>JAOXNO010000078.1:9124623-9135335 GCA_028565335.1 Limnodromus scolopaceus | reverse complement strand
CTTCAGCAGGGGAGTTGGACTAGATGATCTCTATGGTCCCTTCCAACTCTAAAAATTCAGTGAAATTCAGTGAAGGATTCAGCTGTTTTCACCTGATCCCCAGCCACTCAGCAACTAGAGAAGATGGACACCTCCATCTGTTTTGTCTTCCCAAGCTGAAAGTGCCCTCCTCCTATTTCTGTCCATTTACATCTTAGGGAACAAGAAAATCATTGCATTGCCTCTATCAGAAAGAACTAAGTTTAGGACTACACATGCTGCCTCCACCCTGTACCCAAGGCACTGCCCAGGTAAAAAGCACTGAGGTGCTGGTAGATGCTATTTAACACTCAGGATTTGGCTGCATTAACATTTGTCAAGGGACAGCTGGCACCATTTCCTGCCTTGTCCTGGAGAAGGCACCAGTTATTTCTATTACTGGGAAAACAGAGGAACAGTAATAACTGTTTTGTTCTCAGCTTTCACTAGTTATAAATACCGTCTGATTTCATGGGACTTTTAGGGATCAGAGAGCACGAAAGTCCACGTTTTTTGGCAGGTTGGGTAACAGCTTTAAGTCAAGTCTCTCTGATTTGGGGATTTTCCCTGGTACTCAGTTATGTTTCCAGTAAAGGACAATGAGATCTCCTTTTAGCTCCAGCCTACTGCTTCGCTTAAGACTGTAGATTCAGTATCTTGCTGCTGCGTGGAATAGCCATGCCAGTAAAGACATGGTGATGGCTATGGGTTTTTTTCCCCTTTATTGAACTGACATTCACATTTTACACTTTCAAGCTGCAAATTACTCATTTGGTAATTTTTAATCCAAGGTGTTACTTTTTCAAAAAACCTCCCCAGAAAAACCCTCATACCCAGTAAAATGCCATTTGCAATTACTACTGTCTTTTCTAATTACTTTTTAAATGAGTACGTTGTATATGGTGTTTCAAACCTAGCATGCTTTCCTCAAATATTTATCTTCCCTCCCAACTTGCTCTTGGAACACACGAAGCAATACAGTTTGCCTATTATATCACTGCTAAACCCAGCCTTTTTAATTTAGCAAAGTAATTTGAAACATATTGTTTCAGTCTTTAACCCATTTATAAATCCCTTTAAAAAATAGTTGGAAGACTATAAGCTAACATCATGTGGAGCCTTCTCGCCTTAATTTAACCTTACTTAACTTTCCCAACTAATATTGTACCTGACTACTCTCTTGCAACTGTTTTATTTTCTTAAAGAAAGGATAGGTATAAATGTTGCTTCTCTCTCGTTTCATGTAAAACTAGAAAATGATGTTATAGACAGATGATCCAACTTCTCTAGTAATTACACCTCTTAGTTTGCAGCTACCTGCAGCCCACTAATTTATATGTTATGGATTTCATTTCTTGCTGAATAGCACCATAAAGTCATTGCTTATAACACAGATAGAGTAAATAGACAATAGAATTATTTTTAAATCTGAACCTTTATTATATGCACCGAGCCTAATAAAGTTTGTGCAGTCAAGAAGAGAACACCTCCTATCAGCCTGTTTTTACCTCTGCTTCCCATGAACTGCATTAGATGTTTAATGGAGCTTGCTTTGCATGGAAGCAAAGCAGGGAGTATTTAATGAGATGAGCTCTGCATAATTTACTTGAAAATAGTGAATTATGTATGTTTGGGAATAAGTGAGTAAAAAGCCTTATTATGCAAAGGTTATATGCCAAACGCATAAATGGCTATTCATGTATAAACCCCAATCTTCTTTACTATTTGTTGAACGCACTTGTTGCAGACTGATGGTACAGCCAAACAGCCTAATCCTGTGGTAGAAATTCTTATAGAAGACCTTTGAAATACTTAAAAAGAAAAATCAAGATTTTGCCATCACTGGGAAGTCATAGCTATATACATACATGCACATTGCTGCTCTGAACGGGTATTTTCAGGGTGCTCATTTAAAGACATGTTGCTTCACTTCTAAATAGCATTAGCCCTATGAAACAGTAGCTGGAGATAAGCACCAGCTTGCTGGTCTCTGTGCGTTCATCTGTAAAAAAATGCCTACCTGGTTGGCAGATCCCCAGAAAGACCAAGGATGCAGCAAGAAAAGTGTAAGTTTCTTTATCAACAAAAATAGATGGTCCATACTAGTAATGGATGGGGTTCACTGCAAACACGGCACATAGAAACTCACCTCACCATCACCTTGGTGGGCAAACTCAGTGTGGAGAAGTTTGCATTTTACAAGACCAGAATTTTCTAAATTTCCATGACAATACTTAAATACAAAAAGCCAGTTTTAACATTTGCATTCCTCCTAAAGAATATAGGCTCTTTTGTGTATATGCCAGTCATACTACACTCCGAAAAGCAGAACTTCCTAGAGACAACTGCAGCCAAAATGCCTACTAAGGTGTGATGTTTATGTAAGTGAATTTTTGATCTACAGTACTTACTACTGTAAAGCCAAGAATACTTTTTCTTACACTGGTCCCAGGCACTCTCATGCTCTTTCAGATACATTTATAAATCTCTACTATTACTATCAATTTGAAATAATTGACAACGATGGATTTATTCCTTAGGTATTACTAAGTAGTATGCATATTTTCTAGAAAGCTCAGATTAGTCCTTATATGCAGCAATGACATATAGAATCATAGAATCATTTAGGTTAGAAAGTACCCTTAAAGAGCATCAAGTCTTATCGTGTATTTAAAATTTTTAAAAATCTAGTCCAGTTGAGCAAAATGTTTTCAACACAGAAAGATGAAAGGATCCAAACATCTTCACAGAAGTTATTTCTCCTGAACTGTTTTCACTAGACAAAAAACCCACAAGATGTACAGATACTAAACGTTATTTTTGCAGCCTCTCCTGGCTTACTATGGTTTCTTGGGATGGGGTTGGGACAGAAAGGAAAGGTAGAAAAGTAAAAAAGTACTCCTTGGAAACAATGCCCAAACCATATAATCAAGTGAAAAAAAATAATCTGATCTAATAAAAATTTTGAAAATCCCAGAAAAAAGAGAGCATGAACAGGTGAGAGTCTCGGTCTAAAGAATTCATTGAAACATCATCGTAATTTCACAATTTAAAGAAAAAAATACAGTATATATTTTTGCTACTTAGAATATTTAAATTTTCACATTTGCTTGCTATTCAGGTCAAAAGGTAATGATCAATAATCTGACAAAAAATTCTTGTATTTAAATGTCTTTTAAGTGGAATCGGTATTCTTCCAGTAATTACTGCCTATTTGAAGTCCAATACCATCTGACTATTTTCAATAAATCAAGACTTAGCTGAAGTGTGGTTATCAGCAGTATTGCTCAGGAAAAGACAAGACGCGGTCTTAGAAGTTAGCTGTATTATTCAGGTAGCAATTACAATAAATTATTTTCATTTCCTTAGTCCTCAGCCACAGGTCAGCATCCCCTATGCCCAGCAGCTTGCAGTCCCACAGCAGAGAGATGCTGTGTTCTGCCTGCTCTCCAAGGGCTGCATTGCTGAAGGATACACTGACTCTGCCAGTTACATCAGAAGATAATTAAGACATTTTACTTTCCTAAAAATAAAATGTATTTCCAAATTCCCCCATCATAGTAGGTTACACTGTGAAGCAACGCAACAGCACTAGTCTGCAGATGACTCCTTCGTATGAGGATACAATTTCTCCTTTGATTTAAAGAGTAAGAATTGAAGAAACAAGAACATAAATAATAAATTCCAGTACAATCTATCTATATTGTTATTTTCTAAATATTCTTCATCCATCTGGGTGTTAGTGTCTTTCAAATAGCAACCAAATTATTAATCTCACAAACTGCCTGATACTATAAAATGAATATTAACTGCATAGCTGCATCTTTTACCTTCTTGCTTGCATTTTAGATGAATAACTAATTCAGCTCTCTTAAAAAAACACAGAAAAAAACCCTAAAACATAATAAACCCTCAAGTGGTTGCCAAACTTAGCAGGGTACTGCAAGGTACAAGACGTTCACATTTATATTCATCTGTGCAAATGGAAGGTATAATACTGGGACACAGTGGCTGTTCTTTCCAGATAATTATATTTTGGAATTGCAATGAAGCAAACACAATTTCTTCTATGCAGTGCAGAATTTCCTACAGCTAAAGATACTACATCTTACAGGTGCAAGGAGATAGCATAGTCTAGGGGTTAGAAAAGCTGTCTGCACTGTGAAAAACAGCCTTTGAGCATTCCTCGGTGCTACTTCCTGTGCATGAAATTATCATCTTGAAGTGATCCATAATGCTGACCTTGAGACTATCTCCAAAGAACTAGCCTTCTTTCAAGACTCGCTATCCTGATTCCTACAAAAAAACAGCCAGGAGGGTGTACATACTGAAGACGAGGGTTTGGGTAATGTTTCCGGTTTCTGGCTGTTTTAAGACTCCTGACCAAACTCTTGTGAGTGGGCAGCACTCATGAGAGCCCATCCTGAGAATCTTCCCATGTCACATACTTGTCTACCAGATATATCTCTCTCTCAAGTATCTGTATGTATCTCAGATGTAGATACCACCCAGAAATATTGCATGGAGCCCTTCATGAGCAGGAGGAAGAGGTTGGATGGCTGTTGTTCACTGCCTCTTCCAATACACAGGTGACGGGAAGGCTGTAAACAAGTTAAAGGAGGTTTTGTCCTTCACACAGAAGTAGTTAAGCTGAGGAAGTCCTTGCCACAGGACATTGTAGGTGCTGATGCTTTATAATGGTTCACAGAAGAAGTGGCCAGGTCAGGGAAGAGAAATCCCCTGACGTTTCTACAGACATAAAAGCAAACCCTGCCTCAGGAACCCACCAATGACAGAGGCTGGGAGATCTGGGAAGAAGCAGTCAGTATCGCACGTTTTACAGTTAAAAACTGTAAAATACCTTTGCTCTGGGCTACTTGTAAAAATACAAATGATTAAAAAGGCATAGGAGTAAAAAGTAAAAATATTTAGTCCTTCCAGCAATTACTGTCCTGGTTCTTGCCCTTCTACAGACATTGCTCTGTGCTAAAAAAGTATTTCACACCTCTGCCTCCAAAATAGTGTTGTCTTAATTCAAAAGCAACAACACAAACCTGTTCCTCCAATTCAAATTAATGTTACAGATGTGCTAGCTTTATACTAACGCAGAAAGTAGTATATATGTGGATTAAAACAATTGACAGAAACAACAGTTTTTTTAAACTGGTAAGATAATTTTATCTATTGGATATTCAAGGAGGAGTGCAAGAAACTGAAATACAATTAGGGTGGATATTCAGCTACAAGACTTCCTTGTACCTCAACTTCAAAGATTAAACACATTGTTATGGTCTTCAAATTAAAAAGAAAATGTCAAGTTTATTCATTCTGTTTGGGTGAAAACATCGGTGCAAGAGAGCAGGAGGGTAGAAAGTAACAGCTTGTCTATTGCTAAGAAGAGGGTTACAAAAAATATTGAGTGTGTACTTGTTGCTTGTATCAGAGGAATTAAGGGCACAAGAAATCCTGCTGAAAGGCAGATAAAGTAATGAAAAAAGGACTACTAAGATTAATTAAATATAAGAATCCTATGCATGGGAGATAAAAGTACGTAAGCAGAACCAGGCTGACAGGGCACTGCCATATGTCCTGCACCCACCACTGCAGTATGAGAAAAAAAAGGAAGTATAACATAAAGAATAAAGCACAGACAGTAATTTGAACTAAGAATTATTCCACAAGAAAATACAAAGTTGGGAATTTTTTTCAATAAATACTTCCTTTCCCTGCCCAAAAATGCAGGCTTTCAATGGATGCATCTGCTTCCCAAATTCAGATAATAGTGGAATCATAGGGTAATCAGGACAAGATTTTACTAAGAAAAGAAAGATTTATTGGTATTTTCAATTTTCAGATCTTCTACTTCAAAAAGCCCTTGTGGCCCAGGAAGGGCAGAGAGGGAGAAAGTTGGGGAGGGACAGACATAGAAGATGATGGAGATGATATTATATTACTTGAAAACTAGTTTTAAGTATTAGGGGTAAAATAAAATAGTCTCTTTTTTTGTTTTTCATCTTTGTGGTCTTTCACTTTTGTGACACTCCTGTGACCAAAGACCAAAGTTCTGTTTATCTTCTGTATTTCCTCAATGTTTCATGTCAAGGCCCTTGGTCTAAATTTTATGATGAAGAAAAAACCTAAATATATCAAATGTAAAGACTGGAACAACACTGCAGACCCTACATTTGCTGCAGTGATTACGAAGTAATTGTGATAAAACCCCCAGAAAATTAGATTTACATTTAACCTTCTCCAAGCCTGAAAATGCAGGCTCTTGTGAATTTTTATTTAAAAATAGAATAGATATAAAATCATCCCTGAATGTGTTTTGAAGAATATACTAACTTTTAGTTCATTTCTTTACTGAAAAACATTACTGACTTTGTTCATTACCAGAAGTCTTAATTTTGAGTTGCATCTTGAGGGTATTTTACAAGATTTGCCTGTATATGCAGTACAGTAATTACTTTTTTGAAGTGCACTGGAAAAAGGAAATGAAGTCAGCAGGTTTATGATCTCAAAGCTTTTTGATTTAATTAAAAGTCATTAACAGCAACCCCCACTATTCAGTTGCTGAACATGCCCAAATAGACATCTTAAACCAGAAGCTATAAACTGCAGGCTTTACAGCTTACTCGGGTTGAATATATGGCAAAATTCAAGGTTTTACCTGTGCTACAGAGTGGACAGCAAACATGACAATAAAATGAAGTTTATTATAAAAAAATTAATGTTGAGCCTAATGTGATTAAAGGTTAAACTTAGTAGCAGTAAAGCACACTAATTTATATTATATTCCCTTCATGAATGTGTTGTGTATTGTCTGTTCTTGATTTATGGCATTAGAAACTTTCTAAGTCACGCATTTTAATGCACACACTCAGTCACAGCTGAATCACTCACTAATGTGCTATATTCCCTGATGAGTTGGCCAATTTAATATCCAGGCTGATGCCAGAATCTCAACACAATGAAAGCCCCTTCATTGACATTCCAGTGTAATATCTAATAACAATTAGATTCCTTTTCCTTGGTATTGTAACTTGCTATTGTCATTCCAACAACAGATGCTTTTCTTATAAACCACTGAATTTACCCAAATTTAAATGTCAGGCAGACCAAGTGAATGTGCAGTCCATGAACCTGCACTAGGGAAAATGAGCTCACATCTGTCTCATTATAATACATTGTATTTCCATTTCATTTAGTTTCAATTCTTAGCGTAGTTTCAAGCATTTTTTCAATTTCCAAACCAAACAGCATCTTAGAAAAAGTTAGGTGCTGTTTATTTTTCCTTGCTACGCCAGAAAATATATTGTTTGCTGGTATATCTTTACAGTGTCACACCAGATCCTGGCACAATGCTGCTCTCACAAATACATTGTTTAACCAGACAGGAAAACAACACAAGAAATCACTATGCAAAAGCTACCAGTGCAGAAATTCTAGAGACAGGTTTCCTGATGAACACCAGTGCATAATTCCAGGTATCATGTACATAACTGAGTATAATTTTTGTGTACCAAGCAATTAACTGAATGGGATTTCACAGGGGAAAGTAAGAACAGCCAGGTTCTGGCAATCTACAGTAATATGGGTTGTAGTGCTGGAGTTTTACAGATACTTAGTGATGCAGGTAATGTCTCAAGGAGTTTCTAAAATACTTTAGTATTTAGGGAATTAGGTCCTTAGATGTCTTCTGATGCACCTCATTCATTGCACCTCTAGGTACATCAGTACATTAAAAAAATCTTGTTACTGAATTCAGTATCTGCAGATTAAAATAATTACTTGTAGGTGGATACCAAGTTTCCAGATTAGTCTCCATATAAATCATTTAATGTAAGCAATATTAAATTTTAAGAGTATGATGGACAATTGGTTTTTCTGATTTTCTTAAAGACATGGGGGAAAAGCCCCAGTAAATTCTGAAAGTCTAAAATGACACTAACATGGTGAGAAGGGAAAACCCATTTGTCCTAAAATATAAGGCAATCTCAGATACTATAGTTTTACCTTTATTTCCAAGTGATGGCCAGTCTCCTGTGTACTTGCAAATATAGAATTTTCAGAATAAATACACCTGCTTCATCCAAGGTTAGTTTGTTTATTCCCAGTCTTTCAATATTTTCCTATTGTTAGGGATTTTAAATGAACATCTTATTGTAGAGTTCCCTGGCAGCAGTCCATGTGAGTTGGGAGTGTAGTTAGAATACGAATGAGAAAATTAATTAGTTGGTGACAGTTTGGAATATTAGTTTTCAGCTGCCACTTTTTATTAGGTCTCTTTTTCTGGATGTGCACCGAATGATTGACAGTGTATTTCAGAAATATATAGGATTTTAAAAATTTCATACTGAAAAACAATATATTCTAACTCATTCTTTCTTGGAAAAAAAGAAACAAACCCACACCAAAATGCCATATAGTACTTAAGTTGAATGAGTACACTGCATGGAGACGCCTTAGTTTATCCTCTGTTCTGCCAGATTCCATCAGAAATCCCAAGTCTCACACACTATAAAGAGTGTGTTCATTTTCTCAAAAGGTCAGTTTTTATATAGCATTATTCTCCAAACACTAACCTGCAGACGTATTTTGTATCTCAGTGGCACCGCTAAAACTCTGTGAATCACTGTAAAGTTTGCATTAAAAGTGGAATTCATTACCTCAGGAATAAGAATTTGACAAAAAAAAGAAAATTTTAACTACTTTGAAGAACACATTTAGTGTAAAAATCATGTTTCCTGAAAAACAGATTTCATAAGTTTACTAGAACATTGGGACTTGATTAACATTTTAACGTTGTGGAGCTTAACCCATTTCAATGTAAGGTAAATATGATACCATGATGGCTTCCTCACCACTGTGCTTCCACTTATTACTTTTTACTATTTAACCTTGGCATTTTAATTTCTTTTTTATCTTATTTATGTTCTCCTGACATACAACAAAATCTATTTTTAGATCTTGATAGAGCATTTGTAGGTCTATTATACTACTGCGCAAATGCAAATATGCAGATATCTTATTAAAATGTCACTGTTTCAGAGACGTCTTTGGTGCAAATGTTGTTATTTAGATGAAAACTGATCATCACAACAGTAACGGCTCTTGTGTAAAATTTCATTTAGTCCAGCCTGTTTTAGAAGTCTACAGCTTTCAAACCTTGTATCTTTCTCTCTGATCCCTCAAGCAGATGCACTTTGTTTGTTCTTATAATAGAACATGTGTCTGGCCTTTCACCGATTAGTGCATCAATGAGAACATAACAAGATATTCACTGGTTCCAAAGGTTTGCACATCAAAGAGAACTTTAAGCAGCTTTGTGAAATGAATTTGATTTGTTAAAACCTCAAAACCGCTGATGGATGGGGCTGGAGGAGGTTGTCGATGCCTTGCATAATTAGTGTGGTCCAGACACTCATATTTGTCTACAAAATTCTTGTGTTTTATGTTTACCATCCTAGCTTTTCTAAATAATTTCTACCACCTTACCTAAGAAACAATTCTGAAACATACATAGAAATGTAAAAATATTTCACTTACAAATTAAAAACCCATATCTTTGCAATAACTCTCCATATCTATATAAAGATAAAAGACATCAAGTCAACCTTCACAGCAGCGGCTCTTCACCTCATAGATCTATTCTTTGATCACAGTTGTGCAGCAGAGCACCCTGCTGTGCTCCCACCAGGGATTCTTCTCTGCCTCTCTGAAAGTTATTGCTCAGAATAGCCACCACGACAGTGCACTGGGCAGGGCATTCCTGGTGAACACTGAAAAAAACACGTTTTCAAAGGTACTTAAAATAGTGTTCCTATTCTGCTTAGATTATCTGAATAACTAGGATTTATGTATACTGGAAGAGAAGTATTAATGCTTGATCCTAAGGAAAGGATCTAGATTCCCGACTGGCATTTCGTTTTAGCTTACAGAACTCAGACCTGATTCTGAACCTTTGTGTACCGCATAAAGTTGAGAACAATTATTTCTGAAATGAGAATTTCAGCTATGATAAAATCTGAGATCAGAATCAGAGTGAAAGATACAGCAAAAGACCATTTTTTAAAATGAGTTCCAGATGTCATTTTTGTTTATTAAATTGATTTATATAAATTTCCATAAATTCCTTGGCACAAAAGACTAAGTTTAGTAATTACTCTTGAAAATATTATCCGTTCCTCTGCAGTATTGTAAAGAAAATAAATTTTTTCATAAAACACATGCAGCAGATACCCTAAATATGCATTATAATGAAATGCTGAATTTTATCTATGAGGTATAAACAATATTTGATTAAAATAATGCATATAATAGCTACAATAGCTTGTCAACTGTTTGTGGAAAGCTTGCATGCCATCTTCCCAGCTGTCAGAAGCTTCAAAGGAAAAGTTTTTTCTTCCCATTTTAAGTAAATCTTATAAAATGCACACGATACTGCCTGCTGCAAGAGGGGACCTGTTGGCAGACTGTGCTCCATTCACTCAGTAGTGGAAACAGGGACAACAGGCTCTGGGCTTTAAGGTGCCCTGCGACTGGGAGCTCTCTCTCCAGGCACAGACCTAACATCTGCAAACTTCCCAGTCACCCAGGTTTCTTCAGAAAAGTTATCCTCATTCAATCCAGTGTCAGAAAGGGAGGAAGATAGCAGCTGCACACATTCACGTGTTATCTGCAGTTCAAAAAGC
>JAOXNO010000078.1:9082152-9124523 GCA_028565335.1 Limnodromus scolopaceus | reverse complement strand
CCTCATTCAATCCAGTGTCAGAAAGGGAGGAAGATAGCAGCTGCACACATTCACGTGTTATCTGCAGTTCAAAAAGCAGCAGGGAAGTGAACAAGCAGGGAGCTCTGCAGGCAGATCTCCCTTGTGAATTAGCAGCCTCCCCTCCACGGTCAGCAATCAAAGTTCACTGTACATTCATGAAATGCAAGGCAGTAGGCAAGGTAAAAGAGGAGGGACATACTGATACCTTTCCTGCTATCTACATTTCTTTATTCAGACCTTGTATGTAGATGTTCATGAATGTAAAAATCAGTTTAACATACCTTTTATAATATTTATCTTATTCCTATAGTGTTGAAGCAAATATATTGGAACAGCAGCAGGCTCCCACCATCATTGGATCTAAGCTAGCTGGATTTAAATATTTCTTTGAAAGGACCTTTGCAAACAGTCAAGAAAATATTTAGAAAAGCAAGCAGAAAAATCAAAGGAACAGGCCAAACTGAGATGAGAAAAGATGTACAAATGTCAACTCACAACAGCATCTTCACTAACAGCCATTCAACCCAGAATCTCATAATAGACTAGAAGTGCAAATTCTGGACTCTCCTCACTATGAAAACAAGGAGAATTTTCTATTCAAAATCACCAGGAATAATAAAATGTAGATTTACGTTTGTGCCAATATATAGAAGAGAATGTATCACATAAATTAAAATTGCCAGCAGTCAGACATATTAAGTTGGTCCTCACAAAGATCCCCTAAAATCATAGCAGTGCTGTTTTACCCATACAGGGTAATACCCATACATGTGGCTATTGAGCGGCATTAGAGACGCAGAGCCTACTAAATGTACACTCTGAATTCTCCCCAGGGAACAGAGCACTTATGTTAAAAGGTCAACAGCGTTAATTCCCTGTACACATCTTTTGCTCGAGCACGAATTCTTAAACAATTCACATTTCATAACCACCTCCTTTTCCTAAAATTTTTGCCCCACTTTTAAAGCAAAATAAAAACATCGTCACAGAATCATAGAATAATTTAGTTGGCACGAATCTCGGAAGGTTGCTCAGGGGCTTGTTAGGCTGAGAAGCCAATACAGTCAACATAGCCACAGGAGAAATAAAAAATACAAACCAAACTCTCATATAAACTTAGGTTTATATATCTAGTCTCTGCATGTCCAAAAGCAGAACGTAGCCAGCTACTTCTCCACGTCAAAGGACCTATTAAGGCAACATCTAAGCGACTTCCAAAGCCTCAATTAGTGAAATAAGACTTTAAATAAAAAATGGCCTCTTCACAGGATTCACCTTCTTTTGCAGAAAGGACAATTTGAAACTTTAAAAGAATACTCACATTCCTTTAAGTTTTTCTTCTCTTCCTTATCTATATTCTGCTGCATCACAGCACTGACCTCAAAGGCCAAAGGACTAACAGTTTTCACTAAAGCAGTAATTCAACTTTAAATCAACTGCTTGGGAGTGTACGGGAGTACTGCCTCTCTACTCTGCTGGAGGAAAGAATGACCTCCACAAATCTCTGATTTACACCGAATTGACATGTGTTTAACCATTTTAGTATTAAATCTGCTATATACTCTAATGGTTCTTGTTCCTTTAAGAATTCACTGTCTGATTAGAGAAATTACAAATGCAAGTTCTGCATTCTGATTAATGAGTCATGAACATCAAAAGAAGGCAGCAAGTGACCTTTTTTGTTCATTTTTGCAAAGCTTTCCTGTAAACAGCATCACAAATATTTTGGCAGAGTTTATCTAATCTGCACTGGAGCAAAATCTATTTTAGAATGCTGTTTTCTTCCTATTTTGGCTCTTCTACACGAAATGCCATAGTGTTACAGGTGTCTAGACTCTGATAGCCATGTGCTCTTATTCAAACTGTATGTAGCCATCTAACCCAAGTCAGTCAGATTGGGGCAAGGATTGCAGAAAAAATAAATAAAACAAGATTTAAGGAATACAGTGTAAAAATACTGGGAATTCCCAAAATATTGGGAACTGAGGTTGAGCTGGTGATTTTATTATTGGGGAGGTTGAGTAACTAGGCACAACCCCTGTAACGCTGTTACTTAACATGCTGTGTATCAGCCAGTTTAAGTAAATTGGTAGTGTCAAAGGCAAAAAGGTTTTGTTTTGAGACTAGAAACCAGGTAACTGATTCTATCAACTCAGATTAAATCTTGATGCTGGACCGGGGATCTACAGAGGAAAAGAGCAAGTGGCAAAGGCCAAGTGGTGGCCTCCCCTGGTAATAGCAGGTACCAGGGAATGTTATCAGTATCAAAATGACAAACATATTCATTAACCTGAGGAAACTGTCAACACAGCAGCAGGAGGATGTAAAAGCCACTCTTCCCTAGCCTCTCAGCAGGTGAGCACCTAAGACATGGTGGACACCCTCGGAGAGGCTGGGGAAGAGAGAACGTAGTATATAACAGCAAGCACCTTCAGAAGGAGAAAACTGCTCTCTTCGTAATTTTCCAGATACTCCCTGGAAATCATCATTACAGTTGATTCTAGGAATAGAGGAGACAGTGCTAAACATAAAACCTAACAAAGTCCTGAAGGATGATATACGGAAACAAGTATCCTAACTGACCTTCCTAGGAACTAGAAGAAAGGCTGCCTGAGGAGAACTACAATATATTTTGATCTCAGAGAGGTCAAGATAAATCTGAAGCCATTGAAAATATGGTGGATATATACTTCTATAAACAAAAAAGAACGTTAGCTATGATTTTTAAAACCAAGTCAAGCAAAACTGAGTGGAAACCTCATGAAGTTTTATTTTAATAAGTCTCTTAAGAGATTTTTCAGGCTCTTTCTGATAATGACGGGATTTTGCAGTATTTACAATAGCCATGTAGCTACATATCCAAACAATGGTCATACAAATCAGTTGTGCAGACAGAAGTACACTAATTTGAATATTCAAGAGGCAGAAGTCAGCCATGTAGCTGACTTTTTCATGGTACATTAGCAGATTTAGAAACAAAATGTATTAGCATTTTTCTGCACACAAAAAGTTGATTTAGGGGAGACTAGATGAATTAATAACCAACTATGGTAATGCATATCAACTACAGAAAAATCTGCTATAGAAAGTACAGACATGGTTGAGGAAGTTTAGTTAAAATAAAAAGACTGAAGTACTAATTATTTTCAAAGTAAAGGGATTATCCTTGTAAAATGTTATTTATATGTTGATCCAGAGTATGTAATCTTTTTCATTAATTTTGTATTAAGACAAGGTAAGATCTGGGGTCTGTTTCCATCACTAGCAAACATATGAATGAACTGGCTTTTTGCCTTAACTGATATTTTCTGAACGAGTAAGAGCATTAGCTCTAAGCAAGACACATTGCAGCAGCATGTTGCACAAGGCCCTTCCGTGCCAGCAGAGAAAATCGGTTTCCTGATTTTGCCGTCCCATTTCTTTTCCAAGGGATCTGTTGTGCCTGTAAAATCTTGGCAATGAGAAAGACAATTGTGGGCTGGATAGCAACAGTTGTGACTATCATCATCATTTTTTTGAGGAAGATATTATGGGGAGAGGAAGCACCGTACAGCTCCCTCTCCCTCTTTGCAGGGGCTCTGTGGCAGCCTTTCTCAGCCCTGCTCTCTGCTGTCCAGTCTCTCCTGTGCTGGAATAGGTCATCTAGTCACTGCCAAGCAGGAAATCTCTTACTGGCAGGGGCACTTCCCAGAAGGGGAAGGTCATCATCAAGTGCATCAACAGGGCCAGCACCCTTCACCAGACCTGCAGAGTTAATTGCTCTCTCTAGTTCAGTATTTGACGTAAACTCTCTAGAGCTTAATGAAGCTTGTTGGTACGGGAATGAGGAGGCTGCACTCATGTAGTTATTACTGCCCAAACTGCACAGATTCTTTGAGTAAAACACAACTTCAATCATCAGTGATCTTAAGATGGCTTCTCCCACAAATGCACCTGTAATGGTTATCTTCTGCAAAGAGGATGCCATGTATGGTCCCAGCAGCAGTTCTAAGTAGAGGTGATTTGTCTCCCAACTTGAATTCATGATCAGGTCAGCATTATCAATACAATTTCAGAAAAACAGTACAACCTTGTATTGTCATGAGAGTCATATACACGGGTACTTTTGCTCTTACATATATTCCTATATCTTTCAGAGCTGGAAAGGTGGTGGTGGTGGTGATATATTTGCACAGAAAGGTTCGGTCCATTTCAGAGGGTTAATCTTCACTCTTTCATGTGGGCACTTAGAACCTAGAAAGCGCTCAGACTGAACAGATAGGGCAAGATATTGATGAATAATAAGAATATTTCTCTTTAAGAGGAATTCAGGATTATCTGAGACAGAAAATGATGCTTCAAAGTTTAGGTCCATCCAGCTGGAAAGGCAGATGGCTGGCACTCTCATCCATCTTGCATCCAGAAACGGAACAGCCACCTCTGGTCCAGACTCCTTGCCTTGTTAGATGCAGGAGTGGTGCAAGAAAGGACAAGTGGCTACCAGGGAAATGCAGGCAGCACAGGAAGTAATAAATGAAACTACAAGCCTCTGACCAGACTGGTGGGAGAAAGGAGGTTGGAGAAGGAACGGTATACGATGGAGTCATAATTAATGAATCTCCTGAGGAGAAAATGGTGAATTTACATCAGTTTTCAGAAACATAGATTTAAAGGAAATGCTAAACATCAAGAAAGTTCGTTACAAGTCAACTTCACACGGAAAAAACAGGAGAGATTTTTAGTTACTTTGTGTACTGAATACAAACTGAAGCCTAGAGATTAAATGTCAACCAATGAAGGCAAAGAATTAATCTATTGTGCCATATCACCTCACTCCCAAATCACTAACAAGCCGCTATCTATCTTATCTCTGCTTCAGTTATTGACAATCTTCATTTGTTTCATCAAGAAACGGGACAATCCATTCAGGACTTGGCATACATCTTCCAAAGCAGAAAGAAATACTTAGCGATAAATGGCAACAAAGTGATTGACTTTGTGCAGTATAAGCAGACTGTGCCTTGCTTTGGCACAAAAGTATGTAGTAAAAAAGTATAAAAAGCATTACTTTCTGCCCTTTGTATATGCATCTGCCTCAAACACGCACACTCAACTCATTCTCTTTGGAGAACAGCAGAAGTGTTCCTTTTCTGTAGCTCTAGAAAAGAGAACCTAGTCTGAAGTCACTCTTTCACAGTCCACACCAACACATACTTAAGGGCTCCCATCAGCTGTTAGGGGGAGCAGACTTCGCTCTCTGACCTGTAGGACAGCTCTCCTGGCACACTGTGGCTTACAATAATATCTTATTTAATGGGACATCCCTTTCGGGTAAAACAGGCTCTCAAGCAGACAGCAGTGTCATATAGAGCTAAAGAGCTGCATTTAAGAACTTACCAAGAACAAAATTATCTCAAGGAACTCATACGGAAACAAGTGACATTGTTCTTTATAATCATTATATTTTAAGGGGTAGAGGTAGACAGTTTTGTATTTATTCATTTCATACTTGTACCTCATGTTTTGTAGAAAGGCCTTGTGGTAAAACAGTTTATTTGCAGGTGAAACAAAAATGTCAAGGGACTGCTGTCTCTTGGCCACTGTCACTACTGTAGGGGTGAGATTCCTGCACAGGAGAAATTAGGTATTAAAAGTCAAAGGTAAAAAGTTGGATGGTCATGGTGGTATTTATAACCTGACCATTATATTTGGAAGCCAAACCTCCCTGAAATGAAAGGACATTTTTGTTGCTTTACAATACCAGCAGACTTATGCATGCAGAGCTGCAACAATTCACCTTCATTTTGTATTCAAATTTATCTCTATGTAATTTAAAGGTCCAACCCCCTTTTTTCTAATTGAAAGCTAAGATTCCTTAATGCATTTTTGTAACAAGATGATTCTCTGGTGAACATCAAGGCCAAAATCAAAACAAAAATATCACAAAGTAGACAAAATCCCTAGTACAGGTCACCACTAGAGCCGGATAATAGACTTGATGGACCATTAGTCTGTTCCAGTGTGCCTGTACTCAAAGCCAGCAGGAAAGAAGAAGAAACAAGCAGTAAAAGAAATAGACTGCAGACTAGAAAGAAAAGGAGGAAAATGATGTAGGGAAGTCAGCTAAAATGAGAAGCTTCTCAGTGAGTTTCCCACTAACATTTTATCTCAACATTATGGCTGAAAAGAAATACTTATGCCTTGCCAGGCTAAGTACTTTGCAAACAAATATATTGCAAGCTAGGCTGAGGAGATGTAAAATCAATGCTATAAGCATGTGTCAATGCTAATATTGGCTCATATTTCTAGTGTTTACAGCATTTAACCTGCAACTCAGGGAAGTCAATAATTATTACATCAGTAATGAATGTTAAGGTTACTGTGGCAAGAGCAACTGAGAAAATTTTGTGATTTTGTTATGACAAAGTCTGAAGAAGCGAAACTGGACAGTTGGGCCAGAAATTCTGCTCTGCCTACCTGCATGCTTATCAAGTATAATTTTTGTGCTGCATTTATTCCTGTAACTAGAAGTACAGGATTACTGAATTTAAAAATAAAAGCCAGAGAACAGAATGCCAGAACGTTCACTAATAGTAAAGTTCTGATAAAAGCATTAGTCATAACAGAATAATCAGATAAAATCAGAAGGTGAATAAGTTCACTAGTAAATCTGAGGAAACGTGACGTTCCCGGTGCTGAAGGAAGAGCATAAATTATTTGATAATACAATACAGTATTCACTCTCTAATGCATGATTGTACTTTCTAATATTAATATGTTATGATTAGTTGAAATAACGAAGTGACAAATCCTGTGTGTTTATCAGAAAATGTATAAAAAGCAAGCAGATAGAAGTGCCTTTACCTGGCAATATTTCAACATTGTTCCAGTGTGTGCCAGACATCCGTAACAGTTTACATTCATGGAAAAGGGATGGACTGTGTTGATAAGCACAAAATCGGAATGATATGAGCCTTGGCTTAGTCCCTAATGCTAAACTCTCTGTAAATGTGAAAGCTGGGCTCTGGAGATAGCAGACAAATGTCATGTTTGAACAAATGATATTGGGAAAAACTAACTAGAGGTCCCAGAAATAGAACTACAGTGAGGGAGCAAAACCACAAGGGTAGTTACTTCCCAGATAGTATCTACTTCATTCAGGACAAGATGGAGGAACACAGATTAGAGACATCTCTATATTGCTCAATCACAGAGAGAAAAACACTTTTAATGGAATTATAAAAGTTTGAGATGCAATAGGCATATTTAGGTCATCTAGGCCATCCTCCATCACTTCTGGAACTGAACTAAGCCACGTGACCCGCATCTCAGTGCTTTGTCCAGATTAAACGACAGGAGGCAGCTAGGGATATGCAAAAAGACAACACAAGTATTCATTTCGCTGGCTTACATGAAATAATAATGTCAGTATAGCCAGTAACAGCTATACTAGCCACAATAGTTGTTAAGTATGGCCAGTATTGTGTTATACTTAATGGGACACGGGAGCTCAAATCACTACACTCAAACTGCTTGTTCCTCATGGGTATATTTTTCCTACGTTATTCCAGACCTTATTTTTCTGACATGCATTTCACTATTTTAATGCAGATTGATTCATTTCTAGATAATTCCACTGGTTTTTTGTCCATTGAATCAAATTTATAGGCACTTAAATACCTCCCAATTGTAGAAACAGAATTGTCCAAAAAAAAATAAAAATCAACAGCATAGAGTTACGTAATTTCCTACTGGGCCCTACCACTGATACACTCTCATCACTGTTGGCTTTATGTTTACATGCAAATACATTTCAGTTTCTCAGTTTTCTCAGCATTGCCAAGGTTCTCGCTACTCCAGAATCATGGATGCCTCTTTGCTGTATTTTTGGTACAATTTATTCATACAGCTACTTGCAAGCCACGTTAGTCTCATCTTTCTTCATTTATTAAATGAGTCTGCTTCCTTTTGAGCAATGTTTGGTTTCTACTATCAGTGACAAATGTACTAGAAACTCATATATATATGCACACATACACACCAACCATTCATCTATCTTCCTGTGCAGTTAAAACTGTGAGCTAGATTAGAATTCACTTGTTTTGATATTTTGCTGTTCTAATCTTCCCTATTCAAGTCTTGGATAAGGCCCTACTTAATTTTGTTTAATCCTTTCTTCTTCCCTTACTTTAAAAAAAATTAAGGGGACCATTATGAAATATTTTCTAGATAAAGTCTTAAGATGCCCACAGGTTAGATGCAAGCAAATCATGGCTTTCCTTGGAAACAGCTACCAGCCAGAACACCTTTTCTCTGTTTCCCATCTTAATGTTTCCCATTAAACCCCAGAAGTTCAAATCGGCCCTAGACAGCCATCATATCTTATATCGTATACACTTTTTTGAAAGAATTATGGGAAACATCAATGCTGCACTGTTTCGGAAAGCCCACCTTTAAGGAAAGGAAAGGAATTAGGAAGAAAACCTGGGAGTGACTGGCAGTAGCAAGACTTGGCAGAAGACTCAGGAGGCAAAATTTTTACTCTTCCCTAAAACGTTTAAAATACCATCGAGGAGTGAAGTGGGATCTGTTCCTTGCTGGATGTCAGCTTCAAAAAAAAAGTAGCTCAGTAATGGGCGGACATGGAGAGGCATTGCTGGAGTCAGTGTACAGAAATGGCACAACACAGACTCTGAGAACTGAGACGACAGAACTAAATTTAGGAAGTAAAAAAAAAAAAAGGAGGTTTCAAGCTCAGAGCTCACTGTATTTCTAGGTTGAGGGAAGGCAACACTAATACAATAGGAAAGTAATTTCTGATTACGAGTTCATGAAACTATGCATGCTAATGCCCAAAATATGGCATTTCTTAGCGCAATGTGTGCTGTGCCCGCTTCTGGGAGGGCAGAGCGCGAAGCCCTTAGCAGCAGCATAGACGAGGCACGTGCAGCTCTGTCGTTTTCTTCCCCGTGAGCGTGCAAGCACAGCACGAGCAGTGCACACCCCACAGGGGACCCAAGGAGAGCTGCGGAGCCGCTGAGGGAGATCTGGCAACTGCAGAAGTGAGAAATTACAAAGAGGCAAAAATATCTGAAGATACAAAGAAAAAACATTCAGCAATACTCAGCACAGCCGCTGCAGAATAAATGAAGTCTCAATTATTTTCTTTCAGCAGAAGTCACACAACCTGCAGTTTCCAAGTCCTGATCTAAAAGAAAGGATTTTTCATTATCTCCTATACCAGTGGAAAGTCTTTTCCTACATAGCAACCCATCCTGAGAGCTGCAGTACATCTGCAACTGAAAATAGGTTCAGTTTTGGACCCCTCACTATAAGAAGGACACTGAGGTGCTGGAGCGGGTCCAGAGAAGGGCAACAAAGCTGATGAGGGGTCTGGAGCACAAGTCTTATGAGGAGCAGCTGAAAGAACTGGGGTTGTTCAGCCTGGAGAAAAGGAGACTGAGGGGAGACCTTACTGCTCTCTACAACTACCTGAAAGGAGGGGGTCGGTTTCTTCTCCCAAGTCACAGTCTATAGCACAAGCGGAAATGGCCTCAAGTTGCACCAGGGGAGGTTCAGATCGGATATTAGGAAAAATTTTTAAACTGAAAGGGTTATTAAGCATTGGAACAGGCTGCCCAGGGAAGTGGTTGAGTCACCATCCCTGGAGGTATTTAAAAGACAGGTTAACATAGTGCTTAGAGATACGGTTTAGTGATGATTTTTGTCAGTGTTATGTTGATGGTTGGGCTAGATGATCTGAAAGGTCCCTTCCAATTCCCTAGGTGATTCTATGATTTATTTCAGACTTCTGAGTCATAATCACACACAGGATTTGAGCAACAAAGATATGGCTTTCCTGTGCAACTTCCACAAAACTTAAATATTGGCAAAGTGCCTACTGTATCTATTAGTAATGAGCTGGAAGTAATGTAAAATGCGACAAGGCAGACTGTGTGGGACCACCAGCAATCTCTGATAGATTGAGAACATTACATAAAAAACGCTGCTTCACAGAGTCTGGTGCTTACTAAAATTTAGGAAGAAATGTCTGAAAAATAAACTGGTGCTACAGTAAACAATTTAGCTCAAAGAGTGAAGCTTTTCATACCAAAACCACCCCACTTAATTTTGACTCATAATCCTTCCTCCCTTTTTTGCATACCTTATTAAACACAATCACTATATAGGGCAATCTGTTCAGGGTCACCGTTTGAGAAAAGTGCTCGTAACAGTATCTTATATTTCATTGCTTTACAGCATCCTGTAATTCCTATTTTAGCCTAGGACACAGGACAATTTTGCTATTGTGAACAGCTGAGCAGAAAGCATACGATATAATTTATGATATCTCCAGTATGTCAAGGCTGGGTTTTGTTAACCCTACATCACTGTGTCTGCTTCCCACTCCACCTGTTAATTTGAATTCTTTAAATATTTGTAATAGAAGTGGAACTGCAGTCACCATGAAAAATTGATTTAAAGGACAAAAGCAGATAAATCCTTATTATCAGTTCTATAGATACCCTTAATTATACACAGTTGTGAATCTGCAACCTCTTCTTCAGTAACAAGCATTAGTATCACAAGTTTGTCCTCCCATTTGCTGTAACTATCATTAGATATTAAGGAGACAAAAACCTTGAAACCACAGCCCACAGAAGACCAAGATCCCAGAGGGAAAACAGCAGAGAAATGGAGTGTTGTAGGAAATTTGTGCATGCTCTGTTGGAAGACCACCAGATCTTTAGGCTGCACAATCAGCCGCTAATGACATAACACCACGTCAGACCCCGGTGACAACAGCAGAACAAAAAAGCACAAATGTGTTGTAATTGCTTTTTGCCAGAGAAGGTTACAAACAGGACGTACCAAGGCAGTGTGTTTTAAAGCCAAAATTCCTAAAAAATGACTGCATTCCAAAGTAAAACATGGTTGATCCCAAAGTTAATATATCAGAGCTGTAGTTTTAGCTTGCATAGTAGATTTATAGAAACGGATACAGCTACACCCATCAAGATGATCTTGGACAGTGATAAGTATGATTTAGAAAACATTAGTCCTCTCATTCACATTCCTAATGTTCTATGTTGGTTTGCATCACTGTGCACAACTGAAGAGACAGCAAAGGTTTACTTGGAACAATACCAGGAAAAGAATGTATTTTAAAAACCACTGCAAATTTTCTGAATTCCTTTTTATGAGGGTGTGTTTATTCTCAGGTTTTAAAAGTATAGCACTATCAATTCACACTCCTTTATTTAGTAATTCCAACAGAAAACAAATAGTAAAAGTTTACTGGGTTTCCACCATTCAAGCAGTTTAGAGAATTCCAACCCTGTAATTTAAGGTTAAGTTCTACCTTGACAAAAATACCGCTGAAAAGGTGGAACGATATGCCGAAGTGCCAGCACGCTTTAGGATGCGCGATGCTGCAGTGGTGCCATTCCCACTTTACTTCCCACCTTTCTCATCACAAATTCAGGAAAAGGGAGGTTGGTAGAGCCACAGCGAAAGTGTTGCTGGTTTTCAGCTATATGGAGGCAAATGCAGCAGCATTAAAACTGTTTAAACCTAAGCCAGGAGGCAGGCCCAGAGGCACAATGCAATTTAAATCATAGTTTTACATCACCATCACTTTTATATTAGATTTGTCTAACTGCAGCTATGCAACCCTGAATGGGTAGTGGTGGTGATTAATTTTACCTTCTTTCTTGTGCATTCCTTGGATCTTTTGAGTATGTGAATGAAAAGAATAGTACTCATTCTTTCCCTTTGCAACTCCACAGCACCTGCTAATTTTAAAGTTGTGTTTCTAAATTCAGTTGACTAATTTTGTCTTCTAGGTTAATCAAGAAAATGGAAAACCAGCCCAAAAAAAAACCCCATGGTGGTATTAAAGAAGGAAAAACAAACTCTCCCTTGACCTTTCCCACTGCCTGAGCCAAATCAAACTGTTCACCATTGCCACATCTCACCAGGTTCTAATAGAACATCTCAGAGTGCCCAGGCACTCCCTTCCCGGGGCAGCTGTATCCTGCCCCAGCTCCTCACAGCTGACCATGGTCACCCCTGCATTATGCTTCTCAATTTGAAGTCTTGGACCATTCTGCATCTTTGCCACGTATCCTTGCCAAGCGTACCACAGAGATGTAATATCCTGGAGCATCCCATTTCTTTTCCTGATTCGGCAAAACCTCTAACCCCTTTGAAGTCTGACCTTCACTAATGCGTAAAAATGGATTTCTGCAGCCAGGGCTGTAGTTTCTGCCTCATTTTCTGTAATTAACACATGGAAAAGGTAGACTTTGTCACATGTTTAACCAACTGCTCATCACCTAACTGCTGATCCTATCAGACCAACAGGGATGATGAGGGGAAGGTGAACAGGGTCACCTAAATTGATGAAAGCAGATGAAAAGAAGATAAATTGCTTTAAAAGCACATATTGTGTAGTCAAAATCAACAAAACTTTGTAAGGACCATGCTCTGTTGCATTCAAGATGGAGGTCATAAAAAGGAAAACCAAGCAGCAATATACATACACATATACATATGTATATCTCAAAGCTGACACCTTGAAGAAAAAAGAAATAAAATAGAGCTCTGAGTTTTCAGAGCTCATGTGCAATGGCCTCTTCCATTTATAAGTAATCAGGACTACTTTCAAATACAGCCCAGAACCAAGGAGATCGAGTCAGCCCCAGTAAATATAAACACTCTGAGCTTTTGCATGATCACAAAGTATTAATAAATTTCCATTTTTAACTGAAGAAAATTGTTCTCTATTCACATTAAAAAAAAAAAAAAGTTCTATTTACCATAGTTAGTAAGTTAGTGGAAGTAATACAATAGGGTGTGAGTGACCAACTATACCCTACAAAGGGAGCAACATCAGCCTATTGCAGTCTCAGTTTCCATTTTACATCAAGGAAATTTGAGTAGGGAAATTTAAAGCAAATATTTTGTAAACACCTTACATTTTTAATAAATAAGAATTAGAAACATAACTGTATAGAGAATATACGAAGAAAAACTTAAATAAACCCAGACAAGATCCAAAATTAGCAGAGAGGATTATTGCTTATTCCTCAAGCCGAGAGCACAGAATCAGGAAAACAAAAACATTGTGGATGGTGAAGTTTAGGTACAAAAAGGCACAGGGGAAGGCAGAAGAATGCAAAAAACTTCTCACTGAAGACATTCTATTGTAGGCAAATGTTTGAGAGAAGTTCAGAGTTTTCACCTAATAATGGCAAAAAATTCCAAAGGAATAACAGAAATAAAGATAGAATTCACATTTGATTTTAACCGTATAAAGTGTAACCAAATTATTGAATTTTTGCTTTCTTTGCATCGTTTCCCTTCAGAGCAAAAAAATATAAAACTATATCTCTAAAATCCAGGACACTATGTTCCTTGAGGAAATAATTTATCAATAGCAAACAATAAAACAGCAGCATTTACTACTTTAATAAAAAATTACCATTTGCTTTGTTTTGCTGTTTCCAAGATGCTTATTTTCTTCTAAAGAAGCATTTGCATTAATCTTATGCAGCAACACATTGTTCTTATCCTGCAGTTAGCTAAACTTCTCTTGTGTTTGATAGTGTTGCCGAAATTATATATGACAGTGCTGATACAGCTATTCACTTGCATGTTCAAGCCTGCATCAGTAATGAATAATTCTCGGGCTGCTTTGAAGCTTTGGTTATGAAAATAGAATGAAAATGTGATTACAGTCACAGTAATACTGCCAGATTTCTTAATGAGACAATATTCTTTATTTTGTCTCAGACAAAATGTTACAAATAATACTAAAACATGATTAACACTTAAATTAGGCTTTGCTGTATTACATAATAGATGAAATCTATGCAGACATGTCTTCTTCTCTCATCCTTCACAAAAACTTTCTTCAGATATTGTCATTTTTTTAATTCTAGGTGGGGATATCTTGAAGACAAGACAAATAGAAAACTGATACAAATGATGCCCTGGTTTGACAGCATAAATTTTTTCTCTCTCCATTCCTAATCTTTCATTAGGCATCCCTTCATGATTTCTCCCCTACCCTGTCTCCACAGAATTAGCTAGATCTTCTTGTAGTGTGACAAGCAGAAATAAGCCCAAAGTGAAACATGGAACCTGAACATCCATGATGTTTTGGACAATTCAGAGTAGATTTGAATTAATTAATATATTTAAGTTATTATACCAAATACATTACAAAATAGAAACATTTTTCTTATTCAGGAAGACTCAGTTTGCAATAACAAACATGACACAGGTCAGGCCTGAAGGGCACCACCAGAAATCCATGTGTGGACCTGATTGCATCCACCTGCACACCAGGTTTAAGTTGTAATCTCTCAATATCATGAGTGCTAAATTCTCTCCCATTGTTCTTTTAAAGGTTACCACAATACTCCAGAAGTTCAAAGGGCTCTCTAAATCTCCCTTTTTAAAAGACATAGAAGGGAGGATATATTGGCTCCCAAACCTTTGTGTATCAGTTGTTCTGAGTTTCACATATCCGGTAGAAAATGTTTACAAATACAACATATATTAATATATCAGATCTGTCAGGTATTCTGTATCACTTGTACAGAATACTGCTATTTCATAGGAAAAGATATAATAGTGAAATGTGGATCCACATTTTTGTGTGTTTATGCATACATATATAAAGATAAGGCTATCAGTTAACAGGGAGTATCTTATGGAAAATCCTCTAAAACACAATTTATATCAAAATGTGCACCGTGTTTCTTAACTGTGTTAATCAGTGTGGCATTCTTGCCCAATCATTTCAAATGATTCATTTTAATTTTATTTTTCAAATTTACTTTAATTTTATTAAGAAGAGAGGAAAAAAATATGCCTCTTAAGTTACCCAATAAATGCAAAATGCCTTAGAAGAGATGAAGAAAGTAAAAAAGAAAGTTTCAGCCTACCCAGTCACATTTCCTCACTGAGCCGCTCTAAAAGGGCCAATGCAGCACCGGAAAAAAGTATATGGGTCTGAAAAAAATATGTAGGTTGTATTTTAGTTATGCAATTAGCATCCACACAATACTTATCAGGAAAATCCATTTACTCAAACAAGAGCAAAAATATTGTAACATATGGTACCATTGGTTTAATACATTTATTTCTTCTTCGTTCATTTGTGATAATAGCTTTCAATGGCTGAATTAAGTTCTTTGACCTTACTGAAAAACTAGCTGCCACTCTCTGCAAGCCTACCTTTCTGTGTTTAGGGGGTCTCCAGAAAGTTGGGCCTATGCTTTTCTGAAATAAGCAAAGAGATGACAAAAGACCATCCTTTCCCAGACTCCCAACGTTAAGCAGAGTTGCCAGTGCAGAAAGACCAAAGACTTGAAGCTCATGGCTCCTATATCTCAGGAGAGCAGCACTGATCAATAATGAACTGTTTGCACTTTCAATTAATAATTATCCAGATGAAGTTGGTGATTACCACCTGAATCGCTAGGATAGGACCACCTGACTTGCCAACCACCTTAAATGAATTTCAAGGAAAGAATGACAGATCCTGCTCCACTATTCAAAGCACAGCAACAAGAGGTCACTTGAGCGCTGATTAATTTTTGTGGGCACAGCTATTTTTCAGGCTGATACAGTACTTGTCGCTTCACAGTACTCTTAGAATTCTGCTACATTCCTTTCACTAGTTTGCAATATGTAAGTCAGAGAAGTAATAAATTCCTTTGTCGCAGTTTTTTTGCTATTTGCTTGGAAGGAAACGTGGGAAGATGGAAGACAAATTGAGCAATGACAAGGACATTAGCAGAGCAGCCCAATAATGTAAGCTCAATTTATAGAGCTTGCATTATTCAGCCCAGTCTTGGGACTGCTGATGTGTTTCAACCTTTTAAGGACATGGAGATGACATTTAGAAACACTGCCTAAAATGTTTCCTTTTCCAAATATGAAGCTGTTGGGTTTGGGCTTTTTCCAGCTCTCCCACTTCCTTTGTTTTTCTTTCATCAACTTGCTAAGCTTAGGCTCCATTCTCTTCCTTATTTGCCAAGTGTTTACATATGTGTAGTTCCAGGAACCTGTGGTTTTTCTTTAGTTTCCTGAATCACTGTGCCATATTTTAACAAGTACAGAGAGAATTCAACTAGGTTATCTGCCTGAGTTTCAATAAGCAATTGATCCTAATGACTTGGCTTGAATTGCTATACTATTTACATTCCTTCTTAGACAATTTACATACAAATCATTTGAAATTAAAGATAATTATTTTCTAAAGCTAGTCAGATTTCTGATAGAATAGGTAAAGGATGAATATTCAGGGATTTTTTTCACCCAAAAAAAAAAAAAATTAGAACTAGAACTAAAGAGAGAAATAAATAAAGAAAGAAAAAGAAATTACCACAATTTTTTCCATTAGCTTCTCAGAAATCAAATCAGAGAGTATTGGTTCACACAATTTTCAAATGATGAGGGAATCATGACTATGTGGTCACTTGCTGATATTTTTTCTCCATAATAATAAGAAGAAGCATTATCTCCCCTCGTATTCAATCAGACCACTTGAATTACAGCCCCAGATTACAATCAATAACTGCTGGTGACTGAGGTTATATGGATGCCATCAGTACACTTATCAGGATAAATCACTGACCTTCACCTCTCTGCCTCCAAATGATACCAGCACACTTTAACACAGATGTTATTATGGTGAGAAAAGTTCAGTTTACTACATGGCATTGAAAGCCCGAGGAAAAATAACGGCAAAGGAGCAGTGAACAAAACCATGGCATCCTCTAAACATCACCTAATATTTAAGAAAAATTGTAATATTTTTTTCTCAAAATTTTTGATAAGTTGTTCTTCTTATTAAACTACTTGATAGTGACTAGAAGCAAATGGCTCATTACATTAATTGTTATTATCTCACTGTTACTTTCCACCTCTTGCATGTGCTGTTTTTATCTGTCTATTGAATCATCTTAAATATAGACTATATGACATTTAAAGAACACATGGGTTTGTGATGTGTACAGACCGGGGCTAGAATAGCAATGTAATGTTTTCTAACTGGCCTGCAAGTACCCCTGCAATACCAACATTAGTAATATCTAGGGAGGAAAACAGCGACGTGACCAATTACGGGAACAAGCTCATCAAAGGAAGAAAGATTTTCCAGGAGAGAAAGGCTGCTGTTACAGCTGCTGTCAGCAATATTAGGAAACTGAGGGACCAAATGTTAGCTGGGACATTCCAAATGAGTCCTGAACTATAAACCAAATGGTAATAAACAAAGTTATTTGTCAGTTGACCCCCCTTGGATGTTGTTAACAGGCAAACAGCATGCCTATAGCCTATGGCAACCCACAGACTCCCAGTGATAAAATCATGACAGCTAACAGATGAATCCTTTCTGAATTCTATTAAATAAATTAATAATCTTAGCAACATCATTACAGCAAAACATCCATCTTCTCCAACAGCTGTTCTTCCCTTGCTTGTTGCATTTATTTTCTGTGCTCTTGCCATGCCTTATGCAGTACAGCTTCACTCACAGAGACTGAGCTTCAGTATATCAATGGCAGACCTATAAAAATGGACTATTTGCATTTTTTATGCAGTTCCATCAGTCTGTGCTTTCGCTTCAACAGAAAAATACATCTAGATACTCTGTCTTTAAAGTAAGCAACAATAAAATTTGGTACTGTCTGATGAGAATCAAATGCAAACCTTAAAAAACAGACAGCTCTGTTTCATCTAAAGCCTCTTCTGAATCTTTCAATTTAGCAACCAAGATATTAAATTACATCTAATGTGCTCTTGCTCCTTCTTTAGCTGACTACGTGCTAAACAAAACTCATTGGAAGTTAAGGTATGCTCTAAAATGTACCTGCAGCTATCAAGTTGCTCCTGAGTTTGTCCCAGGGTTAGAATCTGCACCTCTGTCACCTGAAAAGAAAAATGCACCTAGCATTCCTGGGAGAGCATTTCCAGAAAAGCACATCCAAGATAAGCAATAAACAGTTATCTTAGGAAACAGAAATGACAAAAAGAAAAAATTTCACACTTCACTTTAACCCAATCATCATTTTTCCCCGAGTCATCACCTCTATTTTAATTCACAGACCACTATATTGTTACTGTTCGTGATACCTAAGCACTTTTATCTAATGCTGGACCTGGACAGTTTTGTTTTGCTTTACCTACTACATGCTCTTTCTAAAATTGCATAGAGAATTCAATTTTCTATCTCAGATGAAATGGACATACATAGAAATCTAAGTAACATGTGAATCATGAAAATCACATTTTACTTTTCAGGGACACCTCCTAGGATATATGCAACCAAAGTAATACTTTGCAGAAGTTGTTTCCCAAAGGAATAAAAATGCACCAACCACAGGATGATCTTTCATCTAAGAGCTCTCACCATTTGTTTTGAGGCCCCTAGTACAGACAAGTATTTAGCATTAAATAAACATACTTAGCATCAGACACAGCCTCCTCTATTTCATCCCCTGTATGGGAAATATTGCTTTTCTCACATGTATTTAATATTTCAAATCAAAGGAGAGAGACCCATGAGTTCACTTGCCCTGCTAGTCCTTCTGTGCTTTGATTTCCAATTGCTGCAGCAAAACTTCTTGTACCTTGTTTTTTTTAAATCCTTTTTTTTTTGGAAAAAGTTCCTCCTAATGGCATAAGTTGTGGGGCCCCTCTGTGTTTAATCTGTCAAAAATTCTTGTGTAGTTTAGATTTCCAATGACACACTTACATTACAAACATCCATTAGATATTTCATTATAATGCAGAGCAGAATTTGCATCACATTTTTGTAATATAGTCTTCATGTTATTCTCCTTTTTCCTGAACTGGCCTTGGCATGTACTTCAGAATCTACTTTTGTCAGACACAAAATTATTTTAAGAATAACTTCCTTTAAGTGCTACGTGCCCTGCACATACATGGCAGTATTTCAGTGGGGCTTGAGATTTACAAAAAGTTCCACATTAGGAGACTTTTTTCCTATTTTTAATTAATTTCTTTAAACTTTTCCTTCTCTACTGCAACGTTGTTGTTCACTCAGCAGTTAAATTACCTATAAAGTACAATACTCTGTATTGCAGAGATCATCTCAGTATGCTTGCAACACCACTAATGATAGAAGCATCTCAGAGCTTTGGAAAAACTTCAACAACTGTATCTAAATAAGGAACTTTAATACACAAAAATTTTATTCTGGATCTTGTTCTGCTACTGACTCACTGTCAAGATTAAATTCAGCTCCTCTCTTTAGGGCATGGATATAAACTGAGCATAGCGGTACTTAACCAGCAACCAGAGAACATATTGAAAATCGTGGCTGACAATCTACTTAGCGTGGATTTTGCAGTGAGACTAATTCAAACTCAGACGAAAGATGTAGCCCTTCACATATCCTTCACAACACAAATCACAAGATACAATTGCTGCATCATTATTTTATTTACATTTTCACTGTCTTGTCTGGATATCTCATACGGAAGGAAAAAATGTAGAAGTAATATTTTGTGGAAAATGGGATTTTGCATAGGAAGACACTCTTACAAAGCTTACAATCCCAAAAGTCAAGGAAATGCAGGGTTAGTATGCTGTGAGTAGATTGCCCCTACACACCTCTTTTCAATGACGGACATTGTTGAGGTTCCCCTGCTATACAATTAGGTATGTAACATACAGCAAGTGGCAAATATTTTTCTCTGAGCATCCTACAAGAATGTCTAACAGATTTCTCACTCACTGCCTAAATAATAGAACTGAAAGAAAAGATAAAATTTACTATGCCTAATCATTTGAGGTACCATACCTAGTCATTTAAGATAACTATGCCTACATAAGCGCATTATCATTAAGCAGCTTCAATAATCATATAACAACTAGAAAAACAATTTTAGGGGTCTATAATGTTGGGAGAACACAGTTAAGCCTAGTCAGTTCCCATCTCTTCTAATTTATAAAAGAGTATCTATTCTTGCCCTTTACTTCTCTAAGATGATGTTTGTCTCGTGCAAGAAAGCATTCCCAAGGGCTTCTTTTTCCGCTATCCAGTGCTCCAATGTAACATTGGCTGTCAGGAGGAGGACTACATAACAAAGCATTATCATATTTAGATGTTGAGCCTAAACCTCCTTCCATTAAGTCTGAGATACCCTTCATCAACCTTTTTGGTTTCCTACCCACACCTGCTGTGGCATGGGAATTCCATACATCATTAATTTTTTTCCTGCTATTCCCCACATCTAAGTTATTATGAAATCATCACAAATAGACACCATCAGGCAAATACAAAACATGTGGAAGGTGTGAGACCTAAATATACATTACATGCTCATAGATGTGTAATGTAGATTTTAGTAAATTGCTAATTACTAACAGAGAATTTCAAATCAACAAATATGAAAAGGAGGACATTTGGCCCCCAAATCATATAAACAGTCCATCATCATAACAATGTTTCACCAAAAGGACACTCAGACCAAAGTTTGTATCACAGGCTTTTAAGTAATTCTAAAAATTTGCAATTTCTTCCTAAAGACTGCCCTTGACTAGAAAAACACTGCTAATAAACTGAGTTTAGAGCTGCATTTTTAAAAACAACAAACAAACAAAAAAATACAATTGTTTAACAAAGGGAGTTGCTCATCTACAGCAGGAGTCACTTAGAACATGGGGACATAACACCAAAATTACACAGCTACAATCTTAGTTTCTAATTCACCGAAACTTAATTTTTTAGCTTCAACATCCTTATGTGTTCCCATTAAGCTGTTCCATGTAGTAGAAAAGACACCATGTGCCACACTGCCCAGGGAGGAGCACAGAGATAGGAAGGTCTCCCTGATAGCTGGGGAGTCCAGGTCCTGCTTCAAGAACACTTACGTGTTTTATTTAATGATGGTTCAAAGTAAATTATGAATTTTATGTAAAATATTACAAAAATGGCTAGGAGGCCCTTTTCATGAGGAAGAACACCTTGTCTTCTTTCTCCAGCTCTATACGTAAGCAAGGAGAAAGCCCTGCCTAGGCTTGCCTTCAAGAGGGGGAGCTAGTGTCAGAGCCTCTTTGCTTCTGTCCTTCCTGTGTTCATGCTTCCGTCATCTCACTGAGATGCAAGTGTCCCACACTTCATATAGCCACATCATAGACCTTGTTGGGAGCTGATGCCGACAGGTGATAGAGAGAGGCAGGATGGAACAATATCAACAGGGCTCCTTAAATCAGCACAACATTTGAAAGCAGTGTTCAAATTACAGCCTGATTCTTCCAAGCCCTTCTCATGACATGCTTAGGGAGCCAAACTGCTTAACACAGGGTCGTGCAACCCATTTGAGAAGCCAGGGACCGAGGAGGGAGGCATTTGTGCTCAAGTCCTTCTTGGACCACAGCCAGAGTATTTTATAGTGGAAGATAAAATTTAATTAAGTTTCATAGGTTAAAAACATTTCCTCGCTGTTGTTGTCTGTCATAATGGTTTAGAAATGCATAATCAAATCTTTTTCCCTTTCATCCACACATTTATTATTAGATTATTGCCCTTGAGAGCTCAGCTGCAGACACTAATTTTCTGTACTTTTAGTGACTATTGAAACCTTTATTCTGAAAAAGAAATAGAAATATGGCACAAAACATGTCACAAAAAAAATCACACAAAACACATAAAAAGATCTATGAAAAAGGAAAATTTCTCACCTGATCGTGAAGGTACAACATAGACATCTATTTATTCACTGGGAAGGAACACCATCCCTTACAATCAGCTTGTATGGGCTCAGTTAAACACGGGTCTAAACCCTCTGGGCAGGTCAGAACATTCAGACTCTATCCAAGGCTAAACCTCTTCTTGGTTGGGAATATGGATGCTGAAAATTGCATTTGAAAGGGGAAAATTTTGAATGATATCTCCTAAGTAGCCTTGGATTATGAAGGGAAACAGGCTGTCCCCTGGTCTGACTCATTTTATGAAGATGCATGGTTCGACAGGAATCATAAGCCTCAGCTGCTGTAGAGCCACTGAATTGTCACCTCAACCACAGAGTAAATCTTTGGAACCTGGGGAGGCAGTTTGGTGAGTTTAACTCCGCTTATTAATAAAGTTAACACCTTATCTCAAGATAACAGCCCAGTCTGGAGGAAAAAGTAGCTGCATATATCCTACACATGGCCCTCCCTTTGCATCAGTGTCACCCATACTATCCTTCAAGGGCAGTCGTGGTCACCCTCAAAACACAACTGATAGCATTCAAAAGACAGGTCAATGATAGAGTGAACTGCAAAGTATTGCCTTCCAAATACATATGAATACCCCTTCTAAAGCTCCATCACAGCCTTTCATTTGGGGGCAGGAGGGTAGCCTTCTACTGTTTTGAGGCTTTAAAAGCACCACTGGTTACACAGGTTTGGTGAGTCGTGACTCTAGTTAGGAACAAAACAAAGATGAATCAAGAAGACCTTAACTAAACTGGGGGCCTGTCATTCCTTTCAGTCCTTTCCTCTGCTCCCTTCTGGAAAGTCTCAGCAGCATGTGGAGCAGAGAGCAGAAGCTGTCCTTATTCATCTTGAGCTGTCAGGAACAAAAGTTAAGGAATGGCGCACTCCAGTAGGCTTTGCCCTCCGCTTTAGAGAGTTTGCTCTCACCTGGCACATAGCTGCTCAAAGGGTAGTTTCTACCATCCCTCCCCCTATTATTATTGTAACAGGCTACAAAGTTTCCTGAAGTCCTTTCAATTCGCTGGTCTTTGGACCCGGCTTCTCATCCTGAAGAGATAAAAGTGGAAGAGTAAACCATTCAGCTCAGAAAGTGAGGTCTAAGTGGCCTAAACAGCAGGAGTCAATTAAATTCAAGATACATCCAACCCAATTTGAAGTTCTATTCTGGCTGACCTGTCCTGGTGATCAGGTCATGCCGTACAAGAGCCAGCCCTTCAAGCTGGAATGGGAAGCAGAAAAGCAACCTGACAGCAGTCTAACGTGGAATCCACAGGTCTTACTCAAGAGACACTTTAATTCACATGGTACAGTGTTAAAATGAAAGAGACTGTGGGTGGATCAGTGACTGCTACCTTCTTTGTATCAGTGGGGTTCACTTATCAAATGTACATATGATAAAATTTAGGAACAAGATTGCTATTGATTATTATGATGACCCTTCCCTGGAAGTGTTCAAGGCCAGGCTGGATGGGGCTTTGAGCAACCTGGTCTATTGGGATGTCTCCCTTTCCATGACAGGCGGTTTGGAACTCCATGATCTTTAAGGTCCCCTCCAAACCAAACCATTCTCTGATTCTATGATTATATGAAAGTAAGGTATTCAACTCAATTTCTCATGTCAGGCAGAGTGCCCCCAGCTGCCCTATTGCCCATGTTCCAGCTAAGGCTGAGGTTTCTGAGTCAAGCACAAGAAAGAATCCAGAATGACCTGCACTGGTCCTGGAATGGCTACTAGCCCAGAGTGGTCTTAAAATTGGGTTCCATGTATCCACATTGTTCACCTAGGCAATCTAAACTCAGCACATCAGACTATTCACGAATTTCATTGTTCCTCATGGCAGGCAGGTGATCTGAGGGCTCTGGCGGACCCACAAGGGCCTTGTAGTACCTTCTGCCTGATATCATTCATGTGCCATCACCACAAGGCTGAGAGGGGTTATACGGGAGGTCGCCCACACTGCAGACAGATGTGTTCAGAGGCAAGCTCTGAAGAACTGGCTTATTTGCTCTGGTGCTGTGAGGACACTGTTAAGGACCCAGAGTAGACAACCGCAAATTTGGCTTTGGGTCTGACTTCAAAGCCATTCCTGCACCACAGGTTTGATGCAGCCCATGCTCTCACTGTTTCACTCCTCCTGTAGCAGCTAAATCCAAGATGGAAGTGAAAAGCCTTATGCAGTGTTTCTAATTTTGAAAATTTAAACCGGATTTATGGTGCCAGCTCACTGAAAATCCCAGAACTAAAAAAAAAAAATCCATCAGACTTTTTTCACTATCATAATTTTGAAGAAAAGCTTGAATTGCAGACCTTAAAGTCCCTAAAAATAAGAGAACACAAATCTTGTTTTCTTGTTATTCAGAAATCAACTCAAAACAACATAGTATAAATTCTTTAACAGAACTGTCTGCTGTGCAGGGTACAACAGCAGACATGCTCAAGCGCCCTTCCTAAAAGCCTTTGTTGGACATTTTGCCTTCCAGCTCCACATCCAGGTACCCATTAGTGCTTCCAAGGACATACAGAAAATAATCTAATTCCTAGTGGGAGCAGCTGTTCCTTAGAAGAACATGGCCTGGAGTGTCCTGTTGTGTTACCTCCCATGCAAAAATCAGTTTGCTCAAAAACTTAGTATTCATCACTCCAAATTACAGCACACAGATGCGCTAAGCTTTTCTTTACTGTTGTAATAAGACAAGGCAAATAAAGAAGAAAGACTAAGCCACTGTTTGTGCTCATTTGGAAATAAATGGTTACCTGCTTCAGTTTACCACGTTGAAGTTGTCTGTACAGCACATTAGACTCCCTAGAATCAGATCAAAGGGACATTTTTTTCCTTCAGCCTTAACTGCCTGCTCAGTAAACTCTAGAATACCTCCAAAATCAAACTATACTCACAATTTTTTTTTTTAACAAACTGCCTGAAAAAGATGAGAATAGCACAAGCAGCAAATTATCCCTAACCTCCTACAATTTCCCAGATATACATACTAAAGCATAAGAGTAAAACATACTAAGAGTGTTTCCAAACCCTTACACAGCACTAATCCACCACAGGGACAACATGTTGGCCCACATATCTCAGTTCCCTTTTCATGGTGGCACCTGTAGCTAGTAACACATTTTCCACAATCTTCAATCTACTTTTCACTTAATACTTGCAATATCACAAAAGCACTCAGTTGCAGCTATAAATTCCTTTGCCCTTTACGCCTGCAGATCTGATGTCTGGTTTGTGTGCCTGCAATTCATTACACTCACAAAATTTGGGCCACAATCCTACAAGCCAGGTTGAAGACCCTGAAAGATAAAACTTCAATGGTGAGTCAGGCTTTTTAGAAAATGTATTCATTTATGTTTTGTGCAAGCAAGTCATGCAATAAACAGCAATTTCTATCATACTCCACTTCATAGCAGATGGGTTGCACCTACCACCATTGCACACTCAAACCTATTTTTTTTGCCTCCACTGTTTATTACTATTTGGTCCAACCATGATGCAGAGTAAGGATATTTTGAACGCATTTCCTATAGCTCCAGGACTCTATAAGAAGCTACATACCTCTCAACCACTGCAAGAACTTCAGTGCCATGAACTCTGGCAATGCCCAGTCCTGCAACAATCCTGCAACGCAAATTTTTTCCTCACTGCTCTTCAATAAGAAGTCATTTTTTTTGTATTTTTGATTAAAATGGTGAGAAAACATACAGTCTTTGACTATGAAAAGTTATTATGCTTTCTTCAAAGTCTTAAACCACATTTTCCTGGCCAACAAAATTGGAGAGTTTGAATTAAAATATTCAGGTAAAATCCCCATATGAGGAATATATATATATTTCCAGATAAGAAACAGAAAAAAAATTCTCAGTCCTTACAATCAAAGCATAGAAAACAAAAATTATAAACATACATTATTTCAGATTTTCTTTCACCAAAAAAATAGCACTATAAATCATCAACAAATAACATGATAGATCATTTTCTAAGGTGTCTAGGAATTTCACAGGAAAAAAAATCTCTCAGCAGAAGAGTTAATAGCTTATTTCCAGTTTTATTGGACAGGTGTCCAACTCATAAAAACTAATTACAGTCCAAGTACAAAAATAGCTTTCTTTTGGAAAATACTGAAGGGTCACATTTTACTGAATTAACCATGGCTTCAAATAAAAGATATGTCTGCTTCCCCCTTGATTCTTTGCTTTTATGTTCATTATCCTGTTATTTTAATCCACAATTACAAAAAAAAGATAGTATTTTTTCATTGACGGACCACAATGCAGTAATCAAACTGGTTTTAAAGTAAAATTTAGACTTGTCAGTGTATCTTTTTAACTCATGACTACTGATAAATACAGTTCTGTGCTTATTTTGATCAGACTTGTACAGCAATCTGGTGCTTTTTTCACTCAGATGAAAAAGTAATAGATGGCATGAATTTGATATACAATCTATCCTTCAGGCGATTCCAGTAATTCAATTGGGTAATTACATAAAGCAATTCACATCTTTTCAGCTAGAGTCAATAACAAACCATGGAGTAAAGTCCTAGAAACACAAAGGTATTCATGTGGGTCGCAGTGTCTTTGACCCTCTAGAAAGAGCAGGACAGATGTGTGCCTGAACACATCCATAGAAATCTCCAAACCATTCACAATGCTTGGAGCTCAAAAAATCAACCTCCAGGTGTATGACTGGTTCTATGAAGACTCAGGTACAGCTGCAGGTTCCCAGTACTTTCAGTGTGTCTCGCTACATGGAAACAGCCTTGGGTCAAAAATTTGCCAACTCTACAGTAAAAATCCGTGAAATGAATATGGTGGGACAAGTGCTGGACTTCTTGCTCACATGTCAATAGATGTAGCTAAATGCTCAATATTAAATTTGAATTTTTTCCAGGCAAACACATGAAATAAATTAGGAAACAGAAAAAAAGGGGAGAGAGAGGAATACCATGCAGGAAACTTTTCCTAAAACTCAAAGTTGCTTATACTTAACTCTAGAATAAAGGAATACAGAGAAATCAAACTTCAGAGTGCTTAATCTGCTTCCACAGCATAGGAAAATGGTATGGTTTCTGCTAAGACTGATATAATCAGAATATTTTCAGTGCTATTTGCTTCACAGATCATGTACGAGTTGCCCTATAATATAAGGTCTGTAGTGGGTAATCTGCTGTTCGTGCCAGAGATAAAAACATCAAGATTGCCATATAAAATAATTGAAAACAAAGCATGACACTGACTGCACCTTTTATAATGTCTACTTTAAAATATTACTTTATAGTATCAGATCCCTTTTCACACCAAATAATTGGTAATAAATTACTTTAATCACAGCAGCATTAACAACACGCCTAGGGCAGATAGGTAGGCACACATATCTAATGGCCTAATTCATGTGGCAACTGATTGCAGAGAAGAAGGGGAATTTCATCAGCTCAGATTCTAATCAAAGAAAAGGTCAAGTTTCCTGTAGCTGCAAGTCAATTGTAGGAATGATTAAAGGTGCATCCACCTGCCTGGCAGGTGCTCCCAACCTCGCCCATCCCAGCCCTCCCCAAAGCCTGGCTCCTCTCCTTGTCCTCTAAGGGAATCAGATGTCTGCCAGCAATTAGCCTTAATGAGCCAGTAGTACTTTCCTGAGAGAGATGTTGACAAGCCTAATTGCAGAAAGCAACTGCAGAGGCTCTGCCTTTCTGAGACAGAGCTGTAACTCCTGATTTGCCAGGACATCTGCAAAGCTTATCCACTTGCCAGTATAACTCCAGACAGCAAAGTCAGGCGAGGGCGCCAATCTTTTATAGACTTCCTGGAAACTCAAGGGCAGGGTTTTGGTTCAGCACTTGGAAAATTACAGATATCCTCAGCACAGACAGCTTTGTTCATATTTTGGGTACTGATGTCTGCTCCAAGTTTTGACTGACTTGCTCTCCATTTAAAACAGTAATGTCTTCTGTGAAACCAACACCTTGCGTTTTACTTTTGTAGATAGTTTGTGATGTACGTACATTAATTACACTGTAGTTACTCTGATTACAATATGGTTCTAATTTTGATTTCTGTAATTACTACCACTTCATAGAGCTAGAAGCTTAATTTAATGCCTGAATTACTTTTAATTACCTCTTAAGTTCCTTACTTTCATATTTGATACATGCGCTTACTGCAAAATTCCACTATCAGAAGATTAACTTAATTACCTTATTTTCAAGTGAACCTTTATTCTTGGGCAATTCCTAGTGATCTGTGTGCTCATGTCTTTAATTAGTCTCTAGCACATCATGCATTTCTGTGTTGAGAACACACTACTTTAATTGCCTTCCTTTTGTATCTGGTAATTGCATACAGTTTTCAAGCTTCCTGGAGTTACATGTGTGACAGGGATGCAGTGTTATACATAGCTTGTCTGTACCACCGGTAAAGCAGTGCAAAGATTTTATCAAGCTCAAATTTCCTGAGTTCTGTAAAGAGTATAGTCAAGAAATAAATCTTATACAGTTCCACCAAGAGGCACTTTGTGATGCTGCGCAGTTTTCTCATGAATTTATAAACTCCATTAAAGCTCATTGGTTTTCATTGTACAAGTGTATGGCTATTGTATCACAGAATCACTCCAATAAGTTAAATGAAAAAACCAAAATTTACTCCAACCTCTGGGCCAAGTTCACCTCTAACACACTTCATTTCAGTGGACCTGATCAAGCCCACTCAGAGGTTAACTAGTTTCAAAATTAACAGGGTCACCGAGTATTAAATGAAGGTCCTTGTCATTCCTCCAAAATAACAGACTGTTCTCTTCCACTGCTACAATGACGGCAACCCCAACAGGTACCCTTGCAAACCTGAATAATAATAATATCAACCAGTCACTAAAAATGTTAAGCAGATAACAGAATAATTAGATTTGAAGCTCACTCATTGTTATCTTCGTGCTGAGGAAAAGGACTATTATATCATTGGACACAAAATAATTTCGAGAAGTTAATACACTACAGATGAAAATACTGTAGGCACCTTTGAATAACTAGAAGCCTCAGCTCATATTTAGGGCAGTAAAATACTTTTCATTCATGGGATATGGGTTTACCTTGCAGTGTCTGAAAGTGGAATTTGACATCAAAAGACTAAACCAGATTGTAATGATCCAGGTTCTTCATGGTGAGGACTAGTGGGTACTATGCATTTTTACTGTCTATACTATAACAGATTCCCGTTTCTTATGAGGCTCTAGAAACAAGCCCAAGACATTTAAATATTTTTCATACAGTGATTAAAATAAGTAGGAAAGCACAAAAGTAGCTCATTTTTTCTTGTAGATTTTCTGAGATGTATACAATTTTAAAATAAAGGTCTACATGCTGAACAGCGATCAGTGCATCTAATCTCATCAGTTAACTGCTGTAAAAACCGAAATGAGATGCATTAGCCATTTTACGTGCACATCTAGGTAACAACTTCTACTCCCAAGAGAGGAAGTGACAATGCAGACATAGGTTTTCCATATGAGTTGTTCCATTGACTTTGGTAACGCTGTTCAAATGAGTAAAGTTAAGCACCGTTTTAGAACCTAAGTTTCTTGATAACTACTACTACTAAGAGATACGATAATGTGCAATACAAAGAGGAGATCAAACGTTACAAACCACTACAAAATCAAATGAGGTGAGCTTCTTTACGTTGCGAATACCCTCAATTCTTTATGAGGTCAACAGGAACAGCAAGCACTTCTCCCTTCAGAAAACCTGCTTAAAATTGTGAGACAGTAATACACAGATAACATTTAGGCTTAAAGAATGGAAAATCTCAGAAAAGCAACATTCTCAGTTCATTTGTTTCCTTTTCTGTTTGGTGACCAGCATCATCTGCGCACAGCAATGAAATGTGTCTGATGACAAATTCTCCTCAGCTATTCAAATCCCTTGCATCCTGCATTCCTGATAAGTTAAGGATCTAAAATTGTTTTACCAGTGTTAATGTGCAAGTTAATTGAAGGTCTTATATGAATCCATATACACTACTGAAGATTGATTAAAATAGCTGTATGAAAGGTACTCAAAGCCAATGCTCTTTTACTCTGTCGATTAGTTTCTTGATGAGATTCCAGAGAGAAAAGAAAGAAATTAAGTAAAGGGGCAAAATGGCATTGAAAAGAAAAATCCAGTGATGCAATTTAAGCACAAATGCTCTTCTCCGCAGTGCACACTGCCTCTTTCTCTGTGTATAACTGTGTATACAGACATACCTACACACATATCATATATAAAGACAAAGCCCTTGTGACTCTTCACTCGCCCTCCACATTTCATTCTTCTCACATTTCATTCATCAAATATTCCAGTGCAAACAGAGAGGTGATGCTACAGGACACCAAGTGCGAAAACAATTCTCTGGCTGCCTTTTTCAGCTTAATGTTAACCATCTAACCAACAGCTTGCATAGCTCATAATTGCACAGAATTTGTCTAATGCTTCTAATGCTTATATGCTTGGTAGTTCAAATAATAGGGTACATATTTGTAATTAAATTCTTGCCTAACAACTCTAATTTAATGTGTGATAGCTAAAACACTAGTGGCTTCTTTGGTTGTACTGGGCTTTTTGTGTTTAAGACAGTCTGCTTTGTCATGAGAAAAAAAGGTATATTATTATGACTGGTCATAAGTTATATCCTGGAATCAGCTGTTCAAGTGTGAACCACTAAACTGATTTTTTTTTTTTTTTCTTTTCAAGATGATAAAAGTGAGTGATGGATGTTGCATCAGGCATAGGTCTTCTTTATAACAAATCCTGCCAAGAAGTATTTCTAAAAAATATTCCCAGAAATAGGAAAAGAAATATTTTTAGGTCAGTATTTCTTTTAGAATTTTTTCTTTGCTTGAAGTTTCTGGGTCCTATTGCAAACAAGTGGTAACAGAAAAAAAAGAGAAAAGAGATTTGTAGTGGGGTTTAATTGGCCAGGTATCCATGGAACCAGATTTCAACTGTGACACTTTCCATCAACTCCCACCTTTCTGTTCTCATTGGCAGTAGCTTGAGGAGAAAGAGAAACATCAGGACATAGCAAATATACTTTTTAAAAAATATATACAAGTATATATGTACACACACAACACTGCATGCACACACATGCTTTGCTCATCCAATTCTTAATGGTAACTTCTTTTGTTTGCTTGTACACGTAGAAATATTGTAGAAAAAAATAAATAGTCATTGTTGAGACCTGCACCATTTTTTTTCCAACAAACTTAAATGTCAAATATATTTACATAGCTGATTCAGAACATCTTTTGTGGGGCTTTTTACTGGATATAAGCCTCACAGCCTAGTGAAAAATAATCAGTGTGGGACCTTAAAACACACATAGGATTAGGCTAAAAAGAAAAATTCGTAAAACTATGTAACCCAAATTATCTCTCAGCATTTCATTAGCTTAATGGAGAACATTAAACAAATAGTATTAATGGGAAAGCTAATTTATTTGCAAGAGTATAGTTATTGTGGAAACATTTCCCTCATTTTTAATGTAGTATGGTATTTTTAATTAGGTTTGAATCTTTAACTATATTCCACAAATCCTTTTACTTACGCAGCCCATGAATTTTTAAATTAGATTTTATTTTTTTAGTTAACTACTTTCTGCAAACCCTATTAATATTCAGATTTAAATTCAGGAAATGAATAAAGATACTGACTCAAAATGATGTATTTTGTTTGATGCCACCTTACTGTCCAACTTTTTCTGAAGGATACATATCCATTTTAAAATCTTTAAACACCACAAAAGCCTATTTGAAATATTCTTACATAAGCACATGAGAGATGGTTTTCCAATCCACCTAACAAAACATTAAATTAAAAGGGAAAGGAATTGCTGTATGGTTGTTCCATACTGCACATCACTGCATGGATTGTTTTGCAAAGTTTGGAACTTAAAATTCAGGAAACACTGCTTGCTAAAAGGCTATATTTTTTACCTTTTCATGTGCCAAGTTGACTTGTGACTTGACATGTGCCATTGACTACCAATCTTCCAAATAATTATTTGCATGATTTATCTATGTCAGTGAACATTTTGAAATATCAGACAATGTTAACAAACAAGCATGTGCTCAATCTTCACAACTAAGTTTTCCCTTTGCAAACAGATCTGGTTTTTTGTAGGTAAGTCCTACTGAAATAAATTGTGTTTACCTCTCCAAGATCCCACTGCTGTTTCATGTAAGCTGACAAATATTTATATGAAATGATGAAACAGGAAAAAAGAGGGCGTTTCCAGCTTTAGGGGTGGATATATTTCATCAATAATCTGTCTGAATCTACTCCTGACCTTATTATACTTATTATACTCCAAAAGTTTTACATAAATAAAATATCATGGTTATTTTTGTTTAGGGACAATTCAAAAATGCTTCTTTACTCTATAAAATAATTAAAAGTGAAATTTTTCTCTTTTTTTTTTTAATTCAAAACTTCAACTCTTCACAACAGATTTCTGAAGTAAAAGCAAGTGACCCATTTGCATTTTCTCCTGACTGTAATCAACTATCTTCTGTCTCAATAAAAACTGATGTGAAAAATAAAAATATCATGATTTCCCATAAAAGTTAAAATCACCTCTCCTGTGAAAAAATTACATTTTTTACTAAAACATGTTTTAATGGGAAAAATTTTGCTTCATATATTTACATAAGCAACCACTTTAACCATGTGACTAAAAGTACTTGATTGTCCCTCTCCGAGTCCCTCTCTTCAGCAACTATTTCAATTTGCTGCTTTTTAAAGTGCCACCTGAGATTTTCTTAACTCAGTGACAGTTGGAGTTATGGTTTTCAAGCTAGAAGTGTCAGAATTCATAGTATCATTTTAAAACGTAGCAAAGTTACAGGCTGGTGGACATGGTTTATTTTCCATATCAACCAGATAATGTTTGAATGTGTATGGAACTTGGCCACTTTCAGCTATTGGGTATTATCTGGGAGGGATATACCGGTTTCATGCAAATTACTGAATTTCTCTTTTCTCTTTGACTAAACTGTCATCTGTTTTCTTACTAATACAGGACACTGTATCTTCTGAGTCTTCACACTTCTTAATGATCATATCTATTTGGAAAAATACTGACTTGTTCAGATACGCGTTTTCAGTTACCATTCCACATTTCTTGTTTGACAGACCAACACGATAATACTAAACTCAAGAGGTAATTACAGAGCGACAAGTTTCACGACTGAAGTAAATGCTAGTTCATCCAATTATTTCCACAGACCTGTTAGGCTTATATTTTAGTTCCAAAACACATCAAACTGTGCTGTTTGCTCTCCTGTTACACTCAGACATATGCTAATTCACCACTCTTTTCTATCTCTCAGTCTCCCAGCTGATGAGATGGCTTACATGATATATTTATCAAGCTAAAGAATCTTGTTTTAGATAATTTAACATAATGAAGCCTGGTTGCGTGCTAGTTTATCATTAGGGTTCCACCATACCAATGATGTATTACACTGCAAAAAATTCAGATGGTTCAAGGTAATGATGCATTTCGTTGATATATCAAACAATTCAGAGTAATGATTAATTCACTGATATATGATCAGAAGAACATTATATTTGTAATATATTACACTTAATATATTATTGTAACAATATGTTCTTGATGATATTCTAAACATTAATGCACCACCAGTTGAGAGGTTTGGAATGTAAAAACCCACACTTGAAATGAAGCGCTTCATGAAAAACAACTTTAAAAATGCAGCTCCTTAAATATCTTAATATTTGTTCTTCATAGAGAAAACATAGAAGATAAATTCCACATTAGATTCCTTATAGCTTGCTGTATACTGCAAGGAACTAGTAATTCCTCTACATAACAATTAGTTACTGTCTCTAGTGTCAACATGGATTAGCTAGAAGAAAACTTTTTTTCTTTTTCAATTTTGTGTTTTAAAGTGCATGTTTTACGTATCTGATCATAAACCCATTACTGTGCTATTCCACCTCTATAGGTCAGGTAGAGGTTTTTCAACCTGCTCATCTGCTGGTAAGCTCCATTTGCAGTTCTTTCACCCAAGAACTTGGAAGATAATTACTGTGAACAACTAAAAGACAAATTGCTTGCTGCTTGCAATTGGTGGACAAGTCCTCCTTTCTTGAGGGAGTACTGGATTCCCAGAGCAAGAAACTGGCTTACCAGTCACTGATAGAAGGTAGGAATGACAGAAAGAAATTCATATTCAAGTAATCTTATGCAAATGTATTCCTTCATTGTAGGAATGGTTGGCAAGAGGAGTAGCAGCGCCTCAGCAAGTCACTAGAGCAGCAGTGGACCTGAAATGTCCACATACGCAATGCTGTAAAGGCATGGATGTGCAGGGTTCAGTGTCTCAGACCCCTAAATACAAACTGGGCTTCCTAACCAATACTCTGAAGGTCCACCACAAGCTGCATGAGGTGTCTGTGGCACCTGTCCTGGAGGGACTGCATCACAGGCATGGTGAGGCTGGTCTCCTTGGGTACAGGGTACAAGGTCCTTTGTTTTGTCCCCAGAGACTTCTGAGCATTAAGTGTGGAGCAGCTACACACATACCAGCATGGTCAACTCCAAATAGACTGCAGGGACCTCAAAGGAGAGAAAAGGGTCACCAGGGCAAATCCAGGGTGAAATTAAGGAATTAATAGTCTGATTTATCGACAGAGAAAGCAAAAGAGATTCTCAGAAGTGGAAGTAAAACAGTGTCTTGTGAAACACATCTGAAGGTGAATTTCAGCCTTAGTTAATACAGAATAAGGAAGACAAATATTCATGATGATTTTAATAGCGTTTAACTTAAGAAGCATTAACAATAGAAATAGAAAATGTGAAGAAAATATATTCTATCAAAATAATATATTGTTAAAAAATACTCTTATAAACTAGATTTTTTACATCACTATTTCCATTCTGGTTTTGGTAAGTAGGACCGTGCACAAAGAGTGTAAACATTATACCATATCAAATAGGGAAAATATTTTAAAATAAGCTGGTCTGGATAATGTCAATTTAAGACTCCTCAAGTCTCTATTACTGATTACTCTTTTTTTTTTTTTTTAAAGTAGATTGACTACAGTGTTGAGATTACAGACTGCTAAATTTCAAGTAAATATTCAAAAAGTTAAAAGGAATGGCCTGAAGTCTGATTCCAGGTGAATTTTTTTGCAATTCCACTCAAAACTGTGGAAAAGATGGCATTTAGTTTAATCTTATAAAACATGACAGGATCACGAACAAAGGACAAGCAAACATGACTTTCATAGAAAGTAGGTTTTACAGAACAAAGCTTATATCTTGACAGATAAGAAAGCACCATAGTTGAAAAGACTAATCCCATCGATGTAATCTTATGTCTTCTAACTCGGCAGTTCACACAGTAACCACACATCTGTTAATTTTCTCCTAAAGGTTGTGAGATGACTCGTAAGCATAAGACTGAAGCTATTCCACACAACATCAGTTTCTCATTGTGAGAAACACGGACAACATAACTAACATATCCCAGTATGTGATTTCAACTTGTGTTCAGGAAGTAACTGGGACAAATCACAGATGTACTACTCTGGATCTGTAGCAAAAGGCCCCGAATCCTGTGTCAACACGCTCCATCAGCTACTAAAGAGGGCCAGGGGCTACATCTTTATTACCAAATGGAATAGAGCATTAGAGAGAACCATGACAGCAAGATAGATTAAGATAAATTCATCTTGGAAAATTAACACACATTTTAAAAAGTCAAACAACAAAAGACGAAAGAAACATCCAGGATGTTTGTGAACATAAAGTGAACGGCTTTTGAGAAGATACGCTTAGGTGGGTAAGGGGGGAAGCATATTCAGTTATGCAGGGTGAAATATAATAGTTTGTGACATACTGAAGATCAGGTGAGATGATCAAAGAAGACAGTTTTGACTCCATCACTACAAATCTGTAAGTGCTCACCTTTAAGTGAGGTCAGGAGTTAAGAAATCACCTGGAAGGCAGCATTAAGCCACTTTGTTCTAAGTTAAAAACAGGCTTCTAAGAACAGCTGTGGACAAGGTGCCATGAGCAAAGAAGATCCAGAGAAGAACAAGAACAGCAATTGGGTTTTCAGGATCTATTTGGGAAAATAGAGGAAAATTGATAATAAATTTGTGAGAGGAAATAAGATGCTGAGAACTGGAGAAAGCAAAATCTTCATGATGCACAGAAGAAAAAGCAGGGTTCAAAATAAATAAGCTCTTTGAACTGATGGCAAATGCTCGGGTTGAAAAGTCCCATCCTAGCAGTAAGGGACAGCATGTGAGAAGGTAGTATGCATTATAACCTCTTCATGATCTAGGAGAATTTGTATATAGCATTCTCCTCAGTGACATGAGTAGCTACTCCTAATTAGCGTAAAGAGGAAAAAAAAAAGATTAAAAATATTTAAAAGCACAAAAAACCCCTATCCACATGCCTTGTTACATTTTTGAAGTTACTCTTCTACTTTAGAAGTAACTGCATAATTAACAAAAATAAACTGACGACTTCCATGTCATCATGCAATAAGTTCTACCCCAGCCCTCATCAAAACCCAACCTGTGCCATGATCAGTCATGATCTAAGGGGTGGTCCAGTTGTGTGTTAAATCCTTCAGTGAAATCACAGAACAAGAGGCACCCATGGTTACTAGCGTCCTCTTCAAATGTAGCTTTATTTGCTGAAATACACATTTTTTCTGTCCTTCTCTGATGCTTTCCATTCTTAATTTCCTCACCTTTTTTCTATTTTATCTTCTGTGTCACATTCCATTATCTCCATAATCCTCACATATGACCAGATCCAAGCACCAAGTCCAGCACTTAGATATTAGCATATATTACATGTCTCTTTACTCTTTATGCTCTCTGCATCAACTTGATTTCTCCAGTCTGTTGAGGAAGACTACTAACAAACTTTTCTAACTCTGACCTCTTGGTTTTTCTGAAAGAAATTCAGGTTTCTAAGTCACGCAATAACTTTCTGATGTGAATTTAAAACTGCACCATGTGTTTGCTGAGCTAAGTAAACAAATCAGAGGAACAGATGAGTTCCTGTAACAAGGTGGGCCTCCCAGACACGACGGACTTTGTGCCAGGTTACACCACTTGTGGCATCAGCTGAAGGTAAAAATATCACCTGGCAAAGTCCCTACCTCTTTGCAGATGACTGGGGATATCAAATAACCCCACCTTTCAAAAGGACCTACAGGACTAAGAAGGATTTGAAAACAGGTGAAATGTTGGTCCCTGTGACAGAGGAGATCACGGACACATTTTACAACCACAGTGTAACTGCACTATAGAAAGCAGAACTATTTTTTGAAGGACGTAAGAAGCCTTTAGGACACAAGTAAAAGCCATTAAGCCCAGCAGAGTTCAATTCCTTCCCTTCTAGTCTATGAACATCTCTAATTATTTCCTGAATGACCCCACTGTTTTTGTGTGCAATCTTGCTGGCTAGAAAGCAGTACATTTGTAACTTTTAAAATACAATCTCCATAAATGCCTCATTATCCTATTACCCGCATTAGGATGGAAACACTAACTTGAAAAGACATTGCCTAAAACATTTAGGATGTCATATAATTTAACTGAGTTTCTAAACTGACTACATTTTGTAGCTTCCCTAACACACACCTCCTTTTTCCTTTTGAAAATCTGGAATCAGTGGAATTACCACTCTTTTCATTTTTCAAGTACCACAAGATATTTTTGTAATATGCTGATATATTCTAAAGTAACTACTACCAGGGACAGCTAATCCCATAATTAAACCTATGTTCTTCCCTTTCAACTGCATGTTCTAGAATTATAACTTGCTTTAAGTAGAAGCTTCTGAGCTTTTAAAAGAAATTTCCTGTCTTTTGTTTTATACTAAATTTGATTTCTTTCTTCCTTTTATATTACTTGTTTTCCAATGAATGGGTTAAGGTAATAACAAATTACAATGATTTCACGTGGTTATTAGAAAGCTTACAATATTTAGAATAAGATACCTGTCCTTTACATCACCTGTTACAGAAATAGCTTGTATTTTTAAGACTATCTCAAGTAACATGCAAATTTTTTTCCTTGAAAATGTAAAGTCCAGTACTGAGATAAATATTTACATGTTTCATTTTACACGCTACTATTAAAAGTGGCTATAAAAGTTGCAGTTAAACTGTGGAATCTTCTAAAACATTCCGATAAGACAGGTTTTGCTAAAACCACAAGTTCTGTAGTTTTAACAGGATGACAACAGTGATGAGGCCAGAAGGCAAAATCAGTATCTACATAATATTGTTCTTGACCTACAATACTGCTTTATTACTTGAGTGCAGCTACTGAATGAATAAATTGTCCTTTTCTCTGATTCACTGTGGAGGTATACATATTTATATATGTTAGTACTGGCAAATACTTAAAAATATATATGTGTTGGTTTATACTTACATATGAAAAATAGTAAATGCACATGTATATATAAACATACATATCACATATTTCATATGTAAGCACCCTCCAGTACTTATTTACTACAAAGGAAGTAATTCCCTTAGTTCTGATTCCAGTGCCTGCTTGTGGGTAGACTGTACCAATGGTAGTGTAAAGGAGGACACAGCTGCATTTGTGAGAAAACTCATTAACTTCAATTGCTCTGTAAATTTCACAACACAGCTCTAGATGGAAACCTAATTAATGAAAAGTGCCATCCTTTTACAGATTAACTCTAAACGTAGAGAGCCAGAAAAAGTGAAAGTTATCCAGGATAAAACTCATACTGTCCTGATGTTCTCCAAGATCACTTTATTTTCTTACACTGGTGTCCTGTCCTTGTTTGACTGATCTCTTGATAGACAACTTTTCTACACTGAACAACATCAGACATTCTAAATAAAAGTAAAATGTCTATTTATTGCAGGTAAGCATAAAATACTAACTGTGGCTGGATTTTATTTTTTCCTGTGATTTAGGTGAATTTATCCAATCAATGCAACCATGTAAAACTTATTTAAAATTAACTACCCTTAATTGCTGTACTTTTGCAAATCTCTGCATACTCCATCAATCCTCAGTACAATGTAAACTTTTGGGATATATATTCAGTTTTATACACAGCCACGGACACCCAAGATTTCACATTTATCACACCGTGGTCACTTGAAATTTCACTGAAACATCAAAGACTGTAAGTAAATCCTCCTCTACAATTACTGGTATCAACCACTTGAAATAAAGAGAATTTCCCTGAGAAAACCTGGCAACTGTCACCAAATCAAGTAGTTTCAGATCCATGCAAGAACAGGAACAAAGTAAATGTTTATGGATCAGCTACCTTAAAAATCCTAATCAGGATTGTTCCATCTTTATATCCTTATTAAACATCTTTAATTACCCAGTGCAGGCTTATGAGCAGTCACATGACTGTGGAAGAGGCCTTTGGGAGACATGCAGTGTTTCTGATGGGGGCATGAGAAAGTCCCAGGAAAATTTATTTGGGCCAACAAGAGAAAATTAATTCTTCCCTATTCTCTATGTAGGAAAATGGGGTCCAGTTCCTATAATATCCAAGATCTGATTTTCCTCACAATATTGCGGATTTTTATGCATCTTAATAACCAAAGGAAAGTTTCTGAAACAATAAAAATAATTGTATTACTACAAATAGACAAAGATACTTTTAACTATAGCTGTTGTTCAAGGAATTGTATCACTAGGTCCTCAAGGGCTGACCTTCAAGCCACAGTTTATGAACAAATGAGGGCAAGATTGTGTTATTCCCACCAAGTGCGCACATCTTGCTACCTCAGCGGAATTTAGCAGAAATCCATAAATTAGTTCTTTGATATTTTTATCAAACGCTGTTCCCGTCATTTATCACCAGCAGGGCTGAAAACCTGTTCAATCAAAGCAATCTTCTGTCTTAACTAACATTTGCAAGCAATGTATTAAATACTTTGAAACTCACATGAACATCTGGTCCCAAGTGACAAACAGGTTTCTGTTTTTTTGAGTTCCTCTACTCTGATTTGTATTATAAAAGAAAAAAAAAAAAATAGACCAAGGAATAAAAAGAAAAAACAAAACAAACCACAACAAAAAACCCCCCTCTGGTTTAAAGCAGGGGAAAACAATAGGATTAAATGAGCCAACAGATTTCTTCCTGAGCCTCTAATGTTCTCCCAGATTCTCTGTTTTGATGTAAGCTAAGGAACTTCAGGAAGTTATGAAAAGGAGATGGGGCTCTGACATGCTTCAGCAAACCCTTCAAGTGTTATCAGAGTACTTGAAAGACTAAGACCACAAAGAAAGAAGCTAGTGAAAAGCAGGACACTTCACAAACCATAAGCTGATGCCATTAAGAGATGTGTTGCTGCATATTGCAAAGTTATTATGCTCCTTTTACAGTTTTCATCTGTACTGCTTCTTCATACAGCTAATCTTAATTATATATATATTTTGGGGGGGCAGCTGGAGAACCCATCGTAATTTTGAGTGGGGATTTTTAACTTGTGAAAATAATGACAAAAATCAGTCAATGCTTGGGTATATAAGCAGGTACAAAAATATTCAGTGTGTACCAAAAGCCTATAATAACTGCTGGAAAACCCTCATTAGAAAAGTACAGCTCTTCCACAGAACTGATTATTGGATCTCTTGCTTTAGAATCAGACAAATGAATGTATAAGGGAGATAAAACAGTTTAAAAGTTCACACAGTAAGTCAGTATCCAAACAAGACAGAATACCCAGGAAGGCTGATTTCATCATCTTCAAACTATTGTTAGACTACTTCCCCCAAATGTTGCTAATTTAAGTAGCAGTTTAAAATAGTAAAAATTGAAACTGCTGTTTAGAGAAACATAAAAAATTCATGCTCAGTTGTGCACCAAATTCATGTATACCCCATTACTTCAAGAGGGAGGTCCAGCTCACCATCATGGAGAAGAAACATTCACATTATATGCATGGCATTGCACACCTTTTCCATTACTGATCCCTAACAGCCTACAGTACACCAAAAGTGGGAAAGAAAGAACATTTGACTTGAAATATTCATTACACAAACAGCTATGGGATTTTAATGCCTAAAGCTCAGAATGGAGGCCATGTATTTCCCATTTATCAAATTTTAATCCCCAACAGGAATAAAACTTTCCCAAAAGGAGACTTCAAAACATAACCACTGACAGGAGAAGCAGGTGATTATAGACTTCATAAATGTACATGTCCACATAAGAACATCACTGCTGACAGGGCCAGAGCATGACTTTCAACCAAGGCTCTGGGAGAATGCTGTGAATAAATTTCATTGCCCTCCCTCTCACTTAGTAAGTCAGTAGGGAACACATTCCCATGATTCTACAGAATCATGGCATTACCCAGCTCAGTTTGACAAGGCTCTGTGAGCGTGGACAGAAAATGTGGTTCTCCATATGAAGCACAATGCATATCAACATGTAAGAAGACAATGCATTTCAAGTAAGTTACTAAATTCTTTCCCCACAGCCAATAGTTAAGGTCCCAGCCACCAGACATGAGCTCAGTGCTGTTTTACAGTGGGGGAGTTTGGCATCATTAGAATTTAATTATTTACACCTACTTCCTCCATCAGACTTCAAATTAAATAAAAGCAACATTAAGAGTAAGGCTCTGAGATCTCTCCTTATACTTTTTTCCAATTAATTGTAACACTCAAAGTTATCTAAATACCCATAAGACATTTCTGTGGCCCCATCAGCAAAGCAACTCAGCAAATGATGGTCTCCACTCAATTTACAGCCACTTCCTTTTTAGATGTACACCATGGGAGGAAAAGGCAACATTTTTCCAACGCAACTCCACAAGGCAGTAACGAAATATCCCAGATAGAAAGGATCCTTTTCCTTCCATCATACTCATGACGACATGCAACAGTCTTTTACACCTAAAAGGACTGTCAAAAAGAATTGTTCTACATTCAAAACAGTTTTCAGCTGTCTTTGTTCAGAGAAGAAAAAGTCAAGGCCCCTTAACAGACTGAGCCAGAACTGTACTGCAAGTAAGGGAGCATATGATTAATTCAAATTATAAGTATGGCAATACAGTTAGGTTATATTGCAGTTCTGCAAATAGGGTGCATTGCTCCTGATTTCATAGAGCCTGAATTTCAATTACACAGGAGGAAACTGTTTCATCCATATAGCTCGTATCTTCTTATGGTTCTCTATTTGACTTATATTTCTACTTCTATTAAACTGTACATGTTAATGTAGATATTAGCCTATCAGGTAAGGCATTCTTCAAATACATTAGGCATTCTACAAATAGTGATATTTAAGAGACCATTCCTGAAGAAGGTAAAAAGTTTGACAGGCGAGATCAGACTGATCTAAAACATGTTACATCAACCACCAAACCTTTCTAAGGTTAGACACTGCACCCAGATCTCCTAGCGGCAGGACAATGCAGGAAAACTAGCCCAGCTAAAGTGCATTTACACAAATGCACGTAGTATGAGCAACAAACAGGAGGAGCTGGAAGCCATTGTGGGGCATGAAAGCTATGACGTAGTTGCCATCACGGAAACGTGGTGGGATGAATCGAATGACTGGAGTGCTGCAATGG
>JAOXNO010000078.1:9055467-9082052 GCA_028565335.1 Limnodromus scolopaceus | reverse complement strand
CTGAAAGGGTTGTCAGGCATTGGAATGGGCTGCCCAGGGAGGTGGCTGAGGCACCATCCCTGGAGGTATTCAAGAGATGAGTTGACATGGTGCTTGAGGATATGGATTAGTGTTGGGTTGGTGTGGTTTTGGGTGTGGTGTGGTGTGTGGGGGGTGGTGTGTTATGTGTTTTTTGTTGGTTTTTTGTTGTTGTTGTTGTTTTTTTCATTGGTTGGACTAGATGATCTTAAAAGGTCCCTTCCAACCTAAGTGATTCTGTGAATGCCTTAAGAAGATAAGGAGACTTCCCAATAAGTCTCATTTCATTTTAGAATAACTTTTCTAAAATGCTAGAGGTAGGTCTACAACTAAATTGCCCTGGAAGCTGGAGTTTCTGCCTTTGCAAATGGCTCCCTTCCTTAAATTGGCAAATGTGTGTGATTTAAACCAGAAACTGAGTTACTTTAGCTACTGTTACACTTCTTTCAATAGAAAATGGGTGTAAGATTAGCAACCAGCATTGCTGCTTGGAGCCCCAGAAATGATTAGTCATCAGGTGCAAAACAAAAATTTTCATTGATTTTTTTTTTTTTTTTCCCACAAACGTTACTAGATGCAAAATCCATCTCAGGTCAGGCAGCAATATAAGTCCTATAAATATCTATGCAACCCAAATGACAGATATGTTGTAGGTCAGAACCAAGAGCAGGAACTTCATAATGCATTAGATTCACCACATTTTGAAATCTTTTTTGCATAGTCAGGGTAAATTCCAATATTCTTGCAGGAAAAGGGCAGTTTTCAACAATTACTATCTCTAACTATTGGGGCTTTTTACCCCTCAACTTCCACTTAAACCAAATTACCTCCCTTTCAACTGGAATTGCATCAAATGAAACATTACAAGTTATGTCTCTGGGCTGTGATCAAGTAATTATTTAACAAAGCACAGCCTGTATTTCCTAAATCCAAATGGAACACATCTAACGATGGATTGCTAAGTAATCCAGGAGAAATGAGAGGGGCTTTATTCTCTTTAACATTATCTACCATCTGCTACAGAGTTCCTCTCCTTCCCTCCAGATTTTATTGGGGTTAGTTTCACAGCAGGAAGATGAAAAATACAGATTTAGAAAAAGAAAATAAGATAGTAGACAGATAGCAATTTACTGTAAGAGTTTTATACCTAGCTCCTTCTGTGAGTTTTTAGGGCTCAGGATGAAAATTTTTGCACAGAAACTTCACTCTGACAGTACAACGGGGCAGAGCTCATCCACTTTGCACAGATTTTCAGATTTTGATTGGAAATTTTTGTTTATTGGAAAAAAATCCGGATGTCAGAATAGTAGTTTTGATGAAAACTGTCATGGAAAAGGAAGTAAAGACATCCCAACATTTTCCAACAGTCTTTCTTTAGCTTTGTACAACTTTGTATAGTTTTCTCATATTAATTTGGAACCTTGAAGATTGGAACCTTGTTCCTACCAAAACCAATGACAATCAAAGATGGTCATCACTTCCAGACGAAAAGAAACACTGGAAGCAAATCTCCTGTGATAGGTAAGAATCATCTAATGACGTACCTGGATATCAAAAATTATTCCCAGACCTGTTAGTTTGACTTTACCTAAATCCCAAGGAAATGCCCCTTCCCTGAGATAATTTGGGGAAAAAAAAGGAAAAAGAGAAAGAAACAAAAGACGTACTCCTATAGATTTTGTCCTTACAATTTTTCAAGGGAGGGTATATTTAGCAAGAGATAAGAATTCAGCTCAGGATAACGATTAGTTCAGTTAGAAACTCTAATAGGAAAAGTCTAGTCTTACTGCAAGGATCACACAATCTCCAAGGGGAGATACTGGTGACTTTCTTACTGGCCAGTAATTATACAGCATGAACATTTCAGTGTTCACACAGGTTGAGATATGCACTGATATCCATGCAGCTATGCCTCCAAGCACCACAGAAAAAGATAAAATGAATGGATTATCTGTTGAATTTGGAAGAAAATCAGTGATCTACGTAACACTGTATAAAGCCCCATTTCATTACACACACTCACAACAGGCCCACAATTGAAATACAGACCTGAACACTCAAAGAAACAAATTCTACAAATCTGAAGTCAACACCCAATTTGTGAAGACTTCCAATAAATTAACATTTCCACAGATACTACCATAAATTGAAGGCACAGCAGACAGTGGCCACCCTAAATGTGCAGGCAGGACTGTGGACACACTGGCTTGCAGCCCACAGTCACCACCCCCACACAAACCGAGCTCTGCCTGCCTTTCCCACCGCAGCACTGATTCAGTTTCTACCATTTGACCAACCACCAATTCTTTGCACAGAACATAAGGGGATTGAATGTCATCAAAACTTTTGTCAAATTTGGATGGAATTAGCCAAGAGGTTTAAAAGCTTTGGGGTGTAGGACACAGAGTGCAACCATACGTGTCTTAGCTCCTTATAAAAATCATGCTAGGGAAACTGCAGAAATTGAAGAGTTTTAGAGATAACCAATAAAATTCACTGCAGGAATACAAAGACGTTCTTTTCCAGAGCTCGGAGAAGATAGTACACTAAACACGGTAAGTTGTACCAGGTCAAACCAGTTTAACAATCTAACAATTCACATCATTCTTTTTCTATTTAGCAAGCATTCACGTATATAGCGATCATACAAGAGAAGGAAAGGGAGTGGACACGCAGCTGAGACTTTCCGATATAGAAGAAAAAGCCTTCCCATTTGAATAAATGGGTGAGTGGGGAAAAGCAGTTTCTCTCTCAAACCTAGTGAAGTGGCTCCTTTCACACTGATCTCTAACAGCTCCACAGTGTTAGCTTCAGACACAGACAACCACGTTGCTAGGTGTTACAACATACTGTTTAAGAAATCAGCAGTGCGTATGCTCACTTCTAATTTATGCTTGAAAGGTGCTGGGATTCCTACATGAGTAGGAATCCAGGATCTTCTCAAACAAGTAACTAAGGTCTGGTGCAGAAATGGACCAGATAGGATGGACAGTGCAACAGGTTTGATCCTTTCCCTGGTTCTAGAGTGGTACCAGCTACATCACGTTACTGGCAGATAAAACAGGGGAGCTACAATCTCCTTCAGGGATGTGGCCACTGCTATGCAAATGGCATGCCATTAGCTGAAGGGTTTGAAGGGGAAGGAAGGACTTGAAATAGGAAGATGCTTCATCTTCTCTTAATGTCCTGTCAGCTGTGTCTGAAAGGCAATGATCATTAAGTCAGTTTTTAATGATGTGGTGTACGGTAGCATCTGGATTTATACTCCTGAACTGAGAAAACAGAAAAAAACCCAGCGTGTGTGAAGACTATGGTCTGTAGAAGGAAGGGAGTTCATATAATCTAATTAAAATAATGAAAAAAGATAAAATTGATCCATTTAACTTTTAAAACATTCATAAGCTACCAAATCCAGAGGGTCTATGTGCAAATAGCAAATAAATTACCACCACCAATTATTAAAGCGTAAGACAGCAACAATTTTGAACTAGAAAGGCATCTAAAATGAGTTTCTCATGCAGCTGCTTTTTAAAATGTTAAAGAGTCCAAAGATGCAACAGACAATGAGAAGTAAAGCAATCAACATAGCAAAAGCATAAAGCACAAAGAATCCTTCTTGTTATTGCTGTTTTCTGTAAGATATGGACAACACATTATTCTAAAAAACCTTATCAAGATACACCATTAGCCCAATTTCAGAGTTTTCCCTAATGAATTATTTGAAGTGTTATTTATTATTTTAGTGACTTTGTATTTCTCTGTAACTTAATTTCCTCCTTCATTAAGTAGCATTCTGATTTTGTTCTTTGATGAAATCTTGTGCCTTCACATTGCTGGAGAAAGCATATGCACAGAATAATTAATACACTTTCTGCTTCTTATAATCTTCCAAAGTTTTTCCCCCAAGTTTAAAAATTATAAAAATGTACTCAAATAACAGCAGGGCTGTTTCTATCAGAAACATGGGGCCAACAATTAAAACTAAGCATATAAGAAGAGTTCTCTGAAAATGTGAAATGCTGTACAGGACTCAGAGGAACACAGTGTCTTCACACTAGGTGCCTAATGCATAGGTCTCACCAGAGCTATAAATTAGGGCAATCTACGTATGAAAACAAATAAGCCACTTTAAAATAAATTTGAAATACTGGAATACTGTGTATATGACAAAGAATGGTATTTGCATTTGTGCTTATTACCTATAATAAAGCTAATAAAATGCATTATAAATAGCTACCTATGAGGAAAGTGAATAAAGAAAATAAGACCCGAAACAGTCATTATCAGAGATCTTTGTAATAAATGAGGGTGGTGGTTTTCAGCAGCAAATGTCTTGAACCCACCGCAATCAAAAAACCAGTAATGATGATTTAATAGAATTGGATTTGCTAATTGTGTTTGTCTCTCTCTCCAGCATTATACTGTAATTAAAGAACTTAGTATTCTTCTTCAAATGAAGAGAGAAGGAGAGAAGGGAGAAAAGGACAGAGAAATGGAGAAAAGAGAAGCAATTTCTCACTTCTGAAAGCTAAATAACCTGCAAAGGAACAGGAAGTTCAGAAGAAAAAAACCATAGATAACAATAAAACATAATGACAATTCATAGTATCAAGAAACAGGCTTCAAAGCATCATGAAAATTACTTAGAATTCTTCAGATTTAACACAAACTTACGATTCTTTCACTGGGCTTTAAATTTAATAAACCTGAGATTCATATTTAGAAGTCTATGTGTACAATCAAAAAGTACTTCATGAAAAGCAAAAAATATCATAAAACTCACGATAATATCCTAAGAGTGTTCACTGTGAATGTCATTTTTCAGAAGACATCCCAAAGGCAATCTTTTGCCGCCTCATGCTACTTTTTTGTCATCACCATTAGGGCATGTGTACAGAATATCTTCACATCTCTGCTATTGCAGCAACCCACATCACACACGCCCCTGTAGGACCCCGTACACCCGATCTTTTAGGCTGAGACAGCTGAGAGGAAATAGAGTGTTCATGTATAGATGATACTGTTTTATGTAATCTAATACTCTGCGTCAAAGAACTTAATTCCTCATTACAACTCACCATGACGCCATTCTAGATTTCTGTCATCTAGACATTGCCAGATCAATACTTTGCTTCACTCTTGTCTCAAAAAAAAAAAAATAATGCAACAGATACCAGCTTTACATGGAAACTGCACAAAACTGGAATAAATCTTATAAAAATCCTCAAATAGGATTGCAATTCTTGTTACTATGGCTTGGAGTCACATCACTGGCCAGATGAGCATTGGTTCCTGCAAGTTAGATGCTCCTACTCCTTTTCATCTTTTCCCTGGATACAAAAATACCTAAAGTCTGCCCAAACAATTCAGTATTATTCAGATGTTTCCTAATTAAAGATGGGAAAAAATCAAGTCAAGTATATTTACCTATATGCACTGACAAAGATACATCTCCGAAAAGCCATGCAGCACAAAATTTGTTAGCACTGTAACAAGGAAAATATAGTGGTATTGGCAATGGCAATTGCTATAAAAATTTGATAATTCAGTTATTTTCTATGGGATACTGGAAAATCTGTAATTACAGAAAGGTTAAAAGGATTAAAGCAACCCAGCTTCTTAATTTCTATAATGTTTAAAATAGCAACAGAGGCTTAAATACAATTTCCTAAGGTCCTTGAATGGGAAATAAAATTTAGGAAGCACAGACGTCTATAAGAAACTGTTTTTGAAATGCTACTTGAACTACAAGGACAGATGCATTTCTTTCCATGAAATTAATTTGAAGTTTATTCTAACAAATACTTTTTTTTACTGCTAGAAGTTCAATGCAGTAACACATACAATTAACATTACCAATTTTACAGAATCCTTGGTGTGCTTTCTAGTAGACTCCATTAAGAAAAGGACCATTTTTAAGATAATAACTCTATTTTCCCTTACTCTTAAATTAAAAAAAAAAAAAACAAACTTACATGTCTATTTGTCACAACAGCAATTTCTTACCAAAGTGAAATGATTGTGCATATTCAGGACTTGAAAATGCTTGCTGAGCTATCTGCACCAAAATTACCCAACCAGTTAATGAAAAAAATACAAAAACAAAAACAATCAATCAAAAAAAAAAAAAAGATTTGTGTTGCAAATATTTTGAGTTGGCTCCCAAAAACAAACAAGAAAGGCCCAATACACACGCACACAAAGCAAGATTCTTTAAATGTTCCCTTAGCCTTCATGGTAAATCAGAGAGATTCATCCTGCTATAAGTTGTGAATTTGACTGGCACAATAAAATGATTTTGCAAGTGAAAACAGCTTTCTGTTTTACAAAATGGAAAGTTGCCTCATCAAAATGAGGATAGAGAACTGAAGGTCAGAACAGTGATTCATCTTCCTAAGGCGGACTCATATCCAAGAGACCTTGAAAGAGTCAAGTAGTTACTTACAGGCATTTGAAAGAAGAAAAAAAAAGAAAAATCACATAAATGAAAATTGTCTGAAAAATAAGCACCAATTGTCTGTCTGTTTTTGGAGCTATTGTGCCTTCCGCAGTGTATCACTAAGATGGGTGATTATAGCAAATTATTGTAAAAGACAATCTAGGGAAGTCTTGAGAGAGACATTGATTGGTTAGTAAGTGCACAAAAGATGAGGAAAAGACAGAAAATGAATAGCAATAAAGAGAGAGAATACATTAAAAAAAATAAACTGAAGACAGACAAAGAAGGTCCTAAGGTTTCTTTTGTTTAACATTAATCCTTAGAAGTGACTCTAAGACATCCTTCTTGGCCCAGGAACACACTTTTTGTTTTCTAGTTGCAAGTGAAAAAACACTTTTCCCTTTCCTGTGATTTGGTCTCTGCAAACAGTCGCGGTGAACAAAACGCCCAGTCAAATCAGTGGAAAGTGTCCCGGTGGCTGCAGGGAAAGTCCTTGTGCATCCATCACGTAGGTGGCCTTTTTGCAGACCTTCTGTGTCTGCACCTATCAACCCCATGGAAACAAACAGAAGGAGACATGTAATGGGAATTATCACCTGTGTTCAGAGTGCAGAGGCACCAAAGAGTAATTGAAGGATGATCAATTTGCACAAAGCCAGGTCATGGCATCTATACGGTGGGACACATTTGGACACGATGCGTAGGGAGCTCAGCCTTAGGCCTGGTTCCTACACAGTCTTTTAGATTCCTTTGCATATTATTAATCAGCAAGGCAGAATAAGGTTTGTAAATGCTCCAGCTTAGAGACATGGCTGCTAGTGTAAGAGACAAAAGTCATTAATTCTTTTACAGTGCCAATATATATGGACAATGGCAGCTCCATAACCCTTGTTACTGATTCTTATCTACAAAAGAACTGCTACCAAAATATTTGTTGAAAAGTAGTTGAAAATCTTCTGGTTCTGGTAGGAAGATTTAAGATTAATAGCTTCTTAATTGTAAGTATTTTCCTGCATTTATATTCCTTTGTGAAACTTCACTTTCATTTTTACTGTCTTCATCTTTTCTCAAGTCTCTTCTTGCACCATCACATATCATAGTCTTATTTACTAAATTAAAAACTTTGTCATGGTCTTTATACCACAGGATCTTCACTGAAATTTAACAGGAGACTGGTTTTAACCAATTTAATCTGAATTGAACTGGCTTCTGGCTCATACACAGTACATGCAAGTTTCATTAGAGTGAGAAGAGTATGGTCTGCAGAGAAGGGCATAATCCCTTAAAACAGACTGAATTTGAAAGCAGAAGCACTATTTTCCAACTCTCCTTAAAATAATAATAATTTTTTTAAAAGTATATTTCTTGCAAATATTTTCTTACCATTTACTTAAAAATTAACCTTGGTAAACTAACCAGATTTTCTTTTCAGTTTTACTTGCATATGTATTTAGCTTACAGAATGTTCAGAGTAGCAATTGTGTTTTCACAAAAAAAAAAAAAATTATATTACTTAGTACAATAAGGACAGCATCACCTAGTAAAGTTTCGATAGAATTGGATGTTACAGAATACATTTAATCATGAACTACTTCTTAACATAGCAAAGATGTCAACTTTTGTATTGTTGGCTACAGAAAAGCAACTAGTTTATGCAATGCACATGATAGGATATATGACTATATGCACAATGTATTCAAACACCACTGTGTCCCACATATAATGTGATATATCAATTTTCAAAAAAAAGGCTTCCATAGCAATTCTAAGTAGATTTTGACCAGATTAATTATATATGTTATGCCTGAAGACACACCTAAATGGGAGTTTCTTTATTCCCTCTCTTTCACAGAAGAAAACATTGCACTCAAGGGCTTCCAAGGTAAGAAAGGAATGATGCAAAGCACCAAGGGAAGAAAAATCCTAGAGACTGAGATGTGAAAGAAAGATATTTCTCTGTATTATGAATCTTTTTGTTGCCAGCAGCTAAAAACATTTGCTGTTCCAAAGTAGGGTGAAAAGTCAGAAACACATTCCCGAATTTTGAAATATCTTGACTTAATTGCAAGAGCATATATATGTTTTTATATATTTATTTATGACTTAAAAGTTGTTTCAAACTTTTTAAGTGATAAAAGCAGAGTAACTGTAAGATTTAAGACCTTTGACTCTGTCAGATCCCGATAAACATTTGTGTACATTGCAGATAACTTGTGCTCGTAATCTATCCATACTTTTCAAAACTAGTTTCTCCTTACCCATAACGGATGCTTCTTTTCAAACCATGTTTCAGTCATAGTGAATTCTAAGATTTTCTTCAGTTTCAAAGTGTATAGCACATACGAGAGCTGATGAAACTCTTTAGTATAGTAAACAAGCTAGAGTAAATTGAACAAAATAGGAGGATAAAATACATCTAAAGCACTCTTGACACATGCCAGAGAACGAGCATTTGCACAGCATGCTGACACCACTCTGTAAAGGCATTAGAGAAAGTGAAATAATTCACTCTCATGATGAACTGCAAATGAAAACATTGTGAAATCGAATCATTGTTCTTACAGTTTCAATACTTAAATCTCATTCAGCCACAGATGTGTCACTGATAATACTGTAAGATTATTTCTGTATCCCTTCAAAATGTAATGTCTGGTGCTATCTCCCATTCCTCATACCTTTTGCTATTATTACGACATTAAGATCACAAGAGTACTATCTCCGGAACATAATGAGAACTGGTGAAAATTATTTCTTTTTCCACTTTGATATCACTTTTGTTTTAGCATAGATTAATTCTGTGTCATCTGGGAACATAGATAGTTGTGCTACTTTAAGACGTGTTACCTATGCAGAGCTACTTTGACTTTTCAGTATTCTAGTACAAGTTGTTCCTTCAAAGCTCCTCTCTAAAACATTCCTTGATAAGCCTACTTCCCTTTTAGATACTATTTAACGAATATGAAGCCAGAGTAACAGCCCTGTAAGGCAATGAAAAGGCTGTCAGTTGATGTCAAAATGAGGGTGGAGTGTATTCTGAATGTCTGCCCAGTCTACACTTTCCCTATGGGATAATAAAGCAGTTAAAAAGGAGAGCAGTGGAATGGCTACTCAATCAAATTACAGCATGTAGAAAAGGTCAAAGCAGTAGAGTACAATGATATAACTCACAGATTATACAAGATATTAAAATTCTGATATGACATTCTTTGGGAAAAAAAAACCCGATTATAATAAGAACAGAAAATGGCAGGACATTAATCCATTCCCATGACAACATTTGTACCCAAACTGGAAAAAGTATAACTGCAACCTTCATTTAAGTCCTTGCTAAAACTGGTTACATGGCTTAATTTCATATACTACATATTGAGTCCCTGTCAACAAGTTCTGCTTATATTTAATGGAACTGTACGAGGGAATGAAATGGAATGATACAACTTATATTTCTAAGGCCATACATAATTTCATCATATCAGAGCCGCCTGTTTCAAAAAGCGATTGCATGCACCCTGTACAAGCCTGAAGAGATACAGATGCAAATTTAAAGAATCTGTAGCAGACATGAACAAGCACACTTGAATGTATGAATTACGTTAATTGTAATTTGTATCTCTAGGACCTAAATTTGTTAGTCAAGTTTAAGGAACCATCATATTTGCTATAGTAGAAGCAAACGAAAAAGTGGTCACCTTCACCCTAAGAGTTTATGGATCTAATGTTAAACATGACATGACGAGCAAGTGGAGCAGATGGCAGTAACTGTAAAGACAATATAAATGCAAGGTCCCAACAGCCTGATCAAAAGTAGAGAGAAATCAGCAGGAAGATTCCAACTGCTTGAATGGGCATCATAGCAAGCCTTTAATCACTGTAATTATTTTGATATCATTTATAGGTTTTGGTTTTGTAACTCACTAAATGAATAATCCCAACTACACCAGACTCTGGTTCACCCTAGACATTGCCATTCAACACGCTTCTTGGGTGTCACAGTAGCAAAATGCTTTGCAAAACAGAGAAAAAAGAAGTAATGTCTACAGTACATCCCAGGAGTTGCACATATTGCAAGTCCACCTTGACCAAGGCAAACATGGAAAATATTTCGTATAAGATCATTTCTTTAAAATTTAGAACAGAAGGAAACAGTGAATTTCAATAATAAAGGTACCTAAAACTACTTTGACTTTTAATACACTTAAAATTCTCAGAATACCCAGGGTATACCCGAAGTCCAGCTTTTCATTAACATTAAACCATGTACCTTCATCTTTGACACAGCAGTAGCATTAAAGTTGGTTATAAAATTTCAAGTCAGAAAGGACATAAGCTACAAAGGGACTCCTCTTTTCTGCCAGCGTGACAATCCTAATACAAATGTAGTTTTTATGTTCCATTATCTTTGGTGATTAAAGGTCAGTTTGTACATACAGAAAGTAGTTTCCAAGTGGTTTGAGTTCATGCCCTTACATCATGAAAACTTCCCTATGGGGAGAAAAGTCATGAATATAACCATAAAGAATATTGTGTTTGATGATGTAACATGCCAGCTTTATCATTTCTTTCCTGTCTATAGAGTCACAGCAGGTGAAATAGTTATCTGTGTGTTTTGCAGCCAAATCTCAGAGGCAGCATTTCTTGTTCCAGACTTTTTGCTTAGCCCATGACTGAGATTTATTTGCTCTTATTTCTTGTCATCCTCTTTTGTTCTTCAGAACCAAACAAGCCTGCACTATAGCTCAAATGTTTAGGCTGGCAGCTTCAAAGATACGCTCTGCTAAGCACTGAACTGTTACTCAGCCTTTAAAAGGATGTAATACTGTGGTATCATATAATTATATTTTCAGGCTATTTTTTTTTTAAGAACTTTTCAGGTTTTTACAATTTTTAAACATTTAAAACCTTCTTGCTTATGTAGAACATGTAAGAGAGACTGGAAACCTTTATTATAAAAGCATCAAATCAAAGTAATTTGTTCTACTCTTGGATCTCTAGTTATTAACAGTATTAGCTGTATAGCATACTCCAGTAACTCAGGTCAGAGCATCAAAGAAATGAATTAGAGAATAATCTAATTTAACAACAGTTTAAATATAAAATCACAAAATCACAGGAAAATTTAGATTGGTGGGGACCTCTGCAGGTCATCTAGTCCAACCTTCTCCTCACAGCAGGACTAACTTCAAAGGCGGAAGCGCTTGCTGAGAACCTGAATGAAATATGCATAGGTAGTAACCAGGAGTTCACATTTGTAGGCAAATGTTAGGCTACGGTCTTAAGACCCCTGTTATGTTCTCTCTGTCCCTACGGATTGTTCATGGTTTTTTTCAGATGGTAAGTCAACCTCAAAAGCTACCTTAGCTGGTTAAAAATGCTGGTCAGAGTCTGTTTCCTGTTTACTGTAACAGAGGCTGGAGCTTGATTAGTATGTTTAGTGGCAATTACATCATGCAATATTAACAATACTGATAAAGAAATGTTGTAACAGCTCCCATCATCAGAAATCCCATTCTAAAAACAGATCAGCCTACCAAATTTAAACGCCAACAGATTTATCAAATTCATAGAATCATAGAATGGTTTGGGTTGGAAGGGACCTTAAAGATCATCAAGTTCAAACCCCCCTGCCATAGGCAGGAACACATCCCACTAGACCAGGAAATTGTATACGTAGATTCAGGTAAACAGCAGTAAAAACACTGTCTGAAAAAAGTAAGTCAAAGTTTTTACTTCAAAGTAGCTATACATTTCCAGACAATCCCACCAATAAACTCAGAAGCATGCATGATTCTCTGATGGATTTTCCCACATCCTCCTAAGAAAGTGATGACATTGATTAAAATCTCACAATCATCAAACAACGTCCTAGAGAACATTAATTTTGCAGTATATTAACATGGGTAAAAAATCCTTAATGAGCTACTAAGACTTAATCCAACACACATTCAAATGAAAGAGCAAATTTGCATCAGGAATTTAAGTCTTTTTATATCTGCAGGTCCCCAGGGGGTCCCATCCCTGGCCTCAGGAGATCTGAAAACTCTGCCCACTCAGACCACTGCTTGTAGGGTGGTGATACACAAACCGTTCTCAGGGTTGAAGTACCATTGCAAGTGCAGAGACCACACACCTTTATACACCTCTTATTAAAGGTGCCTAATGAAGTTATAAATGTTCTTACTGGCTAAAATCTCATTGTAAGAACTACATTGTTCATGCAGTCAAGTGTTTTCTCTTCCTGTTAGAGAGCAGGAAGAAGTAGCAAGGCTTCTTTCTTTCATCCCTGTCATTATTATTTACATCTTGAAGCCAGCACTATACTGGAATAGCATAACTGCCACAACATGTACTTCTTTCTTTCTGGCAAATTAAAGTTTTGGTGCAAAATACATAAGGCTATTGAAGTCAAAAGAGTTATGCCATGGATAAACTACCCTGGTGATATTTTACAATTTGATGTTATTACAACACAAGCTTTAGCTTGTCTCTGTGACACACAGTGCAATGTTCTTTAGAGAAGTAAACTGTATTCGTTACTGTGTTCGTTGCAAAATCTTTCAGATGGGACTCTGCTGTCTTTTCCCATTCCATTTTAAATGTCTGATACATAGGTCTTAAGGGAGAGACCTCTCTATTTGTAGTGTCTTTGATTCAAAGATATTGCCATCTTCTTCACTTAGGAAGTACTCAAAACATACAGTTTATTACTGGGAAGTCTGCAAGCTGAGACGTGTCATATTCCTAGCCAATATGCTAGGCAAAAAGCAGTACATAGTATTTGGTGTCTTTTACCACTAAAAGAAGAGAGAATGACCTTGCACAATAGAGGAGAAATACACTTCCAGCATTAACTAAGCCAAAGCTCCTGGGAAGCGTGTGGTGGCATCATAATTTCTTTTCTACTACTAGTATTGACGTGTGCACTGCTGCAGAGAAGGGTAGAAAGAATAGAAAGGCTGGGATTTAAGAATAACAATACAAAAAGATTAAGACAAGCCATTACATGTACACTGTATTACTCAAAATTATATCACAAAATAGCAATGGATAATTGCTATATATATATGTACAGCATTCTGTGCAAATCATTGACTGTGATCAATTTAAGCCTTGAGAAGCCATACTATGACTAAAGATCATCATAATAAATTCATGTCTCCAAGAGATGAAATGCTGTCAGAAAGAAGGGATATACTGTGATTTTACTTTCTTTGGGAATTTTGTAAGAGACCTCAATACAGAGAAAAGTTGGGTCTTATGTGGCATATGACAATAAAACTAGTCTATAATCTTTTGCTGAATTCTATTAATCCTGCCACATATGAAGACAGAGCGTCTGCTCTGGCACCTGGAGCACCCCCTCCCCCTCCTTCTTTGCTGACCTTCACAGACACTTTCACTGGTGTCTGCAGAGTTGTTGCTCTCTCGTATTCTCAATCCTCTCTTTTGGTTGCTACCATTACCCCATTGCTAGGTTTTTTTTCCCCTTTCTTAAGTATGTTATGACAGAGGTGCTACCACTGTTGCTGATGGGCCTGGCCTTGGCCAGTGGCAGGACCGTCTTGGATGGAGCCAGCTAGCATCAGCTGTAGCAGCTTCTCGCAGAAGCCCCCCTGCTACCAAAACCTTGCCATGCAAACCCAATACCGGGACACATGGTATCGACTGAGCATTAGCAGCCACAGCTGGACGTTGGCAACTGGCATGAGGCAACCTCAAGTTACAAGACCTCTCTTCTGACTTCCATTCCAGGAATAGAGAATTCTTTTTATTGAGTGCAATCAAGGGTGACAGAGACTACAGATTTCAGAGCTCAGACCAGCAGGTAACGTGGCCTGTGTTCACATTGCATCTGGCCTGAGTCTTTCTAAGCAATGGGTTGCATAAGAAGCCAACACACACAGACCCGGGAGACACAGAGTGCATTCAGCGCTGAGCCCCAGGTTTTAACACTGCCACATCTCACTCTGGATATCAGATTATAAATGGCAGGAAAGGATACAAGATCAAACCAACACTTGTGGAAAGCCATGAGGAGATCCTTGATGATAAGAAGCACCAAGAACCAAGTTTCCTGCCTGTGCTGAGAGAGAACAATTGAAATCGTGGCTAATGGTGTCACGGGAACTGAGGTTCAGTACAGACTGAAGGCCAATATCATCTACCTGAACCGCAACAAAGCAGACAACACATACACTATATGTTGTTCAGAAACTTCCTCTTCAACATGTCCAGTGGGACTATTAGACTACGCACACATTGGAAAAGCAACTGAGATAGCAGGTCCTCGAGATACAAATTTTAAGCTGGAGATTTACAGAGACTCAACAATGGCACAGCACACCCAAAACCAGTATTAGGAATTATCCCCAAAAGGAACAAGTCTCATAATTGAGACTAATTTAGGGTGAAATAAAATCTAATCAGGTACCTTTTTGAGAAAAAGAATAACCATTTTTGTCACCCAGAAGATTCAGAGCTTAACTTTTTTGTTGTTAATTTTAGATTATGACTAATTTCAATGAGATTCTAAACATATTCCAGCTCCCTGATGGGACACCACTATTCTGGCTATTATTAATACATTTAACATTAAAATAGTGCCTAAATACCATTCAGGTGACGTCATTCTGCCAAATGACAGTAATAATCATTAATAAAGCAGGCTTGCTAATAGTCTATAATTATCAGATGAAATGATACTGTGTGGCAGAGTTTTCCCTTGAAAAATAATGGTTGTCATTCTGGAGAAGAACATTCACATGATGTTAGGTGTAGGGAAGTGTACTTGTATATTATTCCATGCACAACTGAAAACTCAAGTCTTTTGGACTCTGACCCACCAAAGTCATAGAAAGACTCAGCACTTGATCAGGCAGTGACTCCTAAAAAAAGATGATAGAAGTTTCTCTTTTTTATCATCACCTAGTTTCCTACATTTAATACACCTTGCTATGAAGTTCCTCAGACCTGACACTTGGAAACTGTCACATTCCACTTGTCCCACACAGCCCTTTCCCATTTGGTCGTGTAACAACTCCTAGATTACCCTGAGAGATACAGATCTCTAAAGGAAGACATTTAAGTTTACATGTAAAATTTTTATTGATAACAGAACCCAACGGAGGAAAACAAGCACATTTGTAGCTTATTTTGCCTGATGAACACGTTAATAAAAAGGCATTAGTCTGAATTACTTAATTAAGCAAGCACAAGGGAAAAATTCAGCTGTATGTTCTATATACACTAGAAGTCACAATTTTATTTTCTATACGACTTATTGTTCCTTCAATTTGCAAAAGCTGAGCAATCAAAAATTCCTCGTATCAGCTTTAATTGCTCCCGTATCCAGCGTGTAAGCGCTTACATATTAATTCTGATGCACATTTTAAAAATGTCAGTTTTCTCATTTTTTTAAGTAGTTAACATAGACCTCACATAATCGTCTTAAGCCATTATCAACACTGCAGTTTTCTTTTTTAACACTTAAAGCTTATTTTATGGCACATATCTGTGCAATTGCCAAAGAGATCTGCTTTTAGATCACTAAATCTTTGTTTCTTTAACTCGTATCATTCAGAGATGTTTGATGGTGGGAAAAATTCTGTGAAAACGGCAAATTTAGTCTAAAAGAATTAGCTCCATTCCTTAACACATAAAAATAGTAGGTTACATATCAGAAAAGTAAACTCGTGAACATTTTCCCCGACTATGACCTCCTGTATAGAACACTGAAGTCTGTTGCAGAAGGTTAAATGGTGACCATACAACTATAACTTTTTATAGCAGTATCTGCTATTTTAAACTAATTTCAGTTCACAAAATCCTCTTTTTGGTGCATCAATGACTTTCACTATGATGATGATGATGATATGATAACCTGAGTTATTATAAAAAGTAATTTCTCAGTTATTGTATCAAAAGGCAGTAATTACTTTTTCAATAAAGAAAGTGAAAACTATTAGGATGGCAAGAGAGAAATAAATTAGTTTTATACCCTACACTCAATTAAACTATCATAGCAAGAAGGCAATAAATTCAGGTAATTTGAGGGAAGGATTGGCATTTTACATAACAAAGTGTTTAAATTTTTCAAAAATTCACTGAAGTCAAATATAAGAGCAGTATAACTATACTAGCAACTCATAAAAGCCTATGTGAAAATAGACTTGTAGAATATACATAAAGTATGTCCATTTGTACATTTCAGCATGTGAATCTGGCACTAAGAGTACACAGAGGTTTCATCAGGGACAGTCTTCTGTGCTAATCTCACCCGTTGTCAACTTATGTAAATGGAGTACCACAAATAAAGATACATTTCCATCATTAAAAAAAAATTCCAAAATCTTTTAGGAACTTGCCATAAAGTGGAAGTACTTTTTAATATGATCAAATTTTAGCCATTGTACGTTTTGCACATACAATAAATACAGTTTCCAAGAGTTTCTCTTTTTAAATAGGAATTCAGAGTGGGAAGCCGGTTTATGAAATTCCTCTGTACGTATTTTGAAGCAATCCAAATATTTAGTAGTTGTATCTTTTTAATGTTTTTTTCTTTCATCTTTAGGAATTAATCATTTTTTAATTAAGAGTGTTTCTATTACATTCCACATACATCTAAGATTGTTCATAGAAAATATTTTCCCATCTCTAATTTTACCCCAGTAATCTCAAAAAACAAAGAATTTTAAACTTCAAGCACAGAATCACTGTTATGAATCACATCACTACAACAGTCAAAAACACTTGGGCAATTGTAAGCTCTGGAAACTGGGAGTGCTTCCCAGGTTTGCATCTCGCATGCCAGCTCTCAATCAAGAGACCTGCATGAAGGCTGTTTCCCTTTTACCAACCACATGACACAACATTTCCACAGGGGAAAAACAGAGAACCCCAAACAAACAAAAAGTTAAATATACAGACTGCAGGCACGCAAGGGAGTCTGACAGTGCAGGACGTCCTGTGTAATCTAACAGTCCAAACACTGCCTTAGTCACCTTTGGTCCCCCTTCTTTTCTGTGAAGAATGACAGATAAGTAGGGAGATCCTTCTCTGGTCTTTCTTATCCAAGCTGAACAAGTGCTTACCTCTCTTTGGATTATAGAAGTGCTACTGGGAGTCTAGATTTGACTTCGAGATCTCAGGTAAATGCCTGCAGTAAGGTGAAATTAAAATAAATCTTCAGTGTCTTAAAATGAGAGAAAATTTAATTTTGATTCATTTGGTGTTCCTAATTCATTCATCAATTCCTATAAGGCTCCTGTTCAGGACTCTCATAAATTCTACGTCAAAGAGGTTTTATTTATAATTTTCATTTTCCACATTTTTGTGTTGCTCTACAGATCACAATATGAACAATAACTAAAGAAAATAAAATAGCATAAGGACACTTTTGTAACAACATGGGCTCAGTCAACACCAACCAAACATAAGAACATTAGAAGTGAAGTGATCAGCCATGAGTTTTGAACAAAGTGACCAAGACTAGAGCAAGATGAGTGTTAGGGTATAACTGTAATCTTCTAAAATCTAAACCAGAGTATGCAGTCTCTTCTGATTCAGAAAACATTGTCTGTTCTAACTTGATAACCAATGCAAAAAGGAAACTAAGTTCTAGGTGTGTTTAGCTATTACTATGCAGCGCAGCTACAAAAGATACAGGCAATATTTAGTATCTTCAGGCTTTTAGTATCTGAATTTTTGCATGTAGCAACTTTACCTATTGTACTCCAGCATCTAAGGTTCACAGTTTGTGTGCACCAATTTCATTTTACTGTTCAGTTCCTTCAGCAGGCATCGTGCAGCACTGAAGCGAGTTAATGAGTCTTACTGCATTATCTCCTCAGGAGCATTATGTAGCAGAATATTTCACATATTAGTGGACCATTGCTAGCGTGACATTTAATGGTAATCAAATATCATATCTTTTAGTGAAACTGACCTAAGAATTGTCTTCAGATCTCCAGGGGATGTAGGAAAAATTAATTCTAACCTTTCAGAATATTTGAGGTTAGTGTAATTCAAGCAGTTAAACAAACTTTCAAGCCTCTTAGTGGAAGAGCAAGAGAGTAAGACTTTTTAGGCCAAAATTTTGTAATTTATCATGTACACTCTGTTTCAGATGCAAATCTGAAGTATTCAAAAGGTAAATTTAAAGCTGATCTTTATTTTCATTAGGTGAATGAGGACGAAGAGAGAATATTCCCATTTTATTTGCATTAGGTATCAAGTACTGTTTTATTTCAGCTTAGTCTCAAAAGGAGTCTTACATCACAAAACATCCAACTCTTAAAGCATGGGGTTAGAAAAATTAACATGTCTCCCAGAGAAGATTCTTAGGGCTTTATCCCCGTATCTTCAATGAAATAATGTTTCATTATATAATTATTTTTTCCTCAAAAGACATTAGTTCCCCATCACATAAATTTGCTGTTGATTAGAGAAATAAAGAGTTTTTTTCTAAGAGTCAGAGAACAGAAGCAGGTTAAATCCTTTTAGATTCTTTTCATAATAAGCCCCACTTTTTTGCCTTGCCATCTGAGCTTGTTAAAAGGATGGTCAGTGATTCTAACCATGATTGCTATAGTCAGACATCTAAGCTGCCTACAGCATTCTTTCATCAATCCCTTTAAATATTATTTTCACCTTGTTAAACTTTCAGTGCTCATGCTTCCTCTGGAAATTGGTACTGCACTAGTCAGCTACTGGAACTGTATCCCTAACCATTACCAGCCTTGCCTTCCCAGACAACAAAATCTACCAGGTTTTGATTAGGTATTTTTATAGATGTTAAATGCTGGAGAATTTTCGTTCCTGTTCTTAAGAAATAAAACATAACCCAGGTAGGTTGTATACAGACATGGGTAACCTATCATTACTGTATGCATATATGCCACATTTCAAGTTGAAGACAAAGTCTCAATACATAGCAGACTTTACAGTCCTAGGGAAGTGTAGGAATTACACCTCTTTGGTGCTATGATCAGAATCAAACATTACATGGTATATGAAATACAAGGGAGATAGGAAGAAATTTTGGCCAAGGCGACTGTATTCAGAAACAAAAATGACACTGCAAGAGATGTTTTGTTCCCCATAATATTCAACAGCTCTGAAAATTCATTCTTGGAAGACGAAAGCCCACTAGTGGGGCAGCAGTGTATTTGAAATTCTGAAATGCAGAAATACCACCATGGATTGTAGTCCTACCTGTTTCAAAAGAATTACTGTTAGTGCCGAAAATATTACCTCCTTATTTCTTTGATTACTGTGCTTATAGCACACTCAAGCAGTCAAACTAAGCTTTCCTGATTTACTGTGTATTTCACTGAAGGGAACATTTTACCTACTAAAGTAGATATTAAAAATCCAGTATTGAAACTTCTCAGAATTCAACACAAACTCTTCTTATTAAAAAAAAAAAATTCAATAACAGCTCTGAAATATTATACTATACAGCAAAATCTCCATATTCATTTGATATAGATAAGCCAATTAAATATTTACTGTCCTTGTCTTCCTGTTTATTACTAAGGCCTAACACAATGAAACTAGGTTTTAAAATCCTGAATTTTATTCACCACCATAAAATAACTTTACCTAAAAAATATTAAATACATTTTAAGTTGTGAATCGGGCTATTTCTATTTTTCCTAACTCTCTTCTTTTTTTTTTTTTTTAATTCTAAACTAGAAATTTCATGGATTGCAATTATAATCATGCTGAATTACTCTGGAAGAACAGGAATGTTCAAAGATCACTACTACTATTATAAGGGTGAAAAGTACACTTATTTCTCACAATATGAATAGACACATTATTATAACTTAAATACCCTGTGGTACTGAGAACAACAACAGATCCCACCCTCCGCACTGTTTGAAGTGATGCAGACTGGACTATTTTATTCAAAATTTGATCATGACTGCCAACATTTCAGCTGGCCCTACTTAAGACAATCTTAAAACATGCAAAGACTTAAGACATGCAAAGGCATGGGAAATTGGACCTGAGTAGAAAGTTATTACGTATCTCCAGTGAAGATAAACGTCCATATTACAAAAGAAGATGGAATTAGTTGTGTTGATTAGTCAATAGCTGGTTATTTGCTGGTTCCCTACCAAGCATCCAGACCTTTGCAAGTCTCACTCTTAGGCTCTTTACAATTTTAAATGTAGGCAACTCAGATAAAAGACATCTGAGAGCTCAGTGCTGCAACTTTGAGCAAGCCTCCTTGGGGATCTACTAGCTCTGATACCTAATGCCTACTGAAGTAGTAAATAAATAATCTGTATTTAAATCTAGAAATATTTGAATCTGCTGAATAATTTATTTTAGGAGTTTTAAGCACTTCATAAGACCAATGAGAGAGAGAGGTTTAACTCCTTCATGATACTTATCTCCCACGTATAACACTGAAAAGACGACAACCAAAAGAAGACGTTCAGTATTAGTGTTGCTGTAACATTTTGCCAAAGCAAGTGAGATTTTATTACCTTTGTGGGACCAAACTGAAGCAAGTTTAGATTTTTTTCAATTTATGTCATATACTCATATATGCACTGAGGTATAGGTAACGTCACACACAGTGTAACATAATGCTATTTCACTTACTGAATCGGCTTTTAAATTTTAAACCTTTAAACCGATACAGAATGAAGCTACAAATAGTCAGTCAGCTTTATAAAGTCAATTGTTATTATGGGGATGGGCCATCCTGAGAGGATTCTTGCAAGTGAATTTGAAAGCAGTGACAGAGACCTGATGAGCAAAACAATGAGCTATAGTCAGACACCTCTCCCTGCCACGGAAATCCCCAGAGACAAGACTTCATCCACATGCCAAAAGTGACTGATGAACAACACCTCAATATAGCATAAATCAATCAGCCTATCATAAGCATTCGTTATAACAAAAGTATTCCAAATTTCCAATGACCAACTGTTTGTATTCATTGCACATACAGTTGATCTTTTTATGAAAGTTTAATAGTTCAGTAATCCTCATTGCCTTTCTAGTCCTGCATTTTTCTAAGCAAAAGGAGCTGGCAAGTGACATTTCCTAACCACAACTATAGTATGTTTAGCAACCGTTTGGGCAAAAATGCACATTATGAGTCTCTTATCTGGGTAATTTGGTAAGCCTAAAATGCTATGAAAACTTTTCTCTGCAATCACGTATTCTCATTTTATATTGTAACCATGAATTACTGCTGAAAGCAGTCTTGAGGAATAAGAAAAGTTTTGTATTCTTTCATGCAGCAGTATGGTGTAGTAGTGCAATGAAATGCTAGTTGATATTTTGAGGATAATGCCCCTAAGAACAACTGAGAGGCTGAAAAGTAAATTTTAGCAGAGGAAATTTGCCCATAGTCCCTATACAATCCAAGGGAAAGCCAAAGGAATTTTTTGAGGAAATAGTCCTGAAAATGCACACTTTATACAGTCTTCTGCAGTAAAAATGTGTGAGACCTGTAGACATTTTTCATGTCTACATGAAAAAATGTGATGCATATTTTTTAAACAAGTTTCAACATAAGTTTACGCTATAGAAACATATGTAGGTACTATTGAAAGCTTTAACTATGTGTATACATTCTAAGCCATTTGTGGCAATACTGAGATACCATCCTCACTCTCTACATTTCATACTGAATACAGAAGGCAAAGTCCTACTGCAAAAAGGCACATTTTTAGCAACTACTTCCACTATAATAAAGCATTCCAGTAAGTCAGGTGTGTCTTCTGCATGCATCCAAAATCCCCATTTTGCTTCAAAGCACAGTAATCTTTGGAAGTTCCTATGCCTTTGCCTTTTTCTGCTCACGGTTTTCATTGAAACATCACCTAAATACATGCCTTACTTCATAAATATTCCTGGTAGCCCTTTCTTAACTGCAGGAGATGACTGAAGCCATAACCGTTTAATCACCAAAGCCAACTTTAAAAAATTTTCATTTGGATATGATACTTACACACTCCTCAGATATATTACTTATCTGTACTTAAATGACAGGCTTACTTGTTCTGTAACAAGTTTACTTATATGGGCTCAATATAATAGTGTGTGCTAATTCACAGATTCTATATAGCTTTGTACACGTCCTACACATACACTAGGTATACTAGGCATTAAAAAATAAACTGAGCACTGTGAAATACTGTAGTTTGCAACAAAAGGGCTAGGGGTTTGCAGTTATCCAGCCCACATATAAAAAAGCCCACAAATTCAAGGACAGAGCATCAGTTTTAACTGCCAACAAAGTAAACAAGTTTCTTACACAGCGACTCCTTTGGGATTCTCCCCTCCAATAAGTTCCAAAATGCATAAATGGATTTTGTCCCATTCAGCCTAAATGGCCCTGCACATACTGGAATACTAAGCAATTCACCCTCTTTCTCATTATGTGTCTTGGGGAAACGTGGTGAATTAGTGATTTATTATCTGATTGCCCAGGACACCCATCAGGTAGCTGGACCTTAACTCACATAGCAGGATTGCTGAGAAATCAAAGTTTGAACTTGCCTCTGTTTTTAATATAATAAAGCAGCTTTTTTAATTAGAATTTAGCAAAAAACAACAAAGAAGTTTCTCAATAAGAGATTAATTACATGATAAGTCAGGGGAGAAGAAAAAAAGGAATTAATTAGACCTGAATAGCCCAACTAGAGGATTTTTTTTAATTGAACATATAATTCTACACCACTGCCCATTACCACAAACATCTTCCATTATATTCAACAACACTAGCAAAGTCCTATTCATGGAGTCTACTTTTCAGGGTGACATTATATAAATAGAGTAACTTACAAAAAAATGGTAATTCTAATTTAAGAAGCAGAGGGGAACAATAACTTTACACCAGAATTGGAATGCAGTTACTGTGGTGCAGCTCCACCAAACTGAGGACAATTATTTTAGATTTATGCCATTCTACTAGAGCAGAATCTAGTTACATTTATTACAACAGGTAACACGACGTGTTTGGAGACACTGGAGCCTTGTGCATTACTAAGTTCAAAATCAAAATGTGCATGCGCTATCCACAATGTAATTTCAAATTGAATTTACCACACTGTGGCAGGTATCTATCATTTCAAACAATTTAAGGAACACTTACCATTCATTCTGCTTCAAGAACTAGACTGCCAGCCTCCACCGAGTTCGCTTGTCACTGTGAACAAATGCAACTCATCAACGTCAAGGCCATAAGACAGGAATGCAGGAAATTTGCTTGAAATTCTCTTTCTTATCTTGGAAATAGACAGCTCTACAATATTTATAAGTTTATTATTTCTATTTATCACATGTATTAATTTAAATAGATACATAATGAAACAGAATACAGATGATGATTTAAACTTAAAACAGATGCCCGCTTGAATTCAAGATTTTGATTAGAGTACCCAAGTTAGAAGCTTCTTCATACATGGGATACAGAGACTCAGACCTCAGAAAGGCAGGTCAGAAGACCACCTCAGTCACCCTCTGGTAACATCTATGACATGAGTTGCCCCACAAAGAGTATACTGTCCTGAGAGTTACAAGATTCCTAAATTCTGATGAAGTGGTGGAAGTTGGCTGATTTGGGGGCAGAATAACAGTTTCTTCTTGGGCTCGTACACTGGACAAATCTCCTCCTTTTTATTTCTAATGAAGAAACACTGCTGTATAATTCACTATTTATTGCCTAATATGATTAATTACTGAATTGGGGCAACAGAAGTCAACTGTTTGAGCATTTATTTCAATCCCAAATAATTCAAAGCTAAATAAATATATCATCTTGAGCCCAGACATGCATATGCAGACAACCGAGAATGAACATGGTCGTACGACTCTGTTACAAAACTAGATTGAGGACTTTGCATAATATCCTCTTGTGCAGCACTCACACAGACACGGGAGCATACTACATGGCATACGGAGACATTTAGCCTGTTCAAATGATAAGTTTGCAAGTGAATTGTTTGTGTTTGGGAGATTCTTTCCCCTTCTTTAAGTAGCAAAAATGAAAATCAGTACTTTTCAATGGAAGGATTCACAGAGACAAGGTCGAAAAGGCCAGAGAAGCACTCCATCATCTTAAAATTTGAAAATAGCTTGTTTAAGTGACACATGTATTTAAAAGCTTGGAAGGAAATGAAAACCAAAACTAAACAGTCAGGTATTTCAAGCAGTTTAGTGACAATTATGTGGAAATACAAATCTTAAACAAAGTATCATTCACAATTTATATTTTTATTCTAAAAAGGCTTAATGAGACAGCTTAACTCACAGAAAATAATTTCAAATAGCATTCAAGAAAACAACCGGCATAAACAGCAGACCTTTGCCTCTCACATAAAGCAGCAAATCAAGAACAGGCTTAGCAAACAGGAAACACACTTCTTTCCTTCAATTATGCAGCACGGCCTGCTTTGCAGGGTCAATTTTAGAACAAAAATTCATGTATGCAGTTGTTACGGTGATTATTGCAAACACTACTTTGTACTGGAAAATACCTGCTCTATACATGCACAGCCTCCCCCAATTAAGTTAGTATTACAATTAGCATTACAAGTATTAGAAATTCTGTTATTTTACTAATGAAAAACCCAAATCCTCACTTAAAAGGAACAGCCAACAAATAGCCTTTTAAAATCAGTAATTACCACATTTTAGTTAAAAATTACTTGTGATGAAAGAATTTCACTGTTCTTTGCAAATACGTACTGAAAGATTTACTGATTTCTGTTCCCCTCCCCATTTTCTGTTAAAATAATTACATTTAAAAAATGTTCTGTTTGCATCTAATGGCAATGGTCACTACACACAAAAACCGTGGAATTTACCTTATTTGTCAGGCGTACCACCAATTCAGTATTGACTGTTCCAGATCACACATTTCTTTAACACAGTCCCAACTCCATTGAGGTGTTTCGGTAATTACCCAGGGAGTCAACTATTCTTATGTGAGGGTACTATTTGCTTTGCCACAATCTCTACTCACTGTGGGATTATCCCTATTGGTATACAAGCATATTCTTGAGTAGGAGACCATAGAATCATAGAGTTGTCTAGGTTGAAAGGGACCTTTCAAATCATCTAATCCAACCATCAACCTAACTGTGATACAAAACCATCACTAAACCACGTCACTAAGAACTACGTCAACCTGTCTTTTAAATACCTCCAGGGTTAGTGCCTCAACTACTTCCCTGGGCAATCTGAACCTCCCCTGGCACAACCTGAGGCCATTTCCTCTTGTCCTATCATCTGTGACTTGGGAGGAGAGACCGACCTCCGCCTCTCTACAGCCTCCTTTCAGGGAGTTGTAGAGAGTGATAAGGTCTCCCCTCAGCCTCCTTTTCTCCAGGCTGAACAACCCCAGCTCCCTCAGCCACTCCTCATAAGACTTGTGCTCCAGACCCCTCACCAGCTTCGTTGCCCTTCTCTGGGCCTGATCTAGCACCTCAATGTCTTTTTTGTGGTAGGGGGCCCAAAACTGGACACAGTACTCGAGGTGAGGCCCCACCAGTGCCGAGTACAGGGGGACAATCACCTCCTGAGTCCTACTCACCATGCTGTTCCTGATACAGGCCAGGATGCTGTTGGCCTTCTTGACCACCTGGCCACACTGCTGGCTCATGTTCAGCCAACGGTCAACCAACACCCCCAGGTCCCTTTCTGCCAGGCAGCTGCAGCCACTCTGCCCGAAACCTGTAGCGCTGCAGGGGGTTGTTGTGACCCAAGTGCAGGACCCGGCACTTGACCTCGTTGAACCTCACACCATTGGCCTCAGCCCCTCCATCCAGCCTATCCAGATCCCTCTGCACAGCCTCTCTACCCTCCAGCTGGTTGACATTCCCACCCAACTTGGTGTCGTCTGTGAACTTACGGAGGGTGCACTTGATCCCCTTGTCCAGATCATTTACAAAGATGTTAAAAAGATCCCCAGCACCGAGCCCTGTGGGACACCACTCGTGACCGGCTGCCAACTGGATTTGACTCCATTTACCACCACTCTCTGGGCCTGGCCCTCCAGCAAGTTTTTAACCCAGCGGACAGTTCTCCCATCCAAGCCATGGGCAGCCAGTTTCTCCAGGAGGATACTGTGGGACACTGTATCAAAGGCCTTGCTAAAGTC
>JAOXNO010000078.1:9020792-9049218 GCA_028565335.1 Limnodromus scolopaceus | reverse complement strand
TGCTCCAGCAGGGGAGTTGGACTAGATGATCTCTATGGCCCCTTCCAACTCTAAAAATTCAGTGAAATTCAGTGAAACAGAAACAACGTGGAATTAAAAAAATAAAACCCATGGTAGAATTAAGCTGTAACTAGGATGTGTAGTCATACATATTCACATTGAGCTCACCCACCAGGAGAGTCTGGAGCTCAGATATCATCTGGAACATACAGAATTGGTATTTATGACCATATGCAAGACAGATTAACATTAATCATAGTCGATTTCCGTGATTTCACTTTCCCTCCCTTCAGTAGCCTTTTTTCCTGTTATTTCTGTTAGTCTAGAATTTTCTTCTTCATCCCTACATTTACACATGCTTATAAATACATATATTTTAGGTATTCTTACGTATACACAATGCTTAGTAGAATTAGATGACAATCTTTCCTTTCATTTAAATATAAGTTTTCACTATTATATAACTCTATTAAATTCTCTAAAGACCTTTGACAAACATCCAATTTATATACAATGGTGAACAGCATTTCAAAGGGGACTTTCTAAGAACATTTCACCTCAAAAAATGGGTTTGACTCTAGGATTCATACTACCAAGACAGAGTGCCACAGAGATTGAACAGAGAAACAAACTGCCTAACGCTTCCCAATAACTTTTCCTGAATTGAGCACTGTGATGAATAAATGCAAAATTTCCCTTTTCAGCTTGGTCAATGTATTTTCAGAAGAGCAGTCCAGAATCTCACCTCAGCAGAGCACTATTTTCAGTTCTGATTCGAGGGGTCTTCCTGAAGCCTGCTTTGCAGAAGAACATCCTCTTAGTGTAGATACCAATAGATAGGATGTGCTACTGACCTAAAAGCAAGGTGAGGTCAGTACCGTCAACTGCATATCAATTTTAATGGGGCTACTTCCTTAGAATTTGACTTAATTTATACCATTGCACTCCTGACACACTTCATGCCTCAGGATCTATCAAGCCAACTTTCATATAAACTGAGTCTTACACTATTTTATGACTATGCTTGATCTGAAACCAAAACAGTGACTATTTGTTATTAATTTTCTTTTTCTTTCCAAGAAATCCTCCTTTAAAAGATAAATATTTCAATGGATTGATAATAAGTAGTTTAAGAAACAAGGTCAGGTAGCAAGTATGAGCTCTGTAACTAGCAAGAGTGCAAGTACATATTTGGCATTTTACAGAACCTTCAGACTTAGTTTGATTAGTTATTAAAATTATGGCTAGACTAGAGGGAGAATCACAATAATTGGTATAGGTCATAGATAATCAAAAGTGTCTCTCCCGTTGGGATGAAGCCTATTAAAATCAGATATTTAAATCTCTTTACACTTGCATATTCAACTCACGTGCAAAATTACTTGTCCCAAATCTTAGTCTCCAAGGAAGATTGCAGACATTTTTCATTGTTCTTTATTTGGTGCTAATTAACATTTTCAAGAGGTTTGAGACAGATGAAGCTCAGTATACCCCAAAGAAATTATTCTTTCTTGATGCCAGATCTTTGCTTTATCTTGTTGAAAGAATCAATGTTAAAGCTCCGAACATTTAGATTACTTCAACTGACATCTCAAAGGCTAGTACCTAAAAAAAAAAATATTAAATGCGGCCCATTATTTCTATTGTAAAGATCTGCACTTAAAATGAATTTTAACCATATCAATTTTAATTACTGATTGTAAAGTCTAGCTTTGCTATTGAGACAGTTATTGCACTTTTCCCATATTAATAATTGTTATGACAAAGGAATAAGATGAAATCAAGAGCTATTTTGTCCAGCAAAGTTAAAAAAAAAAAAGAAAAAAGCAGTAGACAGCAAATGAAAAATAACTGGCCAATATGTATTATGCCATGAAATTCACTAAAGTTAAAATGTAAGTGCCTAATAAAATCCTGTCAAAGCCAAATGAATGCCTTCAAAAGCTGAGGGGTTGAATCCTGAGAATTGTGCATAGTTCAGAGTTTTGGTTAAAGGTAGGATTTTTTGTGTAGATTTTATTTTTATTCTCATCTAAAATTAAAAGTAATCAGATCTGTAGCTGTACTTCATAGACAGCAACTACTAATAAAAAGCTTAAAAAATTCTTTGTTATTTAACACAGAGTAGACCCTTAACATACTACTTAGAGATTTACTACTCTAATCATTGTGTTTGCTGTGGTCTTTCTTAGAAATAAAAAATGATACCTCTCTTTTCACTAGCCACAATTCAAAAAGGGAATAGAAACGAATTCTGAGTAATAGATGCCTCTGGGGCACACGTGTAGCCCTTGATAGTTGACCTAAAACTCAAGTTTGAGCTTTAGAGCTTTAGCTTTCCAGCACCAACTTAATGACAGATGACTATGTGCTGGCCAGTCTCTCATTTGGTAACGTCACTCCAATCAGCTGTGATAAAGGATATCTAAGGATAATTATCCTTAGAATAATTAATACAGTATTTTTTGCAACTCCTTCATGATTCACATAGCCATTCAGTCTCTGGGAATGCTTTGCTTTGATTTTCTTTCCATAAAGTGTAAAAACAATTTATTTCCTGTAGTCCAGAGTATTTATCCAGCAAATGAAAGCGTGTGAATGGAGAGCAGAAGGAAGACAGAAACCATGGTTACTTGCCAATCAAGTCAATATACTAAAACAGATTTTACTCACCTTAACAACATTCCTGCACGTACAATGCGGTCATACTATTAATCCTAATAGTTTCACTATTATACATCATTTGAAATGCATTCCTCATTTTCATATTCATGAAAATGCTATGAGAAATGTGTTAGATCTTTAAAGATTTCACTCAGTCAAGGCTGAACATGAATTCAGTGCTTGTACAGAAAAGGATACACGAGAAAGCATTCAGCAATCTTCATTAAACTATTGCTAGTGATGTAACGTTTCCTACCTGACTATAGTCTCATATTGTATAATCAAACATTTTTACACTTGCCCAGACAGTGTTCCTTTATGTATCAGCATAAGCTTTCTTATGGACTGTAAAACAAATGGATTCATCTCTACCAAGAGAAAAATTCTCCTAATCAGGTCAAGGCAGCAAAACGACCACTCCAAAGGCACTTGGCACTAACAGAGATTATGCAGAGCCTGATTTGTCTAACTACATAAATGAAGTCCTCACTACTTACCCTGACACCTATTAAGAAAGTGTGTTGCCATGAGTATCTGCATTGTTTTTTAAGGGAATTAATGCTGATGCAAGCAAACTCTGGAGCAACAGCATACTACTGCCACCATATTGGCACAAGTAGCAGTCTACAGATCAATCTGTCATTTACCATGCCTTCTTTATGGCTTAAAGAGCAAAGAGAGAAGGTAACAAACTAAACAGTGGGCATGAGAGCACTCAGACGCCTCTATAGTAGGACATGACAGCTGAGGACCACAGGGTTAAGAGCAGCAGAATTGAGAGGTCTTATGGAAAAGGTAAACATTAAAAAAAAAAAAATCTTCTGTATATTCTGTTTCCTCTTTTAAGCCTCATCTACCTTTTTTGATACCCTCTTTTCCTGTTAATTTGGAAGTGGGGAGGTGAGGCAGGGGGGGCTGGTTCTCCACCCATCTTCTGTGTCAGTTCCTACCTCAGACTTTCAATTTCTCATCTGTTGTGGTAACGTGGAAAAGAATGGAAAATTGCAATCAGTCATCTGCATCTGTTGATACTCTCTTTTGAGATCTTGCAAGTCTTGACACAGTGGAGAGATATAAACCAACCCGCTTAACTTTCTATACCAAAATTCACTTCAGATGTTGTGGACTGAGAGAACAAGAGGAACCTTCTACGTAAATCTCAGAGTGGTAAGCAATCGTGAAATGAGATGAGAAAAGCAGCAGCAAAAACCTGCTGAAGATGTACTCTCTACACAGACACACTCTTAATTTTTATTCAGATTCTAAGAGTGTCCCAATACTTTAGTGAAAATAGTTTTCCAATATTTATTTTACTGGATTGTAGCTTAGTTGCAGAACCATTAATTCAAAATGTGTTAAAAGCCCTCCACATTAAGGCAGCACTATAATCAGTTTAGCAGAGCAGTATGTTTAATGGTAGGAGAACATGTCCAATAATACTACTCAGCAGGAATATCTAACATTATCAGTCATTGCCCTAAGAAGATTATTGAGCAATGCAATGCTTAAACAGACCCAAATCTTGTCGCAATCAAAAACTAGACTAAACTTGAAAAGATTCCAGGAAACCAGACTTCTGTATAACATTTTGCCATGATTTTTTTCCAAGTGTTCCCTAAAAGAAAATCACATACAAGACAATATTTGACATTACTGTCAGCACCAAATAACAATTTTTTTTTCCTTTAGTTAGGAACTAACAACTGTTCATTCCAAGGAATCTAATTCCCAATTTCTACAAAAAGGCATTAAAAAAAAATCTCACCTATTGACAGATTGAAAACATTGTCATGTACTTTTATGTAGTTACACAGGTGAAAGCTTTGCATTACCAGAGATCCCATTATAACACCAAATTCATCGTCAGTGGAACTTCATAGAAAATATTCCTTGCTGTTGTCAAAGTGACATCTTCTTGTGAGTAGCCAAAGCCTCCCAAACTTGAGAAGGCCATCCTATGAAGTAGGTAGAAAATCCTTTCTTTCCTGGAAGCTGCAGTGCTGGTTCTTACATCAAGATATGGTTTAATAGATATCTGGCGCATGAAAGGATTTTATTCTAGTGCTTAGTGGAGGGGATCCACTTTGTCAGATGGATTCTGTCCCTTTTTCCTCAAAGTTGGTTCCATGTTCATAAAAGACTAATTCCTGTTCTTGACATCAGCTGTGCAATCATTTGTTGACCTGCAGACCCATCTACTCCTTCTCAAACCCTTCCTCCTCATGGTCAAGATTGAGGAGAAAATCAGATGGGCCTCTACACTGTTAACCACCATCTCTAGAGCCGTGCAATCGCAGTTGATATGCTCCAGGTCTCCTCTGACAATAATGCTGGTGCCCACATGGAAGAATGTCAGGGCATAATAGTCCAAGGGCTAAGAAAATCTCCACAGTCTTTCCACAACATCCTAGATCCAAGCCCCTGGCAAGCCACAAATCTCCCAGGACAGGTCAAGTCAACAGATGGGGTTCCTCCATCCCACACAGCAAAAAGTCTCCCAGAATGATAACTCACCTCTTCCTCACAGACCTTCTGCAAGGATCAGGCTAAACCAGCATAGATACTTTGATGGGCTGATGTCCTAGGCTCCTACCTGCTGTTTTGGCACTAAACCTATTCTGCAGTTGTCAATCTGCTGGCAGAGGAGCAGGCCTCCTCCTGGTGCCAGAAAACACCAGCTTCCAGCCTTCACTGTCACAGGAGTCTTCCATTTCCCAACCTTGTAAGCACATGAGAAGACCACCTGCCCCTGCCCCAGGCTCAGTGACAGGCCCCAGGCACTCCTTACCCCCACAGCCTAAGGAGCGACATCCTGGGCAGGACAGACCAGCAGCTGAGTCAAGGCCCCTGATGTGCCAGGGAGCATGAATGCTCTGGGGCCTGTCACCACCATTGTTGAACACACATACATTGTCCTTGGCCAAGATTTCGGCCCCCCTCTATGTGCAGAGCAAATTGCCAAGTCTGTTGGCTGCCTTTGTTAGCTGTGCTGTCAAACAGACCAACATATATCATCTGCACCTTCTATAAAGAGAAGTATTAAAAAAGAAGAACTTAAGCCTAGGAAAAAATATCCTTCAGTCATGTGGTTAATAGCAGGATTGGACATAGTAATATTTTCTCCTAAACAAAAAATAATAATAAAAAATTACCACTGTGATAAAGTTAGATCAAAAAATTTTTCCAGTTCCCCTGATAAGTCAATAAACCTCTGTCAGAGAGAAGCCCAGAATGAACAGATATAACAGCTTTCAGTCACCACATATATCTTCCAAATGTCCAGTTACAAAGAGACATAATATTGACATGATGTCAGGTCTTCACACTACAAAATTAATAACGCTTTCAGCAACTATGTTATAATCCAATGACAAAAATACTGCAAAATTGTTTTCTCTGAAAACAACTGGAACACTAATATTTCAAAACTGACTTGGTAGGAATGACAGAATTGGTTGTGCCAGACAAATGTCTTATTGTGAAAGAAAGCCTACAGCCAAATAAAATAAACTCAGTGTAACAAGTACTGCAGAACTTCATTATCCGCATATAGGAAAAAAAAATATTGTGCAAATAAAATACAACCGATTAATACACTGAGTGTGAAATGGGAAGTCAGATCACAGAAAAAAACATCTTTAAACACATAAATAACGATTCTTTTGAAGCAGCTAGTCAGAAAATCCCATGAGTTCTTGATTTAGACATAAACATTGTGCCAGCTGATGTAACCACTCTGATACTGCATTCTTACCTGGCATTCAAATCCAACATTCCTCAAAGGAAAAGAAAGAAAAAACAACCTTCTAAAAAAAAGTTTCATTTCAAAAAGACAAAGTGCATGACAGTATCAAAACTCACCAAAAGGAAATTACATATAGCCAAAAAACTAAAATATTGTGAACTGAAATACAACAGAAAAAGTAAAGAAACTCTAACAGCTGTGACTTTAAAAGCCTCATTCCTAGTTCATTATCCCCCTGAAAAGCTGTAAGGGATAAACAACGGAGCTGTAGAGGAACAGCAGGAGTAAAAGATGGTTCAAAACATGGAGGTCACGTTCACAGCTTTGTAGAGGAACCTGTGCTATTTGAGACGCACATAAGTGCTTTGGAAAGAGGATGGATAGAGAGGTGATAATATCCAATGATGATACAAAATTATTCAGGGTAGTAAAACCTATAATAGACTACAAAAAAATTGCACAAGGATTTCATAATATTGAGAGACTGGTTGACAAAATACCTAATGAAATTTAGTGTTGACAAATACAGAACACCATAAACAGAGAAAAAAGTAACTACACTATACCCACACAGTATTTGGCTTATAACTATTCAGGAAGGGTATCTTGCAGATAGTTCCCTAAAACATCAGCACATCATAGAATGGTTTGGGTTAGAAGGGACCTTAAAGATCATTGAGTTTCCAACCCCCCCTGCCATGGGCAGGGACACCTCCCACTAGACCAGGTTGCTCAGAGTCCCATCCAGCCTGATCTTGAACATCATTCAGAAGCCAGCAAGATCACAACCAGAATATTAAGAATTTTTAGTAAAGAAATAGAGAAAAGGAGAAAAAATAATCTAATTATTCCATTACATATATTATTTTTGTTCCTGCATCCTGAACAGCACATGTAGTTCTGACTGATCAATCTCAGGAGGGACGTGATAAAAGGGAAGAGCAACAAGGATCATCAGAGATATATAAAGGCTTCAATATAAGTAGAGTTTAAATAGAGCCAGACTTCCCGACTGAGGAAAAATGCCAAGTGAAAAGGGATGAATAGGGAATGATTAGTCACTACTTCTCGTAAAACTAGTGGACACCAAACGAATTTTTCAGGCAGCAAGATTAGAACAAAAAAATCTTTTCCACATACATGTAAATAAATTATTGGATTGACTGCCACAGCCAACAATGAAGATGGATTTTAAAACTGATTACACAAATTCAAAGGTGATTAACATAATAGGCTGAATGCAACTTCCTCCGGTTCAGGAAGCCTCTACTACTGCAGCCTGCCAAAAGCTGTGTGATATTTTGTGTTTTGACTGCTATTTTTTTCCTGATATGCCTTTCTAACCTTTGAACTTGCATGGTGCAGTTTCAAGTACGGTCTCTCAATACCTGAATCAGCACAACTAGAAGAGCAACCAGCTTCGGTCCTGATGAAACAACAGTTTCATCTGGACCTTGTGGGCTCAGCCCACAAGTTTTAAGATCTGCCATAACTGCCTTGTTGATGGTCTTAAACCAACCCAAGTGCAGCCTGCCTCCAAAAGAGAAGGTCCCACCCTTGTCTCCATATCCTACTGTAGGGGGGCAGGGGGAAGTTGTTCAGTTTTCAAGGGTCCGTATCCCTGGACTGGATTGCTGTGCAGCCACAGGATCAAGCAGAGACAGATTTCACCTACCATGTGGCAGCTTGAACAATTCCTGCCGGTGCTCTGTACAGGACTGGTACACACGATTTACCAAAAGACGTCCTCAGTATCCTATCGTCCTGCTGAGGAATACTAAGGCATATTTTGTAGCATCTGTTATTTAATAATGCTAACTTTTTGACGTGTGGATATGTCTACCTTTAAAAATCCAAGGCTGTTCATGATCCTTAAGGATAACAACAGTATTCTCAGAATAATGATCAATTACGAACATACTTTCTCCACAGAGTCACAATACTTTGAGCTTCTGCATTTCAATATTTTCTCTTCCATAAATGTGAAAAACTCACATAGCCTCATTTATTCATTAGCTACACATTATATGCTACTGTTCAACATTTATTGTGGAATTATATTTCACCAATAAAACATAACTCCACTTCCTCTGAAATTTGCTTCCTTTAACTTCATAAAAAGATTTTTTTTTTTCCCCTTTGGGGCTTTTCAAAGCATTTAGACTGTAATTAGCCTCCAAAATAAATTTTAAGTATCAGATACATGCCGAAGAAAGCCAAAGGTACTTTACAATGCAAAGATCACATGTGGAAATTCTGCATAAAAAAGAAGAGCTTCCCTTTTCATTACTTTATAGAATGAGTTCAAGTACGTATTTCTGAGTCACACGCATCTCAGTAAAATTAAATGACTGTATATAAAGCAGTATTGTTTTGTGCCTAGCAAGCAGCAACTACTATTTTATGTAGTACTTGCTAAAAGCTGACATCCTGAATAAGACTGATGTTTTAACCTTTCAAGAGACATAATAAGTTTAGTCAAGGACAAAAATCAGACATTTGTTCTAGAAAGTCTTTCAAAATCCTAATATCAGTATGTTATTGATAAACATACATGGCAGTTTTCAGTGCTTTTAAATAAAAAAATAATTAATTATATACTAAACATACCAAATAGTCAATAAAACTTGCAAGTAAAATAGGATGACTGTATACAGTTCTAATAAATTAGAATACCGTTATCTGCTTTGGCAAACTTATATTAATTATTTTAATTTCTACAGTTTCTCCCCAATATTCTTATTTTGCAATTCAGCAAGCACTACTGCCATCTCCTGATGTTCAGCTGTATATATCAAAATACATCTTTATATTTTGTACAAGTGCTGTTAAATCTCTCTAGAGCTTCATGTTCAATGACTCAGCCATTTGCTGGTAGCATTTTGAAATCTAGTTTTCTTATGATGTTGACTTTACTTTTGTACCTTCAAAAGGTTTTCTTTCTTTATGAAGAAAATATGTCCCATCTCCTGTTTCTCATATTATTGACACTGATGCCATCTGAATGACATAATGAGCTTTATCTTCACATGAAGTCATTTTACCACAAAGACCACTCCTTTGGCTAAGCTCAGTTTGAAACATAACACATTGGGTCCTAAAAAACACCACTGTTTCTCGTCTAGACATCAACAGTATTCCTTAGCTTTCAAAGCATGAAAAATACTCCATTTTTGCACTGTAACAAGTATGGAACTTCCCAATTTTTTGAAAGAAAAAGGGGATTATCCAGAAGAAGCAATATGCCGCCTGGAGATGAGATCTTAAAGGTCGTCAGATGGTAATCTCAGTCAGACTTGAAGTCCCAATTCACTGTGTCTATGTTGCGGTTTCTCCTTCAGCTTGTCAAGTAATTATATACACAGGAAACCAGAGAAAACAAAGAGAAATAAACTCTTCAGTGATTAGGAATGTGGCAAATATGCATAACCAGAATTCAGGTCATTGCTTCAATAAAAACAGATATTCATTAAGTGGGACAGCTCCCATAGGAGAAATTTATTAGGCTCTATGTTTCCTACCCATCTGACCCATCAGCTTGTTGGCTAATACAGGTGAATCTCACAGTTTAAGCAGGAAGGCCCACAAAACACTTCTTGACAAAAGTTCACTATGCTCTTCCAATACAACATTTATTTCAACAAACTGATACATTCCAAGAAGCATCTAACTATTATGAGAACTGGTTGGAAATTTTATAGAGATGTAGGTCTGAACCAGGAAAAAGTAAAAATGAATATTGGACTATGAAAGCATAGTCCAGAGGACCAGTTCTGGACAAAAATCACATCACTGAGTCACATCGCCCTGTCTGGCAACCAGGAGTGTAAAGGACAGACTATCCCAGGACTCTTAAAGCACTTTGGAAAAGAGGGGAGGAAAGAGAACATTCTGATGAAAGGAAAAAGCCATCAATAGTAAGAAGCATTGACCCCAGTGGAAGGCTGGATCTCATAATTGTGTTCCATAGATTTAATCGCATAACTAGTCCTGTAGCCTTCAGCACAACTCCTCATCCGGTTTAAGATTACAATTGTTTACCAAACCTGACTATACACTAAGTCTTCTTCAGGGTCACGTCTTTATGAAGTCCTATGTACTAGCCAACCACAACCTAGACTTCAGAAATTCCCAAACCAAACATGGTTTTAACAGATCATAAGGCCTGGCTTTGCTTATAACAATTTTACATCAGCCTAGGTTTGGTGAAACTTGCAGAGTGATTGTTAATATGTAAACGGGAATTAGACTTGGAAAGGTACTATAACATTTAGCTCATCATATTGCCAGTAGGGCACACTTAGCATTTACTGGTTGCATCCTTTTCAAGGTTTGTTTACTTGTACGGTTACTGACCTTTTTTTTTTCCTTTTTCCTGTTATTTTGAGATGAAATAAACACTTCAATATAGCCATGCAGAAAGCAAACAATGGTATCAGCACAAGAGTTGGGTAGAGAGGAACCTGATGAAATTCAACAAGGGCAAGTGTAGGATGCTCCACCTGGGGAGGAATAACCCCATGCACCAGTACAGGTTGGGGCTGACCTGCTGAAGAGCAGCTTTGTGGTAAAAGACCTGGGAGTCCTGGTGGACAACAGGACGACCATGAGCTAGTAATGTGCCCTTGTGGCCAAGAAGGCCAATGGCATCCTGGGGTGCATCAGGAAGAATGTGAGCAGCAGGTTGAGGGAGGTTATCCTGCCCCTCTGCTCCGCGCTGGGGAATCCCCATCTGGAGCACTGTGTCCAGCTCTGGGCTCCCCAGTTCAAGAAGGACAGGGAACTGCTACAGAGAGTACAGCAGAGGACTACAAAGATGATTAGGGGCCTAAAACATCTCTCTTACGAGGAAAGGCTGAGGGACTTGGGTCTTTTCAATCTGGAGAAGACTGAGAGGGTACCTGATCAATGCTTATAAATACTTAAAGGGTGGGTGTCAAGAGGAAGGGGCCAGTCTTTTCTCAGTGGTGTCCAGTGACAGAACAAGAGGTAACAGGCACAAACTTGAACATAGGAAGTTCCATCTAAACATGAGGAGGAACTTCTTTACTTTGAGGGTGGCAGAGCACTGGAACAGGCTGCCCAGAGAGGTGGTGGAGTCTCTGTCTCTGGAGACATCCAAAACCCACCTGGACATGTTCCTGTGCAACCTGCTCTAGGTGGACCTGCTCTGGCAGGGGGGTTGGACTCGATCATCTCCAGAGGTCCCTTCCGACCCCATATCACTCTGTCATTCTGTTATTTTATGCTATTGTGGATATCACATCCCGGAAAGCCCTCTTTATCTATACCAACTCTGAAGTGAGAAATTTGTGGATGTAACTAAAAGTGATATCCAGAATATTAATAATAATTATTTAAGTATTGGTTTGGTGCAACAACACGGCTTTTAAATATACTCAAATGGAATACTCTTTGGAATAAGGTTTCACTCATTTAATGGAAACACTTTGTCTACCCAGATAGACCATATTATGCAATCATACGTATGTAGTATGTAACAATGCATGTTTAATAATCTGCAATCAGTAAATTGTGTGATGCCACTTCTCAGTCTAACCAGACTTGGTTTAGACTTTCTTTTTTCATCACAGCCATTCCTGAAGATATTTCACTTTTAACAAATTCAATAACAAACAACATCAGAGCCAATTTGTAAATTAGTGACAAAAAAGCATACCTAGAATCAAGATGTATCAGGATCTAACAAGCTGGACAAGTGCAACACTCAAGTCACGTTATTACTCAATATCTCTAGCATGATTTTTTTGGCACAGAACCATATTTTTCTACTTTACTGCTGGCTGATATCCATGTTGAGGTTTTTCTATTAGCACGGCCTATTTCCCCTAGCATTTCAGAGGGACGCATTCAATTTCCTCTCCAGGAATTTGAGCAGAAAAAGGGATTGGCTCGGCATTCTTAAATTTTGAAGCAAGTTTCAGCTAGCTATTTCATCATCATCTTTTTTTTTTTTTCCCTCCTTTCTTTGAATTACACCACTGCATTTTTCTTATTCTTCTCCATGACTAAATTGTTTCATTTCCTCCCATAGTCTTTTAATTGACAACCATATTCATCACCTCAAAGGATTCTGATCCAAAGGCATGTCACTCTGATAATAAAAGTCCTAGTTTGTGAGTTAGAAACCACCTTCGTTTTGTGTATTGGGAAAACAAGGAAAGAGGAAAACCAAAGGTCACATATTAGCCCAAGTTCTTACGCAACACTGAAAGTCTAAATACCTTTTTTTCCTGCAGTGGATATTTACTTACAGCTAACCAAGTAGAAAAACAAACATCAACAAAGGATTTCTTTGACTGTTACAATGCTTCCTAGCACCTAATCCTGAATTATGTTGGTGTAGACAAAGAAGTCTGTTCCTTTTGCATCCAGGCTGGAAAAGGTAAGGTTCTACTAATTAAAACAGATCCATAATTCTTAGTCTTATACAAGCAATAAGGATCTATACAGGTGATCAAATGCAGGCTGAACTGATCACTGCATGGCCCGAATATGTAAAAGCGGCGCTGTCTCCTTGGCAGGTGAAGCATTAAGTGTCTCTTGTCACCACACAGAGCATTAGAAACATGCTCCAGAAATAGCCTGGATGACTATTGTTGTGTGTGTCATATTTTTGGAGCTGGCACAAATGCTAGAGAGATGTTGTAGGGAATTCAGATGTGGAAAATTAACGTTGTTAGTAGTATAATTTCATTACTGTCTCCTAAATGCAATGTATTATTAGACTATTAATTTGTTTAGGTAAATAAAAACTGGCTTTCATGATGATTACAGGATGTAGATTAAATAGCTATGGAATCAATATTTTGCACTACTTCAGTGTTAAAAGGTGTTAATTTAGGACAAGTCCCTTCTCGAAGCACATACAATCGAAAAAGATAACTCAGTCACAGGAGATGCACCAGTACTTTCAAAAAAAAAACCCCCAAACACTAAAAAACCCCAAAACAAAAAAAACCCCACTTTTGTCCAATAATGATTACCCTTTTAAAATACAAATTTATCAACCTAGATGAATGTTTTTATCACTTTTGAGGTAGAGCTTTCATAGCAGTGTGTGCATATAGAAGGAAGCAGTCTCTCATCAGTGGGCTGATCCAATCATGACCAGAAGTTTTCACGAGAAATGAAAAAAGCAACATACAGTGCTGGCCTGTTACTCTTCACATCTTAAGTTTCCTACCTCTAGTCAACATGGAGCAAGGAATGAAGAAGAGCAACTCTTACATCCATAAGTAACACTCTGACTTCAGAGTAATGCACAGTCACTATCTGTCATGTTGTGGGATTTAGTGCTTTTGCTAAAAAAAAAAAATTAAGAACTCACTGTAAGTTAAGCCATTTGTCTTTGTATTCACTGCATCTCTACGTATTGTTAGTAATAAGGTAGGCAGTGAACTGAGGAGCAAAACTGCCACACACACACACTTCACTGAAATGGCTCATTTAGGCAAGAAGAAAGCAGTTTGCCTCATTAAATCCACTGGGTATTTCTCTTTGATAAATTCAGGAAAAGGGTGCATTTCAAATTCATTAATATTGAACCTGATTTGATTCTAATCCTCTTAATAACACAAACTATAAAAAGCATTTCTGAATGATAACTTCATAGTTCATGTCCTGTCTTTCATTCCCTACGAGAAATGCTGTACTGTTATTTATACCAGGCTAAATTCAATTATTTGGTATTATTCACAAGGGTACTTCTCTTTCCAGGTATTGGGTTTATTTTTGTAGTGAATTAGTCAACCAATAGTTTCTCATAATTTTAGATAGGCTCTTATAATCACTGTTACAAACTGCAACAGTGTCTTCTTTCTAAAGAAGGATAAAAGACTTATAGCGCTGCATGTTTCTTAGCTACCAAGCATCTATATGATTCTCAAGGGCTTAGATATTTGGTGGATTGTGGAAATGTTGTAATATTAAATTCATAATTTTAAAATTGAGTAAAACTTTTGCAAATAAATTTTCTCTCTCTTTGGAGCTGTTACTATTATCAGAAATAAAGGATTAATGACAATGACACTCGTATTCCTCTTTTGGTGATATTTCCCCTTAACAGATTTGCTCTCTCTTTAAATGACATTTACATGACAGAAATTAAATTAAATTTCAGTGCTTGACAACCAAGCATAAAGGCATAGAGCCAATACATAGCAAGTTCTTTGCTCAACACTAGATTTTTTTGTGCCTATGATTTGGGCTGATTATTGCACATTCACAAGGAGACTGGCCGTGCCCATACGTGACTTCTCCAGGGCACATTCATCAAATGTGTATCACCCATTTTAAAATTAAATTGGACAAAACATACATGCATTTGATCTTTTCAAAAATGAAGAACCCACCATTCAAATGCAGCAGAACATTTTGTTCTTGATGCAAAACTCACTACAATGAATGAGAGGAATCTCACAGGTCTCATCGTGCTTTTGACCAGGGTCTAAAAACCCAGGCTGCCTATTTCTTCATAAACTCCAAGCCCACATCACTCTTTTACACTCACCAGCAATCAGACTTGATAACTACAACTTATTTTCTAGATAACATCTGTAAGTAGTTTCCAAATGACTGAACACATTCCCTTTGCTCCTCTGCATAGGTGGGATCTTGCTGCAGTAAACCTCAAAACCCACCAATACCAAAAATCCTGCCTTGAGTGAGAAAGACATTGCACTTCCAGTGCTTTTGCCAAATTAATTCACCACCATTAAATCCCACCTCATCCAGCTGGGCTTTTTATCTCCTGTGACAAAACCACAATCTCAAGCTAACAGACAGAAATGACCCAACTTAGCACTTTTTGTTTGTTTAAAGAATTTATGAATCTTACATGTCATCTTCATCGCTCCGAGAATTTCTGACACAGAGTCTGAGAATTACTCCATCCATTTTAAGAAGATACTGATTCAAGGTTTAAGGGTTTTTTTGGGGGTAGGGTGTTTTTGGGAGGGGAGCTGGGGGCCTTGGTTGGGGTTTTTTGTTTTGGGGTTGTTTTTGAAGGTTTCCCTGTCCTGCTTCATTTTTGCAGATTCATAGCTGCAAACCAACAGTGCCATCCACTGTTCCTCAGGATAATCATACTCAATGGATTTTTCCCACTGTTAAATAAAATAAGACACTCTATTTTAGGGTCTCAGTGCTTGCAAACACTGGGGTCCTAGGTACAGGCCAGAGCTTAATGCTTCTAAAGAAAAAAGCCAAACCGCAATTGTAGAGATTTGTATGGAGGATAATATAAAATCCTGATTGAGTTCTACAGAAAACTTTATGAGCAATTCAGATTTATCTCCTAAGACTGTAGGTTTTTATTTAAATATACTGTATATGATTGAATTTTAAAAGGGCTGTAGGATAACTTCACATCCCAATCACAAATGGGATGATTCTGTCATTGTATCAAATTGCTGTCAGCATGATCAGTTCTAGAACTGATGCTTCCCTCAGAGCAGTGAAGCTGACCAGCGTTAAGCAGGGAAGCTGGGCACAGCATCCATGCCTGTGCTCAGAAAAGGTGCTTCAGCAGTACAAAGCTGGGCTGGTTTACAGTCATTTCTCCAATAATCTATACAAACCTCTTGTTGCTGGATGCACAGGTCCTTCTACAAATAATTTTTGTTGATCAAAGAGGGAAACAGCAGCTTAGGAGAGACATCAGAAATTAGTCATTTACACTGAAATTGGGATAAAAGGTTAGAATAACATATTTGTAACATAGGAAGAAAGGAATAAGTAGGTCAGTAACAGACAGGATGTAATGAGATGTAGCACTTTTAGCATGAAATCATCGATCTAGGTAGATTTAAGGAAGTAAGGATGTATGCAACTGCATCTAAATGCTCTTCCCCAAAATGAACAGAGTTATTATGTGAATTGTGATCACATAAAAGTTGTAATTCCAGACTTGGCAACTAGTGCAATGGGGCCTATGCACTGCAGGACAAAACATACTGGCACATACAATCTTGGTGTAAGCTGAGACTACAGTTAAATACATAGAGATAGAGAATAACTGCCACTTCATTATTACTTTTTCTAGAAGTGGTATCTTTAGTGAATGCTGGGACAAATGAGTAAAATCAGAAATTCTGATCCATATAGCTCTAGTTCATGTAAAAATTTAAGTTCCTGCGTGCTTTTCCCTGGTGAATAATGACTGTTACAGACTTCAACAGCCCTATTTAGGCACAAAAAATACTTACCTAATAATACAGGCTCTCATGGCATTCAGCTGTGCATTTCTACAATTAATACTGTTAGAAGTATTGCAATATTTAAAAAAAAATTGTAGCATAACATTTAAAAAGAATTTGCTGTTCTAATATAGTTTACTGCTTCTGTACAGCTTGGTGTTTTTTGGATACCCAGACGGTAATAAAGGGCAATGTGTTTCTTTATTTGCAGTGAAATATTCTTCCTCATTCACGGCACATGGAATTGGAATTATATTTAAAGATGTTACCTCAAAAATTTGGGGTTTTATCATATTATCCCTAACAACAAAACATCTATTTCTGGCAATATCTACCACTCAGATTGGTAGTAAATATGAAGTAAAATACACATGATTTTCTGCTGATGAATGGAAATATTTTTATGGAAGGTATGTAGTTTGCTTCTTATGTACTAAGACATCAAGATTTAACCTTTCATAGTGCATGAAGCTATAAGTAATTTTCATTTAAGCAAAATAAAATTTTCCATACCTCAGTCACAAGACTAAGTAACAAGCTATCTGGAATAGCTTGACCATCTGTAGTTTTCCACTATTTATTCTTTTTTCATTGAAATGTAACTCTAATTAGTAATTTACCACCTGTTTATATTTACAAACTGTTTTAACACTTTCCAGCAGGGTATTAAATTAATATGTTCTCAAATACTACTGAAGTATCACCTTTCAAAACAAACACAGACCTTATTGTTAAACAGGACAGACAATATGCTGACCTTTTAGATGCATTTTTAAATTAGAGTAGCCGTCAAATGACCTGCAGTATACCTGAATATTCTTTTGTTGAAAACAACATAGTTGTAAATTGGGGAAAACAATTTGTCATGGTTGTCTTTGGCCAGAGATCAGTCTGAGTTTTCAAAACTGATACTACAGGCTGTAATATAATGTCTATTTTGCTTCTTAAACAAAATAAGTTTTCTGATGCCATTTCAGGGTCCAGGACCATATGTTCATCATTTGTATGATAAAATAAGCAAAGAAAGAACACACACTTTTTAAACACCATAAACAAATTTTGGTTCCATAACTGTTACTCAGGAGATAAAAAAGCTCTCCCCTTAAAAGAGAAAAAAAAAAAATCTTCAAATACAGCCCCCCTATATCATGAGCTTCAGCTGCAGGAAGGATTTTTCATTTTCTCAAGAAATGTATATTTGGATTGACCTAAACAATGTTTTTCCAGTTATGATAAAGAAACATACAATACTATTTGCATACTTCCCGGAGAGATAAAGACAACCCACAACATCTGTAAAGCAGGTACATATGTAAATTGACTGAATACAGCTAAGCCTCCCCAAGCTTTTTTGTGAGGACAACCAAAAGGAGGAGACTGCATCACCTAAGGATTCTGAGGAACTGTGTACCCCATACCCTCTTCTGGAAATTCAAATAAGACAAGCCCATTTCAATAGTTTCTCCTAAATACTCCAAAAAGCACACAGAGATACAATCAAATTATCATGGTCCATTGTTTAGGAAAAAACAGGTAACGTGGTAAAGTATGTATTATTGCAAAGTCATATTCAACTCAGCACAAAGTTCATAAAAACCGTGAATATACCATCTATCTGTACTTACAAAGCTAACTAGTAGTGAATGTAAATAAATATGCGCATAAATACCATGAAAATACATAGACAAAGCAGCATCACAGACATCGCATTTTAGAGAATAAGCAATTTCTGGCAAAATCCAATTTCAATTAAAAAATTAGGATTACAAAGTTTGTGTTGTTCATGCTCGCACGTAACTTTTCAAATACATTCCACTGAGGTCAAAAAGCATGGATAAAAAGTAGTTAAATTAATGCCTGTTGTACTTTCCATGGGCGTTCATAATAAGCAATATTTTTTAATAATACTTGAAACATCACTATCAACACTAGCTGATAATAAAACTGAATACTTCAATATTTTTTTTTTAAGCAAGATTTCAATTCCCTGGTGCAATTATGGAACTTGAAATGTAATTCTCTTTAGAACTGCGAAGAAATTACAGCAGAGAAACCCTGTTAAGGATAAAGTTGATAAAAAGAAACAGCTTCAAAGACCTCTTTTATATTGCTGTTGCCTCATGTCATGTTATATTCTCAGCCTCAGTTGTGTTAATGTCTGTGAAAGGACAATGAGAAAAATCAGAAAGGAAAGAAATCAGTGTAGCTTAGCATTTAAAATAGTCACAGAAAAACATTTGCTATTGTCCTATTGCAATTTAACATCCTACATTGGGATGTGCCTCTGAAATGCAATAGTCACTTGGTAGGATGTTGACAGACTCATCCGTAATTATCATTTAACTGAACATTGTAAGAAGGCAGAGATGAAACCTAATGTTTAGTCTGATGTCACGCAGTGGGTAATGGAATTTTTTCTTTACATTACTCTTGTGAAAAATTACATCTTATTTTGAACATTTCACAATAGCAAAAACACTGAGCTTAGAACAGATACTGCAAAGCCACATAAAAAAAAGAAAAACAAAACCAAAAAAATACCTCAGTTCAACTCTACACATTCATAGACAAGCGATCTAGAGAGATCTGCTTCTGCAGAAAAGCAGTGTACAGCACTATCAGAGATGCATGTAGAAAGATAGCTTTGTCACATCGGTCCATGCTTTTCCTGGTCAACTCCAAAGTGTGTCTCTAATTAGATTTGAACCATTAATGAAATATAAAGAGAACACTTTATTTTGAGCTTAAGAAATTACCATTAAAATTCACAAACATTTATGATTACCTCAAATTAACCACCCAACAAAGCCTTACTGTGCAGGGGAAAAAAAATATATATTTTCCTTTTGCTAATTACAGATGTGCCAGTTATCTATATTATCGATTTCCTCTGCAAAATAAATGTCACTTGGTACGTTTCCAGTGTGTGATTTGGCACTTTAGGTAGTGCCCTGGACATAAGGGTTTGATCCCAGCAGGACTGAATTGGGAAGCAAAACCTCAAATTTGAAATGCCTTTTTAGGCAAAATACGAGCAGTATTTATCTGACCAATTACCTCGTTTGAGGACTGCTGCCCCGGTTCTCAGAAGGAAGGTCTTCTTGCACCAGTCTCAGCTCAGGATCAAAAGCATAAATGCCCACAATGTTGAAGCAGGACCAGCAGCAACAGTGTGTGTTGCCCTCTCGTTGCACCCAAGGACAAGTGTGAAATTCCTACTGTTTGCCTTTCAGGAGCATAAGGAAGCACCACAGTATCCCAAAAGTCAACAAGCCACAAGCCAAAAACTATCCACTGAGCACCTGCATTGGCAATTCCTATATGGTCTAAACAGCCCAATGCAGAGCAAACAGAGTGAGAAATAAAACATTTTTTCCCCTCTCTGTTTTTGATTTCTATTAGCCTCCAGTTTTCCACCAGGATGAGAATGATTCATTCATAGAAATCACACAAATGCAGGTTTTGCTACCCTGGAACCTAGCTGCTTCATGCAAAGATTTGCAATCAAAAAATTGCCTTTAAAGTCCTATTGTCTATACCGCAAGATGAAGGAGCTTAAGACTGGGTTAGTAGATACATCTTTCCTGATTGAGTATTTCCAGCTTACGGAATGACATATGTCCCTGGATAAATGCATTTGTTTGCAGCCATCCTAAACTGCTCCTAAACAGTAGCAATTAATATAAGCCTTGTTCTGTTGTTCTGTGTCGTGTTTATTACTCTCTGAATCAGCAGAAAGAGAGGGAAAAACATCAAGAACATCCTGATTCTGCTTTATCAGTAAATCTCAAATAAACTAACTTTTACTGTATTTAAACAAAAAAGCACGATGCAGCTGAAGGCAAGTGAGTTTGTCTACATCAGCAAAGAACTGGAATTTGTCTCCATGATTGTCTTCAGTGAGCAGTGATGCCTTTCAAACTTACTCCTTATTTCCTCTAAAAATTTGTCTACAGATTTCCACTTCCAGAAATGAAGCAGACAGACTGACATAGATCACCTTACAAGGGTTCTCTGATTTCTTTTCATCTTGGACATCTTTGAGTTTTGAGAGAAAACTGGGAATTGGAAGGTATAAAACCAGAATTGTCAGTCCATTCTGTGTGGGAGAAAAAGGCCAAAGACTCTTGGAGAGTATGATGTTATTCACTAGAGCTCACCATGCAAAATAGGAAATTTCAAACAAGACAAACTTCAAGCTTGCAAAAACTATGTACCACAACTGTCCAATTTTAAACTTAAGTGCATTCCATGAAGTCACAAATAAATAATAGAGTGCAACAAAAGCCTATGTCGATCACTAATAATGGAATTACAATACTTATCTCAGTTGCAGAGGAAAAATCATAAGAAAGGTTGGATATACCATCATGGGACTGCAGGACTGGAGCTGAAGTTCAGCCTAAAGGAGTTCTGCGGGATCCTGTGATGACATCTCTGTTCAAAGTGGTACTCTCCCCACAGCCAATTGCTCAGAGGAATTAACATTTTTGGAGAAATATATTTTTAAAGTGGACGTGTTATGGCCAACACCCCAACTGCTCCACCTTTCAGATGGGAAGTGAAAGGCGGAGCCAGTACTGGAATTACAGATGGCCATAAATATGGACAAGATGTTTTATTACACCATGCACCAGATAAAAATACTGCCAACTTGGATAGGCTTATGTTTCTGTAGGGGTTGCACAACGCAACTGGAGATGAACTGGTTAGATTCCTATAGCTCCTACAGTCTTCTAGTTTTGAGGTTTTGTAACCCATGTAGAAGTACTATGAGCATCCCTTCACAGGCATACATTTCTTGAAAATAGCTCTCTGTTACTACTACAGCACAAAGTATATTACACATTGCAAAATTGTATATTTATGTTCAAAATCAAAACAAAAAAAAAGGAGCAATTATACCAATAACCACTCCACAGTTTCCTCGTCATCATCAACTACAGCAAACACAAGATGACCACAAAGTTATCTTTGCTCTTATTCTCTCAAAACTTTTTCATCTCACCTGACAGAATCTGTGCCAAGATGAAAGACTGGACTACCTCCATTATAGATATAATAAACTCTAATTGAGGTTTCAGGTAAACACTTTTACTCTGCTTCAGTGCAGAGCCAGCCAGGTCAAACAGAATAATGAACAATAAAGAAAAGGAAAAAAAGGAAAAAATATTCTTGTATGAGGTTCCTAAACTGTCACCCAAAACATGAATAACGCTTGACATGCCAGAAGTTAAAATTTCAGTTACGTTTCTGATATGACGAAGTGTGACAAAATACTTGCTCACACAATTAAAATCAAAGTCAATATTCAGCTATACATACAGTAAAAACATTACAGTCTGTTGATGTAATTTAAAGTTATCTGTACAGCTCTTAACACATCATATTCCTGTTATTCTTTAGAGTTTTCATCCCTGTTTTCAGCCAATCTTTGCTTTTGCTTAATAAAATCTACTATTATTAAATCCCTACTCACCTAGTAGATGTGAGAAAACTATAAGAAGTTAAACAAGTTTAAAAAAAAGCAAACAAGAAAAAAAACCCAACAAGATAAATCATTTAACTTTCCTCATTGCAGTTTTCATGGGAACACTTGAAAGAATGGAGGCTCACAAACCAACAGGTCTAAATGACTGCCTAATAGTAGCAGACTACTAAGACACACTGCCTGCAACTCTATGCTATAAATTTGCAGCTGATATAGTTAGATTAATGTGGGAATGCTACTAGGAAAATTTTTTATACATTCATTTGTGTACAACGCTCTCTTATTTCACCTTTAAACATATAAGAATATATACCTATCTACCCACCAGACAGTGGAATTCCTTCCCCCTTTGTTGACAGGGGAATCGACGGACTGTCCTGTCTGGTACCTCTTTGCAGATATGTTCTATGCAATTAAAAAAACATACGGCAATTTTTAGGAGAATCGTAGCAATAGAAATATTCTTTTACAACAGCTACCTGAAGAACACCTCAGTTTGGGAAAACTGAGTAAATGCTAAATAACACTGTTATCAATGTTTCTATTCAAACTGTCACAAAAGGCCCATTTAATTTTCCTCTGGAATACCTAAAAAATACCACATATCACCTAGCACCCTGACAAAGATATTGATTGCTGTGCAGACTAGGTAATAAAAAATAGACTAGTAGTAATGTAAGATCAACTTCTCTTTATTTTGGTTTACAATATTCATAACTGAGTCTGATCTGTTATCCTCTGCTGCCCTCTAAACACCCTCCGTCTCTCCACATGTTTCACAGAACCCTACTTAGCAGCTGGTAAAAACCATAGCATCTAAAAGGAGGTTTCACCTCAACAACACTTCTGTTACCCCGTAATGCCGTATTATCAGTCACATCCTCGGCTGGTTTAGGTACTTCGATTTAACTGCTTTAACTGGAGCAACAACCATTGCTCTTGACTGAAGAATCTTGACTCCTCTGGGAGTCTGATCTACAAAATAGAGCTGATGTATTCTATGCTTTTCCTTTGTGGCAAAATAATCTCTGATCTTCAAGAGATTCACATTTGCAGAAGGTCAGTAAATGATTAGCATCACATGCTTGTTACATGTTACAGAAATTCACACCACAGAAACGCAGGAGATGATGATAGACATATCATCATGGTTATAAACAACATACTAATAAACCCTAACACAGTTACCATAGTTTAAATATGAATGACAACATTTCAGGGCTATTTTCTTTTATTTACTAACATTTTAATTACAGCCTCAATAAAACGTTACACTGCAAACAGTAGAAGAATCGTCAATCCAATCTTCAAATTGAAATTCAGCTCCTACACTCCATTTATCAGAGAAGCAGGAAGGATGTGTACCAAAGAGTTAACCACCTTCCAGCAGTTGCTAGGTAACATACTCTGCCATCCCTGCATCCCTGTCCCAGGGTGTTCAACAAAGTCTACCGAAAATCACTATTGCTTCATCTTAAATTTCATTACTCGAGCACGTCTCCCTCTCTTTGCCTTTCAACCATCCCCCCAGCATCCAGAAGATGCTGAACAAGCATCGTTCTGGAGTAAAACCGACTTAATCTTCTTGATTTAATCTTTCCTAAAACCCTGCTGGTTTTCTCTTTTCCCTGTACCCAGATCTGCAACCCTGCCTCATTAGCCTTGCTGCAGTGCCAACAGCACTGAGAGCTCTTGGGAGCAGGAGCTACAGGAGGTGGCCCCAAAATGCACAACACAAAATAACCTCTGGCCGTCACCAGCTGAACCTCTGTTCTCCTTGTGCTCTGCATTGAGTCTTAATTCCCACCTATTCTCCTCAGCTGGCTTATAACCTAGAGAAAACCATATTTCAGTCGTATACTTCTGAATTTATTGGGTTTTCTGAAATCACTTCCAATCCAATTTGAGAGTCAGGTTTTTTGTGGGGGTTTTGTGGTGGTTTTTTTTCCTAAAAAAAAGAAAAATCACCAGTGCTATCACAGACCAGAATGACTTCAAAGCACAGAAAGCCAATGTCATTTCAACAAAAGCAGAATGGGGGTATTAAATAGCTATTTCTGAATTCTATTACAGAGAAAAGTGAACAACCCGCCATTCCTTTTTGTCACTAGGTGAGCTTTCCACACCAAAAATTCAGCTGCTATATTTCACAGCTCTTCCTCTCTTAGGGCGACTTTCACCTCTACAAAGAGGTCTTCAAAAGACCCATGATGCTACAGAAGGTTAGGTCTCCCACAGCAGACTAAATATCACCGCTGATATTTTCATCAGCTACAAGTTGATGTGTTTTAAAATATGCTGATTCCAAAATAAAAGCTTTGTATCTCTCTTGAATTTGAACTGCAGGTGCTGTATAGATAGATGATCACGTACAGGGCAAATCCAGCGTCCCTCCACATGCACGGTATTAGCATACACAGTAGAAGGTATTTCTTGTTTGCTAGGATACAGAAAATCACCAGACCACACAAAATTAAACCCACCAAATTATTTCAGTTCTATAATGAACACTCCCTGTTCAAATTAACTTCAACAGAAACATGTCTTTGTTAGTCAACACATCTACAGAAAAGCCAACTTTAAGAAAAAGTACTAGAAAGGACATATCACTATAGACATCCCATTAACTTCTAAAGAATTCAGCTGTGTTTCAGTTTGGTTTTTAACTTATATAAGAAACAGGAACATTAGCCTGGTGATAGAGGTTACTGATTAAAAAAAGATTTTTAGTTTTTAACTGATTTCCTCAATTCTCTATTATTAGGCATTTCAAATATTTTTGTTTAATTGAAATACTAACAATGCAATTGCAAGTCTTTAAAAACAACAGCCAATTATTGAAAAATTGTAGGTTGGTTAAATAGTTGATGTTACAATCAACTGAGGAAAACCTAAAACCAAAAAACCTAAGCAAAACAAATTATTATTTTTCTAGAGTCTTATTAATAAACACTACCATCTTTCATGACTTCCTCCTTCCTTTGACAAGCCATTGGGCCTTACCACTTTAAGGCCTTTATCTTTATTGTTAGCAGATGCTGACTGAAGAAGATACTTCCCCACATTCTAATTAAACCATTTTTTAATTCCTACTCTGAGGGCATAAAAGCTTGAAAACCAAAATGATTACTGACTAGTACAGAAGTTCAATCGATACAGCCTGATTCATTCATCACGTTGCTTTATAATCCAAATGGAATACTCATTACATATTACAGAGCAAATAAAACTGCCAGTATGTTACTGTCAGGCTACAAGTGCAACAACACTAATTACTGCTACTCTTGTCTGGAGAACGGGTTTGGGGGTTTTTTGGTGCCCACGTTTGCAATTTACGACATACAAGTATGAAATAAAGGTTTCTCTACTAAAGAATATCTTGATAATACCTTTTTATTCACTCAAGACTCCTAAAAAACTTAAAAGTTAGAAATTTAGGCTTTATGTGATCCATTGTTTTTTTTGTTACTGAGTGGGGTTTTGTTTCTCTTTATAAGTTACATTCAAAGTTGTCTCTATGCACAAAGTAGGCAGATGCCTGGGACTGTGGATTGCTGAGGGCAGCAAAATGAGCAGAGCAGAGGACAACTGCACACTCTCTCTGTGCCAGATTATTCTTTTTCCCATAAGAGCTCAGTTCTCATATCTCTACTCCAGAACAGCAAACTCCCGCAGTTTTAGCACCACTGAGCACCTGACAGGAGGACCTAGATAAGTGTACAGCCTAAATTGTTGAAAACAGGGTATATAAAACTTTATTAAGTTTCATCCCCTGAAGCCACAAATAGATCTAGCTACCTTAAAGGCAGCTGAGATGTACCTAAATTCCACAGATTAGCAGATAAATTACATATGGGGGCATAGACATTAACTCAGAAAATATCATGCTAAATTTGAGAGGGTTATAGAGTGCCATAAGATCATCAAAGTGAGAGTAAAAAATAAAATACAGCAATTGGAGTGAACCTTCTGTGCTATTGCTCACACACCACCACATTGATAGCTGGCTCAGCTCTAAGAGGGAAAGAAATACCTGTTTCTTTTCTCTCTTCTGAGGGCACTCAATCAGAACTGTCCATATACTTGATAAAAACATGGCCTGCTTTGGGAGGCAGAGAAGAAGATAGTGGACACGTTAGGTTAGCTCAGTGTCTCAGGGGTAGCAGCAGAAGTTCATAACTGGTCACACTCCTTACGAGGAACCAAGTGTGTCAGTTGACATCAGCAACTTTGTTCTGTATCTCCCCAAGAATCAACCTGGGTTGATGGTAAGTCCTGGTCATTCCCAAGAAGGAGGAGTCTCTCCCCCCCTTTCACTCCCCCCAAACACAGTCCTGTTCTCAACCAAGGAGACCTGTCTGCTGCACACAGGGTGTGCATGGTGGGAGGGAGGGAGCAGGAACCTCACCTGCCCAAACTGACCATGGCTTAAAGTTGGGCAGGTGGGCCAGAAAAGACTAAGCCAGCAAGGAGCCTAATTAACATTAAGTCCCAAATAGTAGGCTTTACAAATTGCTCCAAGAGAAAACCAAAATCTCTAATGTCTACTGGGAAAGCCACATTTTTAATTTAATCTGATGCTCTTGAATGATTTCAGGAGGACTCATCTAATTTTGACTGTTATAAGAGAAATACTGATATTAGTCCTAATGCCAAAACATAAATGCAGATTAAAAAAAAAAAAAATCAGATGGAGGTTTAAAATGATAGACCCACAAAGAATCATAAATTTGAGTTACAAACTGAGGATTCTTTTATCTATAGTTCTTTTTGAGAACTGTGCTGTATTGTTTCAGACACTGTAAAAGCAGACGATGATAGCCATTGGCCTAAAAAGTTTGCAACCCGGGGAAGCAAACAGGAAGATGGATAGCAGGACACAGTATGTCATTAGAGCAGTTTATTTTTTTTTTTCTCTCTAAGTATTATATTAGAATGGAACATCCTAGTCAGGCTGAAAAATCTCATTTTAATGAGTTCTGCAAGAATAAATAAAAACTGACAAAAGCATATATCTCATTAACATTACAGCTACTATAATTATTTTCCCCAAAGGAAAAGATAATTCATCATACTCAGTTTAGTATTTAGTGATTGTTGCATGCATTTAAAATATGTATATGTGTATACCTATGCATAAACGTATATGTATGTATATATTATGCATACATGTATATATATATTCAGGTCCCAGTAGCTACTTGCCAGCCCGACCATTATTTCTTACAGGTGTCAAATGTAAAAGTCACTTTCTATCAGGTAAGCTGGACTGGTTAAATAATTTTTTTCCAAGCCTGAAGTGCAATATCAACTTAATGTGCCATTCCCTTTCAAAGATCATATATATTTAGAAAGTTATATGACAAAAAATTGCAATGAATAGCTACAAAAATGCTACAGCAATCAATTTAAAAGTCAGATTAACTAACCAAATTCTGCAGCTCATGTTTCCATTGGTGATACTTTATTCTACAACTAGCTTCAGAGCTTTCAGATGCTCAGAGAGGTGATGTTTCTCAGAACATGCTGATCATTCCCCTTTGAAAAATTCATAATCTAAAGTAAACTCAAATTTAGACTTTCAGGTGCTGAGATATCCCTATTTTGAAAATTCAGAACAGATGTGGTAGTTCGAGGCTTTGTGTTGTTTGACTTTTTAGAATATTTCCATTCTCACAGGCAATCCTTATTATCCAATTTCAGTGTGCACAAGATTTCTGCACTAAAGCTAAAAAGTTTTAAAACATATCTAAAATGGAAAACACAGCCAGACTTTTTTTTTATATTTATATTTCTGCTGAAGACCAAAAATATGAGTACGGTAAGCTAGCAAAGCACGTATAAGAGAAAAATCACCACAGGCAAACTTAATAGACATAAGAATAAAGAGGCATTAGATGTTGCAGAAAGGGAGCAAGAATTTGAATCACATACACATCATGAACCAATTGTACAAGGGAAGAAAAAATTTAACTTGAGTTGCAAAGTCAGCTGACAGGCTGCAGCACATTGATTAAGTTGCAGAGACACAGCATGGGCAACACAAAGCAACTTTTTGGCTCTATGTGCATTCCCATTGCAAGCCAGTCTCGCAAGCAGATTTCAGAGCGCTTCACGGAAGAGGGTGGTGTTAAGAGACGTTGCTATAGGTCCTAAACTCTGCTATGAAGACAGGCTGAGAGAGCTGGGGTTCTTCAGCCTGGAGAAAAGGCGGCTCTGGGGAGACCTTACAGCAGCCTTCCAATATCTGAAGGGAGCCTACAGGAGAGCTGGAGAGGGACTCTTTGTCAGGAAGTGTAGTGACAG
>JAOXNO010000078.1:9007610-9020692 GCA_028565335.1 Limnodromus scolopaceus | reverse complement strand
TGAGACACTGGAACAGGTTGCCCAGAAGAGCTGTGGCTGCCCCATCCCTGGAGGTGTTCAAGGCCAGGCTGGATGGGGCTTTGAGAAACCTGCTCTAACAGGAGGTGTCCCTGTCCATGGCAGGGGGGTTGGAATTCGATCATCTTTAAGGTTCCTTCCAACTCTAACTGTTCTATGATTCTAAGGAAGTTTCAGAAATACTGAAATCCACAGAGAAATAGATTTGGGTTTTTTCCATCATTTCATGATGTATCAGTTGAGACAGCACTAATTACTGCTCACACAGCAGATTCACAAATACCTGCTGGCATGCATTTACATCCCCTGAACTAGTTTCAGTACGAGCAGCAGTTAAATGCCCACACTTGAAGATTGCCCCATTTAAATCACAACAGGACTACTTGGTTAACAGTACCCACATCCTTAACATCTTCTCTGGATCAGGATTTACTGCAGAAAATAAATATTAAGTGATTGCCACACATATCAGCAGAACCAGAAACCAAGAATTCTATTTCACATAAAAAATGTTGAGCTTTTTCATTCTGAAGTTTTCATTCTGAATTAGGAAAAGAGATATAGACAGTTTTATTACAATTCCAGAAAAAAAAAAAAAGAGTTTAGAGACTGACCAGAGGAAGTACACTAGAAAGTAGTATTTCCAGACTATGCAGCTGGGATTACATTTCCACAGAAATAAAGTCCTGCTGAGAATGAAGACTTGAACCTTGACACCCCCCCCCCATTACATAATCGCTTTAAGTTATTTATTTATCATGGACCCTCCTGAGTTTTAATTGAACATTTTATTATGAGGAAAAAAAGGGTAGCAACTGACATTTCTGAAATAGTTTCATGTTTTTTAAAAAATCATTACTTTTTCTTTGTTGATCAGCTGCAATTAGCTGGTAATTTGTTCCTTCATGCAACTCCTATGCAGCTAAATAAGTCCTTAACTAGACAGAGTTTTAAATCTCGAACTGCCTACCTGGTGACAGTGGCCTGCAGTCCCATCCAAGCTGTCAAAATTCCTGATAGTATGCCTCTACAAATCTCCCTATAGCATATTACTGCTACAGAAATGACAGTCAGTTTGTGGTCCGTATTTGCAAAAAAAAGTCATACTGCTTTAACTACGATGGTTAAAGGTAACCCATTGCAACTAAGAACACCAAAATCCTGAAACGATATAGAGACACAAAAATAGAAAACTGGTAGAATTACAGCAAGGCTTTTATCAAGAGCAAGGCAGAAGAATTTCCAAATCTCCAAATATGAAAAGTTTAGAATAGTCTTAACACTTAGTTTTGCCTTTTAAAGCCATCCATGACCTCCAAGAACTTAATTTACATTAATCCCATAAATCACCTGAATCATATGGTAAGTACAAAAGCACTTCATATTTCCCTTGTGAGTTATTTTTCACCTAATGTTTAAATAAATGTAGTTACATTGATAATAAAAGTAGAAACATGCCAAATATGTAAATACATTATTTCATTGATCTCTATGTTATGTAAAACAAATTTTGATTTGTATATCACACTTTCTGCAGCAAAAGAGAAATCTTCAGCTATCTGCTGTCACTAACTCTAAAAAGTTACTAATATTACTGCTTTGAGCAAATGTAGATTACTTGAATTAAGCAATGCCTACTGCTGTCCCTTCCTGAGATACACCTAGAGATTATATAAGAGCCCATAAGGAGCCTAGGCAATTCTAAAATGCACAGTATTATCCAACACAATTCATTAAAACAATCTAGAACCTTCTCAACTCTGGCACTTATTTAATTCTGAATACAAACATTTCTCAGAAGTTATGGGTTTGGGAGAAGAAAGCAAAAAAATGAAAGTGCCAGGTTGTTCTCAGAGTGTCTCTGGTCACGGAGGCACCAAAACTATGATTTTCTGTGGACATCCTTCTTCAAACCCTCCATGAGACTCGAGTCAAAAAGAAGTTGCGAGTGTAGGATATTGCAAGGCTGAAGGTTGTTTGGACTCATCTAGATTTTCCCTACTGAAAAAACAAAACAATAAAAAACTCAGTATGTGAAGCCAGGATAAGTTATTGAAAAGGGAGTGCACTCTATTTATGCTATTTCTACCTTCAGTTTCTAAATACTCCCCAGAGGAGAGCTCCAAGGGCAGCTATTCATCACTGAGACCCTGGCAGCACGGCTCTTTCACAAAGAATATTTACAGCTGCAGTAATCCATAGACTACATTAAGAAACTCTAATCCGATAATGATTAGCTCCCTTTTTCCTCTGGGTCTCCATGGCCAGATGCCACTAGGGCACCTATTTTAATCATTGTTTCTCTCAGCAAAAACCCTGAATTGCTCATGTTTCTGTACACCAACCTACTCGGTACAGCACAAGGTCACCACTAACTTAACCACAAATTTTAACTTTTTTCATAAAGTTTGTCCCACTGCCAGTCACAAGCTAGCTCTAGAATTCAAGCTTTTGCATTACAACCTGTGTTGCTGAAGTTCATAATAATATGTCTGGTACAGCAGCACTTCATTTCAAAACCCGCTTTGAGAAAAATCTTTGCCTTTACTCAATTTTTGCTTTAGCTCCTTTTCCTTAGTTTTCTTTGAATTACTTACTAGGTTGGTTATTAACATGAACTACCTGTAATAGCATATAAATTTAAGCAAAAAAACCAAAAAATCCCTTTCACACTACTCAACTAATATAGTTATTTTTTCCTGAGAAACACCAAACAGCACACCTGAAAAACTAGTATGCTTCTTTTTTCCCCAATAATCCTGGTCAAAAAGTCTGTTTTATTCTTAATAGTGATGCAAGTGCCTTCTTCAAGAATGCACACCAGTCGCTTGCAAGCTTATTTTCTTCAGTCTTATCTCTTATCACTTCAGCTACAGCATTTACTTAACACCCACTGAGTTCTATTTAGGGGATAATAGTACACAAACTAGTATTTACTGAGCATGAATATTCTATAAGGTGCTTAGAAATTTTCTAGGTCATTGAAATTGACTGTCATTAGAAACAGCATTTCATCATTAATTTTTAACATACATATATAGAATACTGAGGTCTTTCTTTTTGTCAGTGACATATATCAACATTTTGTGACTATAAATTATTGCTACAAAGAGAAGGAAAAACTGAAGGGAACATTTCAACCAAGAGCACAGTAGCACCCTGTACTGAAGCATCATCTTAAAATTGTCAGTACATGCAAGAAAAACTGTGCAACTAGACTAGTGCCAAGGGCACTAGTTCCAAACAAGGAACCTACAGAGTCGCCAACAGGAATTCTCATGAGCCAATCTTACGTGGGGTGTAAAAAAAAAAAAAAAAACACACACATTTTCAATATAATTTCTTCAAAGAAAAGCTTAGGTTTCTGAGGACTTCTACATTTGGGGAGGGCTGGCATTGCAGTGATTCAGAGCTGATTCTAAATGCCTGTCAGTCCAGATCTGCCTGCTTTTGCAGGGATCACCAGTTTAAGTGATTCTTCAGGGTTCCTAGTTCCCTGAAGAAGCTACAACCTAGGGGACATGGTAGAAGAAGCACTGGGTCGATGGTCTCTTTTGGCAGCTCACAGACACATATTACTGGATTTGCTATCATTGAATAACACAAATCATAATCATATGAAGAAAGGGCAAAATCAGCCTTAAAGGTTGAATTATTACATTTATTTCCTCTAAATATAATCCACTTCTGATCTCTTTAAAGATATTTCAAGGGACTTCCCAGGAAGTGGAATCTTAATACAAAACAAGAAAGCTGGTATGAAAAGTATGAGATATCGAAAAGAAGTGTTGCATACATAAAATCAGAATTTGGAATTAAAAGTTGGAATGCATTCTCTTTAATACAATTATGAAATAAAATCACTTGTAACTGACAAGTAATAACCATTTTACACATTTTAGAGTACAGACATAAAAAAATAATCACCCTTACAAGCAAGTTTAGGAACTTTTTCCTACCTTTCTTAAACAAATTAAATTTTTCAAGTACTTCGGGTGCACTACATGTTACATTGTCACAGAAGTTTGCTAGTGCTAGTTCACCACATCTTTGAGATACCTGCACTTAACAAAAAAAAAATCACTCATTTCATTTTAAATCACGGCTGTATAATTCTGATTTTTTGCATATAGAAGAATTTTCAAAATATGAAGTTTAATTTTACTTAACATTCATTTGATACTTTGATGGACTATGCATTTGAAATTCAAATGCTAATCCATTTATTTTATAATCAACTCCATGTTTAAAAATGTTATAGGTTATTTAGAACAAATTAGCCTTCTGCTATCATTCAACAGGAACCAATTTATTTCATTAAACAGAGATACACATTTCCACCCCACTTTAACTCTGAAAGTTCCACTAAGCGTATCAGTCTTCTTTTTATTATGATCCTTTGATTTAAACACCATAGATGTTCGGAATATTTAGAACAGTGCCATTCAAAACAAAGCAATGGTATAAATAGACCACATAGATAAGTCTTTCATACAATTTCAGTATGTACATACTTCAAAATCATGCTGAATCAACCTCTTTCCACCGAATCTAAAAACTAATATCTATTCATATTACAATGATGATGGAGCGTCTACTTATATCTGAAAACAAATAGTAAAAAATATTTACATATTCATGCACAAAAATGACAGTAAAACACTTCAAGTTAAATATTCCAAGCGCCACACATCTGTCACGCAACAGTTCATAACCAGGTAATGTTGTTAATGTTCTTGCAAACACTTGTGCATGCAGTATATATTTATAGAGTATACTGAATATGAAGCAACACGTCTCCAGATTAGCACTATGAATAAAATACATGTATTATACATTTTTTAATACACAACATACATAAGCCCTTTCTGACTCCAGGAGAATGAATCACACCACAGAACTGCAAAAGACAAGTAAAGACATGTTGTTTTAGCAATGTATTATTAAATCACAAATCACAGCTCTCATGAATTTATTTTTTGTGAGAAATTTCCCACTGAATTCTCAGAATTTTCTAGTTCATTAGGCCATATTACAGAAAACACTTGAAATGATAACATTGATTCCTTCCATGAGTCCCACTTCAGTTGCCTGGCTTGCAGCTCTCACATGAAGTGACTTGTGATAAAAACATGAACAACATGCAAACTAGTGCACAGCTGGTACTTTAAGATCTGGTGTAGTAATTGGATCTGATTTTTCTATACACCTTGCTGTGTACCAGATACTACATTAAAAAGAATGTTTGACTGTGGTTTCTGTTTGAGGTTTTTGCATTTGGGGGCACTGGCTTTTGGGCTTTTGTATGTTTTTGGTGGGTTTTGGTGGTAGGTGAGGTTTTTTTTTGCTTTTTGGTTTGAAGTTAGATAGCTATTAATGACTTCCATTAAGAAAGCAAACAACACTCCAAATCTATAAATTACCATTAAAGATCTTCCTCTTAAAATTCTTTGTAGAAGATGACTGTGTCTGTGCTTTCTAAACTAAAATTCTTCCTTTCTGATAAGTATCCTTAAATTAAATTCATTGGAAATTTGATGGTTTTTTATATTTCTCAAAGGACAATGCCTTCAGAACAAGTGAATGACAGCAGAACTATGGAAGGAGGCCCGTGAAAACATTTTCTTCTTCCCAGATTGTTACCAATCCAACTACATTCCCTGCTTTTCTTGGGACTGACTTATACAAATATTTCAAAATAGAAGATGTAGACTGTCAATATGATTTTATATTTCTCAGGCAGATTAGTCATTAAAAATAATTATAAAATAATGCTATTTTATTTCTTTTCACCCCATTTAGAACAGAATTGATAACTAACTATGATTATTAAGTTAAACCACATACATTGTATAATACCTGATTCTGAAGAGCATGATCATTTCGCTTCAACATTCCAAACAGAGAGCTTTGGTGGGTGTGGGGATTTGATGAGGACTGGGAAGACTGCTGCTTCTCAGAGTGAGGCTAATTTTTTGGGGAGTTTGTTTTTTGGTTTTTTTGTTGTTTTTTTTTTTTTGCCATTTTCATTAAATACTTTTGAAGGGAAGTAAATAAAGCCTCAGCTATTTGATTGCCATTCTAATCAAAGCACAGACAGCTTATGAGAATGTTAATTAAAGCTAGCTACAGATCAACTGACCTGCCTTGGAATGAGTTAAAACACTCATTCTTACTCAAACTGCATTTTTCTTAGACAGTTTCATAAATGTATATACAGTTTTGGCTCCTACACTAAATCAAATACTGGGAGAAAAACTAGTTCTTTCCACTAAATTACCATACAAAAAACATTTCAAATACGTAACTCTCCTGGTCTGCAAATTTGATCATCTCTTTCCTATAGCAACTTCCATGCTGAGATTGAAGGCTAGCATGGAAATACCAGTAGCAACTAGCCATCATTGATAGCACACAGTTATCTTAGAGTACGCAGGCTTATTTACTTAAAATTTTTTAAATGTGAAAATGAGTCTGAAATGTATTGATTTACATGCAAATCTAACTGTAAATACTTCAAAGTAGTGAATGCATATTAAAACAGAAGCTTAATTATCAAACTGGTGGATTGAGTGTCCATAAGTACTCAAGTAATAGAATCAAGTTGAATTTCTCCGTCTGTTGTCCAGAATGCAGGAAGAGAATTTTTTTGTATCATAAAAGGGAATGATGTTGAAAATGAGGTTAGAAATTTTTCTTATACAAGCACTACAGAAGTTGGTTTTTTTTAATTAAGGGGGTTTTTACCATTTATAAAACATCACAAGTACAGCCTACTCCAAAAAGACTATTAGATTGAGGCAAGGTAAAGAAATAAAAAAGCATATATACACAGCAAATTGAAAAGTAAAACTGCATTGTGCAACATTCAGTCACGTTTGCACATATGCAAGGAATTCTGGAGCATGCATTTTTCATTGTTAAAGTAGTCACAAGGTATCAAGAGCACTTGTTTGTGACACCCAAGAGCTGAAGGGTGACAGTCATTGTCTGCGGTTCTGTCGAGTAAAACATGCTGAGAACCAGCATCAACAGCATAGGGGTTCCAGAGACTCGTTTTGGTCTAGTGCTGCTGTGAGTGTCATTCAGGAGCTGGAACCACAGCTCCGCTCCTGGAGAGCATGTATTGATGCCATTTTATCAGAAAGGAATCTAGTTTGAGATCGGAGGACACTCCATACCATTAAGTGGGAAAATTTGAGTAACATGTCAAGACTAAAACACTCCTGTTACAGACTCTGTGGCTGGATTGAGGAAGCAGCTCCAGATTCGGATCAGTGCGCTATTCTCTTCCACATTTTCTTTCCCAATTTGCCAATCCTTGTTACACAATTTTCTAGCTTTCCTCAAGATTCATGTAGCTTCTATTTCCATTCAGAACTAAATAGATATAAGTAAAAACAGACAGAAAAGACTAGCTTTTACTAGGCTTGACTTCTGTTTTACTACATTTGTAGGTTTTTAGAAGTTTCTGTATTGGTCTGTTCATTTCAAGAGCCAGCTTTTTCAAGGTTACAGGTTGATTTTAAAGGAGTGAAACCAAAATAAAGAGAACTCTAGAGATCAGAAATTTAACATTACCAGGTGTTGTTACAAAGCTAGTGTCTTCACCGCACCTTTTATAGCATATCAAAACATGAAGTACACCTTTCAAATGTAATTTCAGGCTCATTATCAGCTGCCTTTGTTCTGCAGATACTGTTATCTTTTAAGTCTACTGATAATTGCTTCTGACTTGAAAAGACAGCATCACGTCTGATCAATTCTAGTTCTGACATGTTCTGATTTGGAAAAAAAATTTGAAAGAATCTTTCCGACAAAATGGAAACGGCGTTCACTCAGCTTTAGGTTGAGAAAAAGTTATTTAAATAGAGGAGTATATACTGTAGAAATCCTCTCTTACGATATAAGAAGAAGAATTTAAAAGACCAGATATACAGGAAGGAAAGTTTTATCATGAACTTAAAAGACAGTACAAGCGTACTTGAAGTTCAAAGAATGTGAAAGTGTACCTGTGCGGTAGGAAATAAATCTGATTCCTTTTTAAGTAAAAACATACTCCTGTAGTTCTCCTGTTGGTCTTTACCTACTTTGAGGGATTTGCATAAAAATTTCATGTATGCAAAATACAAACACTGTGTTACCAGTGGTCAGTGTTATTAATTCCAGTCACAGAAATCAAATCACAAAACTTCGAGGCAGACAGTGCATCCAATTTAATTAAGGTTTGATTCTGTTGTTAAAAAAATAGATTAAAAAGAAAAAATCAATGAGATCCCAAAGCACTTCACAGTCTTAACTGATGTCTGAAGTTGCAGATGGGAAGAAATAATAATAATTACCATGACAATTATATCAACTTCAGTGACATCAAACCAGGATTTTGCTAGATTAGGTGGGACTTACGCTCAATGCCTAATGCCTAAGCAGACAAATGCTATACTGCCCTTCACGTAAGTTGCAACACAGTGGTTTCAATGCTGCGATTATCTGTACTGCAAGATTAACTCTGATTTTAGTATGCTCATAAATGCTGCATTAAAATCCCTGCAACAGAAAACATCCTTAAAATGGGAAAAATAGAATACTAAATGCATTACACATGAAATGCATTGTATTTTGCTTTATCACCCACATAAGCAGGGGGATGAGTCAGATGTTTTAGAAACAGTCCGCTCACAGCACTAAGAAAAGCTCTCTATTTTCTGGTTTTGTTTTAGTTACTGATTCTAGTAACTTGACACATAAAAAGGAGACAAAAAATTGGAGGCCCAGATCTCTTGCCTATTTCACTGAGAAGTACACAAAACTTCTACCTAAACGTGGAGAAGCTTTGCATCAGGTATCATTTTTTTTAATCATCACTGAACTGCTGATATACATTTGGTTTGTCTTCTGCTAACACCCAAATAAGTTTCCACCGTATTGCTGCCTAGCAAGTCCTCCCCGTCTTTTGTGCATTTAACTTCACCATTCCAGACACAGTAAACAATTGTGTTTACTGTGTTTCTCTTCTTGCTGATTTTAGCCCATGTCACTATTTTATCAAGGTTATTTTATATTCTTTCTGGTTTCTCAGAAGATTCTTCCAATATAAGTGAATTTAGTTCAAATACTACTTATAACTTTACTAAGTGTATTCTCTATTCCACTAGCCAGCTTCTTGTGAAAATGCTGATAGTGCTGTATTCAGAAATCCCTGGGGGACCAAAACTCTCAATTGGCAGACACTATTATATAGTTCCTCATACTCTTCTGAGATCTCCTTACAATGATTTCATCTAGATTATATCTGCCAAGTCAACTAATGGCATTGCCATATAGGAAAGCATTAAAGTTGATATATCACATACTGCTTCCACCTTAATCACAAAGGCAGTTACACATTTGATGTGACACCTTCTTGAACCATCACTGATGATTTTTTTTAACCATCTTGTTATTCCCTGTCTGCTTACATATTGATAATTTTAGAATTACCCCAGAGTCTTTCTAGAGATTGACTATAAAGGCTGCTTTAGATACGATTTCCTTAGTCCTTTTGTTCTCCTTTTCACATTGATATTGTTTGCTTTCTTGAATCTTTAGAGATCTCCCTTACCTTTCTTTCCCTCCCCCAACATAATCTGTAGACAATAAAATAATGATTAATGATTCCAAAATTCATGTTTGCTCCCTTCCTTTCTCTGTGGAAGCTTTCATCAAGAATTGTTGGTTTGAAATTTATTTTATAGAAGTAGAGTTTAACTTCTTTTCCTGCTCACATCTACGATTTATTCCCCTTTTTGGAATTAAATTATAAAGAATCTGGTCATAATTAAACTTTTTTTGTGTAAAGACAGCTGTTTTGGTTTTACCAGGCCACTTCTGCATCATCTGCTAATGCAGATGTCCCAGTTTCTTATATTTTTTTATTCTTTTTTAACACAGGAAGGAAAGTTTTAAATCAGATGCCCATCTGAGTGTGTAATGGCCTAGCCATCTTTTCTGTTGAATCTTAATCATTAAAAAGATATTACAGACAGGGCTGATAAGAATTCCTGCTAAGGCACTTCCATATCATAAAGCCCTGCTTGCAGTCGCTTATAACTTTGCCAAAGTGACTGCACTGAAATGTATGCACTACATCTGCTTCAGGGTGTTTGTAATCTCATTCACAAATAATTCAACTGTTTCCCAGAACAAAAGGAAGAAATATGAGTCATGCTATTTTTTATTTTTCTTTAAATACTTAATTTCCCTATTTTGGCCGCTCCTGGTTCCCATGCCTGAGCAGCCTTAACTCCTGCAGAACTACTTCGTGTTGCCACCACTGGGGCATGGCAGATGCATGAGGGGAAAAAGACCTCCAGTTAACCAGTGCTCAGATTGGCCTGAATTAAAGACTAGACCTTTGTAGAATTGCAGTTGGGCTTTATCACCCAGGTCTTCAAATATATCTTTAAGTACAGGTATGAGAGCACAAAGGCAAGCCCAACACACAGAATCAGCAGGTCTGGGCTGGTGCTGGCTCCAGTCTGCCTGGGTAGAAAGGGGAGCAAACATGCTGAGCTCTCCACATGCTGGGACAACTGTCCATAGCCGCAGCACTGGAGCATGAACGCCAGAGATACTACAGTATCAATTTTATGACCCTGGAGACTAACATACAAGCTAGAAGCCCCTAATAAATTTAGTTCAAATTTGGTGTTTTTCAACAAATACCTTGTGTGTCCAAGACGACAAAAAGGTTGATCAGACTTACACATAAACCCATTTTCTGGCTATATCCTCACTGCTAAATAATACCTGTTCCTTTTTAATAATGCATTAATGGAAATCCAGGAACAGAGTCACAGACTGTTCTGCTTAGCACAGAGGACAAAGCTCCTGTGTCTTCACAGTGGATTCCCCAACAGATTCAGCCCAGCAAAACAGCAGAGCTCCCTGCCAGGAGGCACACCAACACCTGTGTCATACTGTATTAATAGCATGTTTACCTGGGATACCTTGCTAATTAGTTCCCCCCCCAGACACTTGTCAGGTAACATGATTTTTACACATTTGTAAGTTAATTCAGAGACCAAACACAAAACTCCCCATTAGGGAACACTATGCACATTGCAACACTCCCAGCAGGCACTCGGATTGGCAGAAAGATGTTGTTGCCACCTCCTTTATAGTAAAACTTCCCTGAAAATTACGTTTTACTGTGAATTTTCCTTCCAATTCTTTTTCTATGGCAGACCACTTAAAAGGTAATATACAACTCTTCCAGCCTAACAAAGTTCACAGCATGAGAAAAGAAATAGAAAATTATCTTGCAGACTGACTGTTATAGCTCACCGGTGGGGACAGCCTAAAACCCTTTGAGGTAGTTTCTTTAACCCTACTAATCTTTGTTGCCCAATTCAGGCTGCTAGTCATATGCTGCTGGCTACCAAAGTTTAACAAGCTTCTCTGCATCGACAGAATTATGTCTTGCTCTCTGCAGAATCAGATATAATGAAGTTGCTCATTAAAAATAATGAGCTGCTTTAGTAATGAGCCCTGATCTACAGCTTCAGTCTGTAGAATATCTTATTTTCAATTGAAACGTAATTAGATTCAATTGAGGTCCCCACGTTGGGATATTAAAGGTAACCACAAAAATCATACTTAATTATAGAAACTGAATACACTGAGACTTTCAAAGACTCCCGTGTAATACCTATAGTGTTGAAATATTGGTAAATATTAGTTAAAAGAAATTAATAATGCCAGAATTAGAGTAATAGTCCTTAATTGGTTATAGAACTAGTGTTACAAAACCCAAGCCACTACATTTACACCCAATTGCCAAAGGACAATTGTTTACATATTTAAAGTTAACACTGCTGGATTTCAAGCCATTAAGATCAAATGATTTCCATTGACACCAGTAGGAATTGAGGAAGTCTGACACTGATAAAATTCAGGCCATTAATTTATGCACAGAGCTAAAAATTACTTTTGGTGCCAAGTACATAAAGCTAAAAATATTCCAGCCATAGGGTGAAAGCAAAGATCCAGATATAGGTATCAATGCAAGGAGGCAATCTCCAAAGCTGATGTAAAGCAAGCCTATACCAGTGCCTTTACATGAGGTCAACCATGTAGCACAGCCAAGAAGTGATAGTAATGCACATCTGAGAGTCTCCAAACTGCTGCTTATCACTACCAGCATTGTGAAGCGAAAAGGAATTTTCTGAGTGACAAGTAATAATATTTAAGGGCAGCTAGCTCTTAAAAGAAATAGCTTGGCCTGTCAAGTTACAGCTCCCGCTGACTTCCAAACCAACCTCCACCAACATCTCCTCTGGCAAGATCTCTAACACAGAGTGTCTTCCTTCCATTTAATAGCTGCTCCATTCACACCCACCATTGCTCTGTATGAAACCAATGTTGCAAAGAGTTTAGAGGTTGCTTGGGGTAGTTTCAGAGGCTTTTTATATTTTGCATGTGTCTCCATTGCTTCTTCAAACAGCCTTTCTCTGTGCAAAACATCAGGGCTGAACACAGCCTTAAAACATCTTAATAAGGTCTGTGAACCTAATTGTAAATATTTGTTTAATTCACAAGACAATTAATTAGTATTTCCAGAGTTAGAAGCCTACCAAATAAAACCTGATCACAACAGATTACCTCTAATGTCCAGGCATTTCTGCTGCAATCACCAAAGCTGCAAAACTATTGTGAAGCATGTTGGTAGATTTTCTATGAAGACTTCAACTCTCCCAACCACTAAGTAGTTTTGCAATGATCATCCCTCAGTGCTGAATAAGAATGAAGAAATCTGTTAGTGTGGGCCAATAAATATAATCTTCCTAAATAGTCTCATGGGCAATGGAAAAAAAAAAAATTATTTCCTTCTATGACAAAGTGACCCACTTGCTGGATGAAGGAAAGGCTGTGGATGTTGTTTACCTGGACTTTAGTGAGGCCTTTGATACAGTCTCCCACAGTATCCTCCTGGAGAAACTGGCTACCCATGGCTTAGATGGGAATACTCTCCACTGGGTTAAAAACTGGCTGGAGGCCGGGCCCAGAGAGTGGTGGTGAATGGA
>JAOXNO010000078.1:8934225-9003308 GCA_028565335.1 Limnodromus scolopaceus | reverse complement strand
CTGGAGCCGTTTGGGCTTCAAGGGGTTGGATGGTGTCTGGGGGGAGGGAGGGGGGGATATTTGGATCTTTTGAGTGGGTTGGCAATTGACTGACTTTTAAAAGGCTCCACTCATTTGTATGCAAGGTTTTTTTTGTTGTTGTTGTTACAGAGTTCAGACCTCTGCAAATCATTTATATAACTTTATGCTGCTGACCAATTGCTTGACAAAAATAAAAGCATTTTCAGGAGGATCACACTCCGACAGCACTTTGTTCTTTCTAGCACCTTCTCACCAAATATAGCTGGAGCAGCTTTGCAGTGAGCAGCAGAGGCAGGCTTTGGTAACCAGAAGAATACACCAAATTCAGTGGCCCCAACTCTGTGATATTGCTACGAGAATGCCTGAGCTGGAGTAAGATCTCAGCATACAGCACAATGTTCATAGTTCAAGATATGCAAATAATTTAAAAAAAAGAAGAAAAGAAGCCACTCAGTCCAAGCCCTGCTGTCATACCTGTGTGGTTTCTGACAGCCCATAGTAGCAGACTTTACAGCCTTCCCACGTAATCTACTCATGCTTCACGATCCTCACTGTTGATGGGAAGTTTCAGAGCACCATATCCAAGTCTTCCATGCTTAAATTTAATCCCATTACCCTCTGTGTCATCCACAGCATATGTACCTTATTTCTTTCTATGTTGTATGTCTTAGGACTGGTGATGTGTCTTTCTTCCCTTTCCCCCTCTCTTATAAACTATGGCTTTTTCACTGTTTCAAGAATGTTTCTACTTGTTGTCTTCATCCGAATTCTCCGTTTCCCTGTATCTTCCAGAAAACTTGATGCTCAGAACTGAATGCATACCACTGGTGAATATAGCAAGAATCCTTCATGCATCTTACCCAGTACATGCCAACTTACGTTATGCAACATCCAAAAGCTCTTAGGCATTTAATGATTTAATTGTCTGCCTTCCAAAACAGAGCCTCAAATCTATTCTCAACAAATAGTAACAAAATATTATCAACTACAGATATCGTAGCTTGTTGCATGAGTTACAGGTTCATATCACAAAGGCTTGCCCCATACTGCTATCAACTTGCACCTTCTGTTATTTTGAAGAGACTAGTAATTGTCAACCCACACTGAAAAATGATTCAGCATTTGAAAATATGGCACAATTAGAGCAGCTTGTAGATCCGTTAATCCGGTAAAGCATTAAAAGAAAAAAAATCTTCAAGGGAACCACTCTTATTCTTAAAGTTAGGTATGCGTATAAAGACTTTGTTGGAATGATAGCAGGAAGCATCAAGACAAAATTAATTTCTACATTTGTTGATGTCATTCTGTGCCTCAGTCAAGCCTCAATTCTAGGACAAAATTTCAAGATAGTAATTTTAAAAAGCATAATGAGCAATTATTTCTGTTATACAAATATGTTATTAGAGGCTTAGAAACAATACCAGCTAAATCACAGAAATAACAGAAGTCGCCTTCAACAGACATGGTGTCATTTACAAACACTGCTAAGTAAGCCATTCTCATCTGTGAAGTTAGACAATAAGTGAATTGCCTATAACAGCTCTAATTTTACCTACTCATATACTCAATTATACATATACTCATCATACTCAATTATATAATATATTAACATAACTTAAAATTCATGTACAAATAGCAGGCATCAAAATCAGTAATTCCATTAATAAGTTAGATCTGTAATATTCTTAGTGCAACATTATTTATTTAGGTCATCTATTTTATGTTAACAAGAAATCCGGAAGTGCTCTATTAGATTTTTTCCTCCAATTAAATTAGCATAACATTAATGGAATTGATATATTAATTAAGCAGTGTTATTAAAAGCGTTTTAAACCAATAAAAAAAAAATCAAACCCTGCATATTCAGAATTTCATGCATACACATTAAGGGAGAACTTCCTAACGGAGTCTATCCAGTATAATCCTACCAGTAGATTCCTAGTGCTCATGAAAGGTGGGAGTGTAAAAAAAAAAAAAAATAAGAAAAGGCAATTTGCACAGAGGTACAATGATCAAGAATAACTTTAGCACAACTGCAACTTGTGCAGTTCAGTGTGAGCTATATACATACTGGACCCACCCAGCTGCTGACTGTCCCTGCTGCTCCTTTCTTGTAGCCATAGCACCAGGCTTTTCACATTCAGATCATTCATGTAACCCATTTAAATCTGATTCCCTTTTTAAGTAATAATGGGAAGATGATAAAAATGTTCTTCAGTATATAGATTAAGATTTATTTCTGAAGGCTTAATTTTTCAGTATTATATTTCCAATTTTTTTTTTTTTAAATCCATTCAATGTTTTTGTTCTAATTGAGCAAATTCAATCAGATTCTGATCGCTGGCAGTGTATTAAGCCTCTTCACTGCTGAATTAAAGAACATACTCCTTTGAGATACTGATATAAAAGTAGACCTATACTTCAACAGCTGTTCTTTCAAGTCAGAGCATAAGTTCAATAACAGGAGAAAAGGCATTTATCATGTAAATAAATCCACAAGAACACCCAGTTAGCACTGAGAGGGGCAACACTGAAGCCAAACGGTGTTTTTTCAATAACTGTACTACAATTACAGCAAAATAGTCCGTGGTCATTCTCTGCACAAAATAACAGGCGCGATCATGCAGCACATACTTTAGGACAGATTTCTTCTGGAAGAAGGTATAACCTATCTGCACACTGGAGCTGCAGTTGCTCCCAAGACTACCTGGGACAGGTGGCACACTGGGGATAGGGAGGACAGACATGAGCTGTTTTAACAAGCACAAGGAAGCAGTAAGGTACCACTGTCATTAGTGCAGGTGTCCATTTGGGAACTGGGTGATGCAGAGCATCGACAAGCTGTAAGACATTCCCTGACAGCACCATGGGAAAAAGATTGGTATTGAAGGGCATTTTGCTGACAGCCTTTTACCTCTATGGAACAGCAAGGCCCAGACTTCTCCTGTGTTTGTGTCCAAAACACAATTTCATCTCTAAAGCAACTGAATTAGGAAGAAAATCACTTATGGTGTCTTCCCACAGAGCACACTATGCACTTTGGGTATCAGGCATACAGGGAAGCTGAGCATCCTAATGCAGTCACCCCAGACAGCTTCTGGAAATTTGGGGAGGTTAATCCAGGCTGTGCTGTGCCTACGGATACCGGCTAGTGAAATGAGGGGGGTTGTGTGGTTTTTTTAAACACTATTTTTCTGGGATTCTGATTTCTTCCCAGTCATGCACTACATTCACAATCTGTAATTTCCTCTCAGATGCTTTGTAGATCTATGACAGCTTACCCAATTTGTGAACTTCAGAAGTTTTTTCATCTACTTTCTGTCTCTACAAAAGCGTCCCTTTCTTTTCCAATATTTGGTTGACCCACGTTCTTTTGAGACTAGTCAGTGAGCAACAGCAAGTGCTGATACTCAGCAATAGCTTCTAGACCACAAAAAATAAAAATTCAAATAAACCACAAACCAAAACCAGAGCCCTAACCAGAGATGTCCCAAACTATTTGTGTGACATTCAGCTCAGTAAACTGACAAAGTACTCCAGTTTCATATCACTTTAATACATGTTTTCCAGTGACAGCGCAAGATACTTTTTCATTTCAAGATATTAGTAGAGCATTCCCTATGTCTTAAATCATATCTGGCTGGACCTGCACTCAGATCTTAGCTGCTGCCACAGAAATTTAGGGACAGGGCTAAGGACCTGAGGGCATGCTGATGCTCCAGGCAGGACCTGCCTCACACAGCCACACTCCATCCCACAGCATGAGAAAACCCACCTGCTGCCTCTGTACCCGCGTTCCCATCCACTACTGTCCAAGAAAGGAGTTTCCTTGCTGTCATCCTTACTCCTAAGTGGATCTATCAAGGCTGTCCTGCTTCTTTGCTATTAGTGCTTAGCAATAAAATAACTCCTCATCCAAAGCTTAAATCGAACAAAAATCAAAAATAAATAAGCAACAAATATTTCTTGCTTGACCTGTTGGCAAGAAAAATTAAGCTGAAGCAGTCTGTCTTCATCTCTTGCCACTAGAATAAGCAGTAATAAAGTGATATTCTCCTGATCTTGCCCCTGGGGCTCCAAATTGCCTCTCATAAGGGAAACAGCAAAAGATAATGTATTTTTTGGAGATGTGATGAACTATACATTTGCAAAGGATAAATTTTACTAGTCTGACAAAAGCAGAAACATTTCCTGAATAATCATTTATTATATTAACTACTTATTTATTAGCTGTTTATATATGGACAGACATTCTGAGAGTTCTCATATAACATTTTCCTCTCATCGCTATTGTTTGGGGTTTGGGTTGGGGTTTTTTTGTTGTGTTTTTGTCACTTTTTTGTTGTTGTTGGACATACTGTAAAAATTTGCCCAAAGCTAATAACATTATCCACAGATCCTGGTCACCTTAACCAGAGCTAACACCTGCAACTCTGACCTTCCAACAGGAGACAGGAAATAAAGACATTCCTCTGGTAATGAATGTCATAACCATATTTTGTAGGCTCTCAACACCTTTGCATTACAGAAAAAATACTGTACAATAGAGTAAAAATACAGGTTCAGATGTTGTTCTAACCTGAAGAGAACTAATGAACTGAAGTAAAAAATTGCTAACATTAGAAAAACCGCCATGATTATCCAGATATTCATAAATTAATTACAAACTATTTTTATATATGTGTTATTTTAACAAATCATGGCAGTATAAAATGAGTTCTAAAGAAATTAAGCCAAAAACATATACACCACCTTTTCAAGCAACCTCAGTTGTATGTAGACTGTGAGAGTACATAAAAGCAATTAGGAAACCACACCTAAGAAGCACAATCAGAAAACTCTGTATTGAGGGCAAGTAAATGAAAACACTCAGAAGCCACAACTAGAAAGCATTATCACTGTATTTGGTTTACATGGCAAGGGCTTGGTAGCCTTGCTGTGGCTGTAGCAGGGGGGCTACATGGTTGGCTTCCGTAAGAAGGACTTTTGACTTGATATTGAACCGTCTCAACCTCACTCCTCCAGATTGGCAGCAACAGGCCACAACCATCTTCCATCACACCCATGGGAGAAGCACAGATACTACACTTCAAGTGCATTATTTCTGAGGAAATGACATTTTCTCACCAACATCAACTTCAATAGTCACAGATAGAGAGTATTGATCAAAAATACATCACTCTGACACATCAAACATGGCATATGAACATCTCTCAAAAATGAAGACTGTGGCAAATCTACTACTGTCTTGAAAACCACATTGTCACACATGCACTCGTGCCTTCACAAGCAGATTGCACTACAGACAGAACTGAAGATTAAGGCAGCTAATTTAATGATCTGTTTTTTACTAGCATTTGGAAACATTATCTTGAAAAAGAATTGCAGAATAGATTTCATTTCAGTATTTTATTATGAATATATCTTATTTTATATTTTTATTGAAGGGAAGCTTCAATTTATTTTTGTCTAAATTACATTTTAGAAAATAAAGTATTACTGAAAAAATAGAGGCTTTGATCTTACCTCAAATTTAGCCAAGATTGTTTTTCATGTTTCATTTCTTATAATGCACTGCAAAAGCAGAGAAGCACCTGAAGTCATGAAGATGGATTAGAAAGGGGCAAGAAAACCATCTCGGTATCACAGCTTTTTTATTCCCCCTTAATGTTCCTAACATGGATGCACACACAAGTAAATTACCTGTTTCTCCAAAACCCATATATCTTCCATATATCTGTGTAAAACAATTTGCTGTGACCCACATCAGGAACCAGACTATTCAGCTATACTTTTAGCATAAAGAACTCAAGGTCCATTTTTTGACATGTTCTCTACTTTTATGACATCATATCTGAGCTTTTAGATGAAAAGTTAAACTACAAATATTAATGCTCTGAGCATCTATAATTAAATTAACAATTTTTATTACATCTTTCCTTTTCCCTTAGGAAAAAAAAAGATAGGGTTCAAGTTGGCTGAACAGACCTGTGCTGTTCACCTCTCCTCTTAGGGGTCTTATTTCCTCCATTCTCTACAATACACCTAATGCTTTCCAGCTTAACAGCTATTTCTTATTATTTATTATTAACAGCTATTTATTATCTGCCTTGGGCAGAGGCTCAGCAGCCAGCCATGCCCTGTCCCAGCAAAACAGGCCAGTGCCAGCCCTCTGTTACTACCTCTCGAGACCCAGCACAGCTATGACAGGGAGAGTCAGAAAGGACTCATGACGTTTATGGGCCAGCCTTCAGGTGAAAAACTGAACCCATAATCATCCAACATAACACCAGATGCACTGTCCCAGAATAGGAACCACTGTTTTAGTAGAGCTGAGCAATGTCACAGAGTGACATGCTGTGCTTAACAGGTTTTGTTTCACCCACCAGGTACATACTCATCACTGCTGGAAGAGTGGTGCCCACCTTGATCCTGGGCTACAACCCCTATACACACACACATTGTTGCTTCGTTGAGGAAAAAAAAAAAAAAAAATCTTTGTCATGTTGAAGTCGAGAAAACTATTAAAAATATAATATACAATAAGTTTGTTTCAATAATACGTAAAAACCTGAACCTGCACCATCTTAGCTGCTCAGCCAGAGGCTGGAATGGGGCCCAATAGTTCATTTTCACCTGCACTCCTTCCATTTCAAAGTATTACCAGGCTCGTCAGCGCAGCCTAGTCACTGTGCTGTTTCCTAATAGCCCCAGCTGTACGTGTAATGAAGGTACATCTGCTCTGAAAATGTAATACCTGGATTCATACAAAATGATACTTCATCTTTTGTCCTCTCCAAGCATCTTTCCAAAATATCTCCCAATATGAGAAAAGCTTTAAAGTTTGAGAACAACTATTTCACTTCGGTCCTGACTTCTGCATTACATTATTTAATTAGTTCTTGCTCACCCAAGCTGTGTACATCACTGCTCCAAGCAAGCACAAGCTATTCTTTTCAGCTGGGAAACAGAACAGTGCGAACTGGCATCTCCTACAATTTTATTTATGCCTTTTGCATCCCCTTGACTTCAGTTTTCAGCTGAAAAACCAGTTATCAGCTTAAAATGAGCTGATAATGAATTCCAAAAAATGTGCAAGCACAAGCCTTACACTGCACTCTGAACTCCTGTTCCTCCTCAAGTCCTGAAAACTGGCCTTAATGTTCAAGTGTCTCCCTACGACTAATTACAAATTTTCTGAGAGAAAAGCAGATGTATTACATTTCGGTATTCTTGCTTCTAAATAGCTTTCAAGTGTTTGGGCCACACACTGGTGTTGAATTTGAATGCACTAAATTAGGCCATGCAACAGGAAAGACAGATACCTGTAATTCGACAAGGTTCTCATTCTAGATGCACAAAATGCTAAATTAGGAGGGGAAAAAAACCCAAACACATGCAGTGGAGTCGATGCACAGGGCATAGAAAATGCAGGTCTTTTGCACAAGAACATCTTAGCTCAAGCAGGTGAGTGGCCCGAAAAGGCTGAACTGACCAAACCCGAGTTGCACCTGCATTCCCTTTCCTCCTATTCCAGCACAGCAGTTTCCCATCAACTCAGGCCCCCAAATTCCTCCCCTCCCTTCCTGCTTCTGAATATCTGCTAGCACACATCTCAATTTCTCTGCCCAAGGCAGTCGCACTTCAGACACAGCACGCAACTGTCAGGATCTGTGCACTAAATGGGAGCAGCAAATCAGTTTTTCCAGCAAAAGCAGACAGTATACAATCTCCCTAGTAAAACCAGTGCATCCCCTAGAACATGGTGAAGACAACTAGAAGGCACAGCCTCCCTGAATGAAGAATGGAGGAACACAGCATGCAGTTTGTTACCATTTCACTAGTAGATCCTAAAGCAGACAGTGGTTCAAATCAAACTGTAAAATAAGGATGCTCTAGAAAATATGCCTTTAAAGGTAACTTAAACTGGGGGGAAAAAAAAAATTCAAGTCATCAAATCAGAAGTCACTTCTGAGGACTTTGCTTTTACACATTCTAGCTGTGGTTATCCTATTTATCATTAAAATATTCAAGTTAACTCCAGAAGAGAAATAAAAATTGGTACTCCTGTATGTATAGGTAGATATCTACCTTTTAAGTATCCTACTAAACATGTTTGAGGGATCAAAATAGATTTATATGTGATTTTCTCAAATGATACTCTGGGTCCTTTAATGTTGCCATAATAGATGGTAGTTTTCAAGAGATTTGAAATGCATGGTTACGTTTACAATATGTCAAGTTTCCAGGGGCTGCAGAGACTGAAATACATGCTTTTAATTTACTCTGAAATGCAATGTTTTCTAGATTTTGTTTGAGCAATTTCTGCTTCAGAAATCAACATCTTTCAATCTGCTTGCTTGTTTTAGAGAATAATGATTAATTTGGGCTGGCTTGTTACTATTGAAATTTATGCAGAATTAAGATCATGTTTATCCCATCGCCTGGAGTTGCACAGGCTGTTTGTACACCCTAGTGGAGAAAGGTGGCCAGTGCACTCTTCCAGAGAAACCCAAAAATAAGCAGCTGTTCTATTAAGAAGCAGAATATTAGGACTATGATACAAACCACAGAATGAAGCAAAAGAACCACTGAGGCAGACCTGCAATATCAGATCTTTAATATCCAAATTGTGGTGAATTGATTTATGTGAAATGAGGCCCAAAGTCTGTGGAGTTCCAAAAAAGCATATGACTTGAGCAAGCAGCATCAGAGTCTACGAAGACAGTGAAATTAATTTTCATCTGAAAGCACGTGTAATTGTTATCCCTTAAATCCCTCTTTCTACAAAGGCTGCAGAAAATGTGCTCTTCAGTATGCAGCAAGTGTGATATTTCTGATCATATTGCCACTATAGTCATTTTTTTCTTCATTAGTGCAGTTTGTTGCTTCATTTCCTCAAAATCCACAGAACATGAAAATAACGTATACTTATGTGAGTAAAATAATCTACCAGTATGTTCCCTGAAAACAGAAGTCCTACACAATTGAATTCCTGTAAAAAAAATAAATACTAACAAGAACTTCACATCAGTAGTCACTAAACTGTTTTCGCTCAAACTGAGTTTGAGAACATTTGTTATTCATTACAAAAGAAATAGAATGATAGTTTAAAGTTGAAAAAACTCTTTTCTATTCTTTTTCATAAAAACACCCAATATAATAACAAGTTCTACAATGGCAATTTTCCTCAGTTCATACACCACTCAGAAGGTAAGTTAGTTTTTATGTAATTGTTATAATTTTTTAAACATACTCAGTCTTGTCCTAATATGTATTTTATAATATTTTAACATTATGATGGTATATGCCTCAGTTTACTCAAACTGAATTGTAACCAAATCCTTATATTAAGAGAATTAGTTTCATGATAACTGTAATTATTTTTTTTTTTTGTAATTCCATGTTATTATATTCTTAAGCTTCACCTGCAGTACTATGTCTCTACTACAGATGTTGTAGTTGATTGCTCTTTATTTTTCTCCTGTAATAGAATAGCCCTCAAATCTCAATTTACTGGAACATCACACCATAAGGTAATAATTCGTTTGCAACATTTCAGTGTTGATTTTCCTGTTCCATCTCTTGTTAAAATAAAAGTATAGGAGCAGCTTAAAAATCAGGCTTAAGTTCTACACATGGACACAAGCCTGTGATGTCCATCAGCCATTTTGTCCTTACCCGAAAATGTTTTGGACCTACATAAGTAGTCTCAACCAGATCTGGCAACAACTTTCCTATCTTCTGTAGGAAGAAACTGAGGAAACACTCCTGCTGAAAGGCTGTATATCTTAGGTTCACTCTACTAGAGATTTGGAAATCAACATAGAATCTCATCCTCAGGCCATGAAGTCTGAGGAGAACAGGCCTCTGTGCTGTCACTGTTAATGGAAATATTTGCAGATCTGAGGACTGCTAGAGAAACAAGATTATAAATAGTTATTCTGATTATGGGTTTTTCTTGGCCATCTACTGCTGATAAGCTGTAAGTCCTTCCATGGTACAAATTGCTAAGCCCTCACAGTTGCTTTTTAAACCACGAACGTTTACTTGCAAGTCCTGAATGAAAATTTACAACATGGCAGCACAGCTGTTAACCCAATTAGTTCCATTCTACCTAACCATAGAAGAAACTCCACTGTGGCAGCTGTGTCTCACTCAGACACCATGTGTTAAACCACCTTCCTTCACATGCATAAGACTTTCACTGAAGTCAACAGAACTTCTGACTTAGGATTTTTTGATGTTTCTAGATAATCAGTCATAAGAAAAACATTTTTTAAAATGACTTTCACATACAATCTTAAATAGTTTTCACCACTCATCTCTCTCTGCTTATATACATGTACACTCCACAGAACGGGTGGTCCTTTAGCAAGAAGGATACTATAAAGGATGGATGATTTTCTAGGTTTTTCTATACTCAAGTCTTAAAAGAATGCAAAGACAAATTGAAAAGAAGAAATATATCCCTCTCCTGGACCCCAGTTGCTCTTATAATGCTAAGAAAAATTGAAAAGATAAAAGTGATTTTTGTTCTACTGGATTTGCTCTAAATACACTTTAGAAGAACAAAGAGACAAATTGAAAAGACAAAAACCATTATTTTTTTAAGCTGCAGTAAAATCTAGAGGTAGTTCAAAATTAAGATCTATGGGGAAATGACTAGGTAATGCTGAAGACACATAGCCTATTCCCATTCACCATAGTTCAGCTGGTGGAGCTCACAACTGATCTCAGTCCTCAAAAATTGACAGATGAATACATTTTCCAAAAATTATTTTTATACTACAGAACATTGCCATATCTTAAGTCATAAGATAGCATTTGAAAAGAAACACTTTCACACAAATGGAATATTTTATCTGTCTTTTGTAACGGTTCTTAACATAGGAATGGTGAACATCAATTTTTGTAAGCCTTGGCACAATTCTGCAGAAAAGTACTTCTCCCTAAAACATTGCAAAAGATAAACTTTTGCAATAATTCTTACTGCTTATAATTCTAACAGGATTCACAAGAAGAGGTGAAGTAAACACTGGCAAAGCTGTTACCTAGTCTGCTATTTCTCCTGCTTTTAACATAATATAATAACCAATTGACGTAAGACAAGTCTTTTTAGAAACCAACTGAAAATTAAAAACAAAGCTGAAATACTAAAATCACAGATGACTTTATAAAGTAATCTAAGACAAAATATTCATTAAATTCTTCTTGAATGAATTCTCATGAACATTTGTTAACACTTTGGACTCATTGACGATGACAAATTTTACTTTTCACTAACGGTCCTTGAGACTTGGAGTCATTAGAAACAAACATCTTAATGTTATCATAGGCTTCATCTGAATATAACAATCTCTTATCCTACTTCCATTCACAATAAACTCAATTCATGGGCTATTATTAGATCTACTAGTTGCATACAACCCACTACAGTAATCAGACCAAAAATGTGTCTAAGAATAGTGACGTTCTCCCAAATGCTTCTGTTATCTAAGCACTTTAAGTCTGACAAATACAAACACAAATGTAGTGGCTGAGTCCCATTTACAGAGAGCAGACTGAGCTCTGGTATTTCTATTTGCTCCATTTGCACCATGTTTCCCCACAACATTATCTCAAAATCTGAAAAACGTGTGTGCTCTTCCAAGCGTACCATCTGCACATTCTGGATCAAACAACCCTAAAAGCAGCGGCAGAGGAACTTTTGTGAGCACTGTGAGATTGCACGGATGATGCCTTTGCAGCCTGTGGTTCTCATGAATAAAGATCCCTTCTGAAAGATACACAGAGTCCCTTTTGCATCCCTCTAAGAGCCCACCTGCTTCTTAAGGGATGAGATACCTCCTACCTGTATGATCAAAAACATAATGGTTATCACTACATTTGGGTGCTTTTTATAAATGGTTAATCCTTTCCCTGTCAGATATGAATTAAAACCAGCTTTCTTAAATAATCAGGTTTCTCAACACTGCATGTACATTTATTTTCCATCAGAACTTCTTTCACAGCTTCATTTAGACAAGCACTTTGTCATCGTTTCAGCTGGGAGAGCTGACTTCCTTACTAGCAGCTGGTACAGCGCTATGCTTTGGATTTGGGATGAGCATACTGTTGGTAATACACTGATGTTTTCAGTTGTTGCTGAACAGTCAAGGCCTTTTCTGCTCCTCACACCACCCTGACAGTGAGCAGGCTGGGGGACACGAGAAGGTGGAAGGACACACAGCCAGGACAGCTGACCCCAGCTGACCAAAAGGGGGTGCCATGTGACATCATGTTCAGTGTATAAAGCTGGGGAAGGAGGTGGGGGGCAGGGGGGAGAGATTTGGAGCTATGGTGCATGTTTTCCCAAGTAACCATTACATGTGATGGAGCCCTTGCTTCCCTGGAGATGGCTGAACACCTGCCTGCCGATAGGAAGTGGTGAATGAATTCCTTGTTTTGCTTTGCGTGTGGCTTTTTCTTTACCTACTAAATTTTCTTTATCTCAATGCATGCATGAGTTTTCTTATTTTTACTCTCTGATTCTCTCCCCCATCCCAGCCAGGGGGAGTGAGGAAGCAGATGTGTGGTTCTAGTTGCTGACAGGGTTAAACCACAACACACTTTTTCAAATCCATCCTATCCTTCACAACTTACAAACAGTTGCCCTCCCTCTATTGGCCTTGATCCACAGTAATATGTCAAAAATAGAGATCCATTTTTCTTGCCAGACAGTGTGGATGGTTATCTGAAGTGAAAAGTTTCATTTCCCAGCATCTTTCATTGAAACTATTGCCTGATAATTATATGGAATAGGAAGTAACCATTCATCAAATCCATAATATATCAATTTATCATGGTTATTCTCTCCTTCATGTGAAACATGAGAACCAAAATGAATCAGCAAAACCAAACTCCATCACATCAAAGTTTAAAAAAAATCAAATGGATAAAATGCACTGTCCTCATATGGCAGGATGATTGAAACCCTATAAATGATAAGCTATCTTCTGTCGTTATAGGAGATTAAAATAATCTTATATCCATACAATTCAAGCCAGGATAAATTTACCAGCAATTTAAAATTATTAAATGTTATCTGACTCTTAAGCATGGGTAACAAATAAGATTTTTTTATTCCCATGCTACCACAAGCAATATAGTTAAAGTAACATTTAAAAGGGAAAAACCTTGCATTCCACAAACAAATCAATCTAAATGGACCCTATTAGCTGAAAATACAGATGCACACATTTCCTTCTGCAGCATCTAACCTTCAGCATCTCCTCAACATAAAATCATCATGAATGCATTAGTGAATTATTCACTTCTTATTGGCCTAACATTGAGTCAGACAATTACATGTTAGACCAGCTAAAAAAGTTAAACCATATTGCCTACTGTCTTGATTCTCTATTGTTGCCTCTTGGAATGATGTCCACAGAGCATCTGTCACCATGTACAATAGGTGCCAAACCATGCATAAAGATATCATTTCTGAACAGGAAATATTTTTCTGACCACTCAAGTGGCTTATAAGGAAAACAACTTAAATTACCTGCATAAATAAGTACAAGATTAAGTCACCAGGCAGTATCTGAAATAAAGGTCTATGAAGCAGTTTGATCTTCATAGGACTGGGTTTCTACTTGAGGAATTGCAAGAGAAACAGAGGGATAATAGTCATGCCTGCTCTGATCCTCTTTGCTACATACCAGGGAGAGTTCATACTGGTAAAGCTACTCTCATTCCTCTGACCACAAATGCCTGTGAGCACCGACTTCATCCCATCCTTTTCCTTGATTGCAAAGGGACTGGGAATATGGTAGGAGTGCGGAGAGACAGATGCCTCTGCCCAACACCCTTCCCACTCTGTTTTGTCACAGGACTGTGCAGAAACTACCAAGGCTCACTTTTCTCTGACAAAAAGGAGGTGTGAGACAGATTTTAAAACTGTTTGGAACATAGAAGTACAGGATGCCAAATACCGCCCAGATTTACAGCAAACTGAGGAAACGGTGGAAAGTTTTATATACGTCAGAACTACATCAAGCTCATAAACACAAGTTTAGTCCAATGAACTTATAACAGTGAAGTAACAGTTCACAATTTATTTTTTTCACATTATTTCAAGATAACCATTTGCTTCTGAGGATGTGTGTTAAATGTATAACAGCCAAGCAGAAGTGTAGGCAGAATCTCAATAGCCAAGATATTTTATACCTTTGAGAAACAGTAGCTATGTTTTTATTCTTACTACTGGATAAGAAGCAATTCTTTCTATGCTCCTCTACAGTTGTCCGTGATCATGCTATTCTCACATGAAGAGGGACTTATCCCACAATCACCAAGCCTGGCAAAAATCTCACATGTGAATACAAGTATATAAGCCAAAGTATAATGTGCTTCTACAAGAAAATTCACTGAGGTAGAGGTACACGACCGTGCCACACAGCAAGACAGACTGGAGGGCTACCACTACTCCCACACATTGAGGCCATAATCTCCCTGCCCGCCTCCTGCCTGGAGGTGGGGAATCTCTTTTTCAGTCTTTCAGACATTTATTGAACTTTGCCCACTGTCTTGAATTCAAGGCCTTATTCATTCGACCTATTTCCCTTCAAGTATATATTCACTGTTAATGACAGTCCTTTAACAGTTTTGTTGGCTTAATAAGCGAGCTGCTAAGTGGTTTAAAAAAAAAAAAAAAACCAAGCATGAGAGCAAGCTCCTTTCCCCAGGTACCCCTTCAGTGGCTCTACACAAAGAAGCAGCTTTCCTGTAGGTAGGATGCTGACACCTGAACCTACCCGAAAGGCACTGGGATAGAGATTCCTGATTTTCCGACATTAATTCTTTCAATTAAAACACGCATCTTCCCATGGCTTTCCCTTCTTCAGGACAAGACATTTCTGGCCTGTTATGACCTGAAATAAATTCTACAGCAGGTTGCGTACTGTATTTCCAAATTCGTGTTGCTGAGGTATAGGAAAGAGTTGAAGAAAGCAGACTTAATCATAAGAACTGCATTAGAAGTACTTGCGTAGGACATCATCCAAAACTGATGTCAAATTCCTTCACTTCCAGGGCTTTACGGTACAGCTCTAATCCCTCAGCATAATACAGCAAGTGATCAGATACTAATTTTTTGTACAATTAAAAATTAATGACAAGAACTCAGCAATCATCTCTATTTTTGCCCAAGGCCTTTTTAGTCAATTACTTTCTAAGAATTCAAAAAAATTATTAGAATACATATTTTTATAGTGGTTCACCTTGTAAAAGCAATGATTATACATTTAAATAATAGAGTTCATTATAGTAATACTTTCTAATAAACAATATATTTTGGTACAGTAAATATTTGCTGCAATAAAATTTTAAATTAATTTTCCAAACATATGTATAGTCCATACAGACACGTATATACAAATGGTGTTTGTATACATCAGCAAGCCATTAGTCAATTGAGTAGATCCACTGATCAATTACACAGAAGTAAAGGGATTCACAAAGCAGTGAAACAAAACCATTATTTTCTTCCCCTGATCTTCTAGACCCACTGCTAAGGCTGGAGTCCCAGTCTCAACAGGGATGGAAAAAGGAGGGGGAAACAAGAGGCAGTCATAAAGGCAAACTTCATGTTACATCTAATGAGCTAGTCCACGCTAACATTTTAACTTGGGCTGGGAGTGCGTTTTTGAGCACATTTTGAGGTAATCCCATTGCCCCCACACCTGGCTCACCAAGCTGGGGTTACAGAACCAAGTAGGCAGGGCTAGCACACTCCCAGGGCACCCCAAAGCCAACCATCAGGCTGCTGATGGGTGCTCAGTCCCACAACAAGACCACAACCATGGCCCACAACAGGTGTCCCATATGGATGTGAATAGCACTCAGTTCCCACTGTAAAGACCTACATCACTCCCTTGGGAAGTGGGAGGGCACTGCCAGAGCCACCAGCATTACCTACACCAGGACCTGCTCCACTCCTCCTTCACATGTCTCATCTTGAATTGCATCTCGACTTCACGATTTCTAACCTTCTCTTGAACTCTACCATTAAATTTACTGTCCAGTCACAAAAAGCCACTTTAGAAAACAGTACAAGATCCCCAGAGAATACAATGGAGGTAAGTCTATTACTGCCAGGAATGCAGCAACTAAATCAAAGAAGTTCAACACACTATCACCTCCAATTTCCCGTGGGCCTTTTCTTTTTAACCCAAGTCCTCCTCTCTGCCCTTTTTTTCAGTCTCTGGTTGTCCTCTATGCTTTCTATGCATTAAATAACTTCCACTCCCACTGGCCCCCACCCACAAGTCCCCCAGACAAAAGGTAGGGTATTTACTGTCAAATACATGGATGTTTTTGAGTCTCAGCAGTGCACGTGTTATCTTATGTGCTACCTCATTGTTGCAGTGATGCTCTTAAAAGCATCAAGATTTACAAAGTTAAACAGAACAGCAATTTCAACTATTAATTATACCAGCTCTTTGTGTCCTTTTAAAAACAACTCCTGCTTCAACATCTTAACTCAGTGTTGAAATTTCACTTGTACATTCAAGGCTGATGAAACTAGTGTTCTGGTGAAAATAGGCCAGTTTGCAATATATGTGAAGGTGAGACAGGAGATTGATTGCTCTAGCACAGTCCTGGCTAGATACAGCCTGGAGAGCAGCTAAACCTGAAATGTCAGGTGGGGTCTCCCCCACTTCTTGCCCTGTGATTGTGTTTGATCAGACAGTGGATCCCAGTCACCTGAAATCTAAATGCCACCCTTGCTCCTTAATGCTCCCCAACAGATCCCTGGTGATGCTCAGCTAAGGGATTTGTTTAGCAACTGAAAAGCTTTTCACTAATGAGCATTTTAGGTAACAGCTTCTTATGAAAAAGCAAAGTACTAGCATACATTTTTACGTGTCAAGATTACTTTGAAAAACTGAAATGAGAATTGCCATCAAGGGAGATACAGCTGCAAAATCTGGGCACAGGGATGTCTTTTCCAGTTGATAAAATAAAAAAAAAATTAAGAGAGCAGCAAAAATAAGAGCAGCTAATAATTCCATGAAGACTTTTCTTAAAGCAAAATAATTCATTACTTATTTAAATACATTTGATCATTTATTCAAGACAAATTATGAGAGTATAAGCAAGAGAGCAGCAGGGTGAATTTCCCGTTACTTCAAAAGAACCCTGTAATGTCAACATTTGAAGATGTTCTTTTTTCATATTTAATAAACAACTATACACTTACAGTCTAAACTGGCTTACTTTACACTCAGAAGCATGCCTCATAGAAGGAAAAAAAAGCAAAGTCTTCAAGAAAGTTCACTATGAAATAACTTTCATTTCACTGACTACTTGCAGCTACAAGAATAAAAGGCATCTTTAACTCTCAACCCACATGAGCTTATTTTGCAATAAACCTCCAAAAACCATAAGCACCTCAGTATTGCAGTTGCACATAGCACAAAAAGCAGTTGAGCTTTCATGATGCATTGCTTTACATTCTGCCAGTAGTATGAGGAGGAACACAAGATACATAACTCCTTTTTGCCTCTTGGCTGTAGAAATACAGCATGAAGTACTTTAAAAATGCAAATCTCCAGACTGCCTCTGGACTGAGGTCATCTTTCCAGGTTTGGATACAGGAAGCAAAACTATTAGCATCTATCTAGAAGCATAGTGTTCTAGAGAGAAAAATAGTATGCACAAATAACATCTAAATATATAACATAGATGTACTATTGTGTCCAACACTGTTACCATACAAGTTTAAAAAAAAAAAAATCATTGTTGCTGTGTTACTCATATTGTTTTTGCAGTTTTGTCTCAAACTATGAAGCAGCACCAGCTACCGGTGTTGGCAGCAGAGCCAGAGCCCTCCTGCAGATCCAGCAGGACTTCACCCTCCTCAGCTCTGAAACCCAGCTTCAGGACTGCCAGGAAACAGCATGCAAAGCCACAGACTTACACCACATCAGCTGGCTCCAAAGATGGCAGGTTATTGGCTCAATAATTTACCAAGTTAGTTATTTACATGAAGAAACGTGCCATTTGTACAGTATTTTTTCATTGGCCATTTAGAGTCAATATATTCACATTTATTCATATTTATTTACATGTTTGTTTATGGTTGTCATGGACAGTTCAGAACTAAAATTATTGGTGCTTCAGCATTCTAGAATAAGTACAGTATGTCAAACACATGCTTGAGTCAAAAATATACTTGAACAGTTCCTTGAGTTTCAAGTCCAAAGGATTCTGCTTTAGGTACTCTTTTTGCTTTCCTAAATCAGGGAAGCATTGGACACTATTACATGGGTTGGATATTTTTGCTTAGAAATTGATGCTCTGAGCATTCCAAGTGCACAGCTGCACTGCTTTTAAATGAAAAAAAATTGTTAAATTATGGCAATTTGAAGTCAAACAAATGACACTGATCTCAAGGAACATTTAAGTTCATACTCTGCCTTGAGTCAAAGTGCTCTACTTATATCCAAATAAGCCCTCTTTAACTGACTGAAGCACAAGTTCAAGTGATTTACTGACCTGGAGCTTAAATGGTCACAAACTTGGAATAGCATGTCCTTAGGGACTTATGCATTCAAAATCACGGCAACTTTACATCTTTATATGACACTTACTGGCTTCTAAATGCTACTATGGTAGCCTGTGGTAACCTTTTAGCAGAGTGCTGTGCTACTTCAAACTTCCTAAAATACAGAGCACCAATACAGGAGAAGTTCATACTAATTTTGTGCTCTCCAGTACATTTTGTACCACTCTTTTGCAGATTGTGTTTTGGTTTGATGGTTTATTCCTTATATTCTCCAGCAACCTGGTTTACACTCTTTTTTACCCTTCAGCAAATTCACTGTATTAGTATATGCTTGAGTAAACCCAAAAACTTCTTTAAGAACACACATCACTGCAGTTGCATAGGTTTTAAATTTACAAACATTGAAAAGGCAGACTTTAAACATTTTGATATATTTTCTCAGTCATTTCACTATTACTTTTACTACTTCATCCAAAATATTATTTCTGCAGTCCATATGAGTAATTTTGTTGATACGGGATCCTTTCCTCATTTTCCTCCCTCAATACGTAAATGCAATTTTGAGCAGCCTGTGAGGGGTTGGGTTTTATAGAGCCGTACCAAGCTTACAGAAACATCTAGAATTACAACTAAGGATTTAATGAAAATGTTTAAGTTTGCAAACACTAATAATTCATAGTTTAAGGTAACCTCTGGGAGATGGGACCAGTTTTCCAAAGGTGTTTCCAGTTTCTGTAACAGGATTATTTGTACCTTTCTCTTGACCAAAGTGTTACTCACAGCAGGTGCCAGCAGAACACCCAACTAGATCTGGTACTGCCCAGTCTGATATGACAACTCCTATCCAAAACATTCTCCAAAGAGTTTATTTCGTTTTCAGGTATGTTACATTGCAGAGTGTTGAAAACTGATGTTGTGACCCAACCATACTGGTTTAACTGATATGGTCAGAAACCTTTTTCTTTTAGTATTGTGTATTTTTCCCAACTGTCATGGAGCATATTGGCACTTACGTGGACTTGCCATGTTCCCCTTAAACAGCACTCACCTGAAAGACTTTTGAACCACTAACAGCAACTCAAGCTGCTTCAGACACCGTGGTGAAGTTTTGATCTTGAACGTGACACACCATTAGAAGTTAATTTTGTTCCAGACTGAGCAGAATCTGTTCTAGTCTGGTAAACATTAATAAAATTGCAGCCAAAGTTTACTTTTCATGTGGGAAGAACAATACAGTCACGAAAATATATTCCATACAAACTATAATTAGGTGATATTCTGTAAATCAAGCTATTCATGGAATAATTTAGCAAAGCCCACAGATTTTATTTGAGCCTTATGATTACTTATTACATTGCTTAATTAGCCATGAGGTATCACGTCTAATATTGGTTCACAGTTTTCTACCCCCTAACAATTCTTTGCAACCAAAAAAATACTTACCAATGCATTTTCATTAAGTTAAGTGAAAAAAATCAACCACAAATATTCTAACTGTAATCTTTCTGTCCCATATTAATAAGGCTACCACTGGAACACTGTTTTCCAAAAGAGTCATCCCACATTTTAATAAGTTTCAGAGTGTCAAACAACTTTATTCTTGTAAAAATTTATATTATATGTTAAGTGAAAGTGGAAACAGAATCTTTTCCACTAAGATGGATTTAATTACCACGATAAAGATGCAGCACGTACCCGAGACATTCACTTACAAACTCGCTAAGAGCCAAACATCCCAAAGAGACAATGAATCAAAGTCATTATGGATTAAGTCAAGACAGTTTGTCCTATTGTTTAATGTTGTATATCCATAGTAACTGATGTCATATACCTTTTAAATATAAGTTTTACTGTATTTATATTAAATAGAATATGCATACTATTGTTGATTAGAATACAGAAAATATATGGAAATCATAATAATTTGTGTGGAGAGGTTGTGAGACTGAATTCATATCCAGTCTGCTGAAAAAGAATTTCCATTTGAATCTAAACTCCAATTCGCAATGCATAAACTATGGCTATTTATTACAGTGTTGTGTCATTTGTCACTTTTATAGAATCCACCACATTTTCCAGGCTATAAAATGCCTTAAAATTATGCAGCAATGATGTATGTTATCATTATTTTCCTTTGCCGATGTTTGGATTACATTCAGCAGCACAAAACAGAGCTGATTTATAAACTGAATAAATAACAACATCCTTCAACAGTGTGCATCTATGGAAGCTTCATTTACTTCCCGATTCTAAACATTATATTCAAAACAAATATTTGATCAAACTAAATTCAGAACATCTCACTGCACTGGACTGGTACAAGTAACTGCAGAGACTGCTGAAAGAGCATAACTTTCCAGCAAACATTTCGATAGGAATGTACTGCTCCCAGCAACTGGCAACCAAATTTCATTCACAAATGGATGCTCATTCAGAAGGTAAAAATACTCAACATTAGAAGTCCGCATCATAGGATCTGAATCTGAGTTTCTAAAGAAATTCATTCCTAAAGAAAACTATCCTTAAGTACTAAATTTACAGTTCAATCACTGTAGGTAAAGGTTGGGTAGTTCTTTCCTCCAAAACTACTTTGATGGTTCAGTAATCTCAAACTTGTGAGCCTTTTTCCACTTCATAATTATCCCAGAGGGTCACTTTCGTGGGGAAAACCCTCTAGACTGTAATAACAATGAAACTAATGAGACTCGAGACAAATAATGAAAAGTGTATTAGAAAGAGCTATGTTACTTAAGGAGTTCAACAGAAACTCGTAGGCCTGCCAAGTCTCCATGGATGATTATAACCCCACAGAAAAAGTACTATAATCTATTTAATAGCACCCTTTCTCTCCCTGACAAAGTCATTAAGATCTAATACTTAGCTTACAGCGAGGCCATTCAATATATGCTAACCCTGCTTGATTTGGAGTGGTTAATTTATTTTTTTGGTAGCAATACAGCAAGTTACTCCTAGAAACTCCACATCACACCTCTGTGCTTAGGAAGCACTTCGTGATGCTCAAGACTGGGGTGTATCTACTTTTCAGGGATTCGTAAGTGACAGCATGGACCAGTGCAACCAGTTGTCCTTGAAAACAAACCGTTTCTCTTGGTTTTATATGTAATAGCACATCTCGCATCAAGAAAGCAAAATATCAGCAAAAAATAAAACCACCTACAAGCTCAGATAGGAACCATTCTGACAACAAAAAAATTCGCTTGTCTTCACATGATACCAAGGATAATTACCAAATTACCTTACTCAATTACCAAATTGAGAAAGAAGAAGAAAGAAGCCCTGTACAGATGAAGTTGATAAACCCTGATAATATACACCCAATGGCAGTAGGTACCTTCTGAGCAAGGGAAGATCAGCCCACAGCTCCCTGGAGACATCACACACTAGACAGATTTTCCAGCATGACTGTCTAAGAATAAAAAAGTTTATATGAGTTCAGAAACACATTTCAGAGGAAACACATGTTGTTCCTGGCTATAATGGCTGCTCTGATAATTAACTTCCACAAGGACTAAATGCATATCATTAAATATTACATGCATCTTCAAACAGTTGCTTCTCAATACATTTTTTTACATCAAGGTAAAGAGGAATTCAGACTAATTGCGGCACTTTAAGGCTCATTTCTCCAACCTTCTACTTGTTCAGCATTTCCATTTAAATGACCATGCCCCTCTTTTGCCTTCTGTTTTCTTGTTGATGTGAAGTTTTTCAGAGATTATTAGGATGTCTGAAATAGGTTTCTAGAAAGCCACCTGCATCTTGCTGATAGTGCCATAGGGCAGGTAGGGAAAAACACAAGTCTGAGTCACACAGGAGACACACACAAGGACATCACCCTGTGGGACATCACTTGCCAGAAGTGACAGGAAGGTACTAGGAGCATGAGGAAGGGACTAAGATAATAAGGGTGGAAAAGAGAAATAGAGAGTAGAAACATGAAGTGAGGGAATATAGACTGAAGTGGAAAAAAAGAAGGGCACAAATGAGGATCTCCATGGAACAGAGATATCCAAAAGAACAAAACACAGCAACACCACCATCATATCTCCTGAAAGAATTACACAGGGCCGTAACAGTATGAAATCAGAAGGACAAAGCTAGGAAACAGCACCTTCAGGTTCAGGATGTGAAGCTGATTCATGTAGAGCAATGTGGTACGATAACCTCAGTATTTCAAAATTTTGACTAAGTGTCCTCAGCATCTAATCTTAAAATCAAGAAAAAAAACGCCCAGATACTTTGTTTCCATTGTCAGTATTTCTTATAGCAATAAACCTCAAATTCTCCACAAATTGTGGTTTATTTCCAGGAAGACTACAAAATCCCACTGCCTAAAGGCAACTCACACAAATATTTGCCATCAGGAATGCTATTTTATGATTCCGGTCACTAGAAATCTGTCATTTTCCTCTACTGCATCTCCCCATGAACACAGCGTGCTGATAACACCAAGAGATTTTAGCTGCAGTCAAAGCTATAATTTCTATACATAAGATTTTGCCTGGAAGTGATCTGAGAAAACTACATGAAGGAGAGGAGTAACTGCCTTTAGAGGTGGAAAAAAAAAAAACCACAAACCAGCATGTACTGTGGGGAAGGGGTAGCCCTCCATCCCATTTAAGACAGACAGAACACATCTGAAAGGTTGGCCAAAGAGATATCCTAGAAATGGAGTGAGGGCCGTGCAGTCATTCAAGCCTCTGAAGAATTTCAGCAGCAGATGAATGTAGCAGATAAAATACTTCAAGCGAAGACAAGACGACAATGGATGTGATAAGATGAGATGAAAAGTGTGTATGAGGACAGATGATTGAGAGATGGCAAGATATAACCAAGAGGAACAGAAAATGTATAGTGAGAAGAGACATTAAAAAAGCAAAAAGGCTTTGCAAAACAGAAAAGAAACTTTGATGTATGGTTCATAAGCTTAGGTTATGGATACAGAGCCTGATTTATTGCCACTGAAATACAAATCTAACTCTAGATGTTAAGGGAAAGACCAAATATGCCATGTAAGACTACTGCCAGAGTATTAGATACACATGGAAGAGTGGGATTACTTCTGATCACTCACAAATAAAGATACAATTATAGCTAGAGAAGATCCTGGCTCTCTCACCCAAAATCCAGTAATATAAGCGGAAAGAAAAGATACTTCATGACAGCAACAGTCATTGCATCAAATATCAAAGGCAATACCGACATTCATATTTGTGCAATGACAGAGCCCATTGCTGGCACGTGTGGAAATTTTCCTGCTCTAATTGTCTGATGCTCGCACAATTAGATGGAGCTAGCCACACACACAAAAGGAAAGAGTGAATGTTTAGGAATATGCCCCTCACTGCCTCACCTTCCAGGAGTGCTAAGATTTCCCAGTCTGATCCGAGATTTCCACAACCTTCAAGTTACACTGCTGAGCCATTGAAAAGTTAATCTTCACTCTCTAATCCTCAAAAAAGACACAAGTGCACTGTGACAGTAATTTTCACACAACATATGAACATAGCTTAAAAGCATTTTGTTATGTAGCAGGAAAAATCTGCTGAAGAAATGCAAACCACTGGGGATTTTTGATTTACTCAAACAGAGACAAACCTGTTGTCTTCTCAATTTTAGGGAACAGAAAGACTCCCTGAAATAGTTACATGCTATGTTGGTCTTTTTTTGGTTTTGGGTGTTCGGTTTTTGGGGTTTTTTTTGTGCTACATGACCAGACAGGATGTCCCACAGGCCAGGACATTCCAACAGCCTTTCCAGGATGATGCATTAGCAACCAACCTGCAACTTCCCCCTCTGGGTAGTTCAGTCAACTTATGACAAAGCTGCTGTCACAAAATAGGAAACGTATATATATTTTTTAACTTAAAATAGCAACTTCTGGATGCTTTTTTGCCTCCACTGACACTCATAATTTAACTGATATAAATCAAGTTGAGAAAAAAAAATTCCATCAGGAATCTGACGAATACATGAGACAAACTAAGAAAAAGGTGAGGACCACTAACAACAAAATGCATCTTTGTGCCTCTTTACTTACTGATCCAACAGGAGCCCCAGCACTAAGTTATAGAGCTAGGCAAAAATACTCCTTAACAGCAATTAATTACCAAACCCAGTCCAGCACCTCTTGCCAGAATGCATCAAACCACTTCTCCACAAGCCAACCATCTCACTGTCTGTATCAGTTGCGACACTGAGAAACTCAGTGATGCACCTCCAAGAAAAGAAAAAATAGCTCTTTTCTTTTTTCCCTTTTCAAGGCAAGTAGATAAGAGACACAGCTGAGAAGCCACAGTAATTCTACAAATATACAATATAACAAACTTTGATCCATTGAAGAGGAGCAAGTACTTCCCATCCCTAGAGTGTGATATACTTTAGAGATGGAAGGCTTTACTTTTCCAAATAGGTACTATTTAAGCATAATTGAAAACTTTATCAGGAAAAAAGTGCCATTATAGGTGTGGTGATCACAGTCTTAGCCACCCCCAAGAGCGGAGGTCATGCCTAGAGAAGTCAAACTTCTACAACATCAGCTATGCCTCATAAATAACGGCTGTTCCAGCTGAAAACCTCAGTTAATGAAAGGATTAAAAAAAAAAAAAAGCAAAAACTGTCTCCCCTACATGTATGTTCTTCCACAGGAAACAGTCTTATTTCCAAATAGTATTGGATATTTGAGAAAGTCAAATTTTAGTGTTTATCTGCCATAGCAGCATGGCAACACATCTATGTGTGCAACTTATTTCCATAAAAACAAAGTTTTCCTGTTGCTTTACTTGCAGTACATTTGAAAAGATATGAACAGACAGTCTGCCAAACAATTCAAGAAAAAATTCCCAAACGTCTTGCTTGTCTTTTCATGTGAAGTTTCCAATGAGTAAAATGAAAGATCTACTGAATTAGTGGAAACAATCTTAAATATTTAATAGGGTAAGTATATTTTGGTAGTCCTTTTCACTTACATATATTTTATGCAGTTTGACCTTAGAAACATTCCCTATTTTGGAAAACAGGGAATAGAAAACAGGAAGTGTTTTAGGTTTATAGATGACATGCACCAGTTACTTCAAACAACTTTGTGATCGCCAGAAAAGTAAGTTTTAGCCACTAGGGATGGAATAACAATTTTATATTCAGAGAAAGAAGAAAAAATGAAAAAAAAATTAGCTATTTAACACAGCTCTCCTACAAAGGGGAAATTCTAAATTTGAAATACTTCCCAAAGCAAGCTCTTGGTGCATAATTTTCCACATTTGCCGCAAGCCTCCTAGCTGTTGCCCAGCACAATCTTAATTCTACAGAAGAGTATGAACCTCATCTCTTCATAAGCTACAGACTACTGAAGTATAAAAGAATTAAAGGACAGAACCCCGTAAGATCAGTACAGCAAAACAGCTCTTTGCATTGAAGGCCTCAGGAGCAGCAAGAGACCTTGCACTATACCAAGCTTCATTACATAGTAAGAAACACTTCCATTGACTTGGATATTACAGTATAACGTTGTTTATGGTAAATGCTAAACAACAGCTGCAATAACTTAGTCTTTCTACTTGCTTTAGAAATGTTCCAGGCAAATCAGAAGACACTAAAATGTAACTCAAACCAGACTTCATCCTAAGAGGAAGCAGAAGCAGAGAGGCTGCACTTATCTCAGTAATACCTCTTGGACTCCATTTTAAGCATAGATTATTTGATGATAGAAAGCAACCTATACAAAGATGCACCATCTGTTGGTACCTTGTGCAGTATTGTGAGAACATGACACAGGAACAAGCTATGAAATGTGCTTGGAGAAAAAAGCAGCCACAGTGCATGCTGAAGGCAGGTTTCCTCCTGTACATTATTATGAAAACGATGTGCACAGGAAACCCCCTCTGCTCCAGCCTTCTTATATCTGCCTGAGCATCTGTAAGTCTCCATGAGCTTCTGGGAGGATATTTGAAAATCTGGATTGAGTCTGCAAAAGGCTTAATGTACAGTCAGTCAATGGGAAAAGATCGGGTCCACCAGCACTTCAAAGTAGAAGCCTCATTTTGTTCCAAAAGACTGCCTTTTGGAGGAGCATATCATATCTCCTGAGGGAAGCAGCCATGTCACACACCATGGGGCTCACCAGTTCCACGACATGGCCAGTGGTACTAGCCTTTCACAGTAGAAAAGAACTCTGCCACTCTGCCAAGAGATATCTCTCCCCTTTCCTCCCACCCCAGCAGAAATTTGGGCTTTTTTGACAGATCAGTCTTCCGCCCAACCATGCCCTGGTCTTACCGGATGACCACACAGACCCTCCCTCCTCTGGGAGGGGTATGGGGTTCATCTGAGCTATGTCAGAGGGAAAACTTCAGCTAAATATTTGTTACCAGCTCCTTTCAGCATCATAGGTATTGAGTTCCAGCAACAGAGACAAGAAACATTCAATATATTATTATTTCCCATGCACATGCCACATTTTATAATAAAAACAGATTTGAACTCTAAAAGACAAAAGAATGAAGTTGTCATCCTTATACTCATGAAAATATCATTAAATATGAAAGCCACATGCAAAGTGGAAGAGATGTTGAGTTTCTTTATCTATTGGAAGTGGTGGTGATTGCTTTCAGAGTTGAGAAAAATCTGAGTTTCTTGTAGCAAAATGAACTCTCCTTAATCTATTCCTCACGGGAGTTACAGCCATGTGCCTTAGAGAGGAAGGCTGACTTGCACTGTACTGCCACCAGGAGGCACAATCCGTTTTTACAGTTTGGATTTCCTTCATTCCTTTATTTCAGAAATAGCCTGTCTGAAGAAATTGGCTAAAAGATATATCCAGTTCCGTTCCAGCAGCAAAAGACAAGAAAAAGTTGTTCAATCACTTTAAAATTCCTAAATTCTATCCATATAAAACAATGAAAGCAATCCACTGCCAGAGTAGATTTTAGCTATTTCAAGTTGAAGTGTGATTTCAGTTCAATATGAAGGGACTACCCACAAAATTCTTTTAAGATGGATTTTTTTTTATCATTTCTTATAGGTGGCTAAAATCAAATACAGTATTAACTACTTCCAGTAGTTTAGAAAGAAGTTTTCTTAGTAAAAACATACAACAATATTCTATTAATTGGAAAGTGGAAGATGAATAATTATGTCATTAAAAGAAAGTGTGGGAATTTTAATTGCAATTTTAATGCTGTAGGCAATAAATAGATCTGAATTTAATTGCAGAAGTGTTGCTTGCTGCTATAAATTATTTTGACTTCAATCAAGTTTTAGCCACTTGGAAACAAATTATTACTTGATAAAGTGACTTGGTGCTTCTTTTAGCAAGTCACAACCCTTTGAATATTAATCTTTCAATGCAAATCCTTTCCACAGTATGATACAGAGGAAGAAAAAAAGAATTTAAATGTTTGAATAGGAATGAATAACACAAATCAGAGCACACTCGGGAATCTCTCATTTTGAGAAAACAGGTGTTTGGATTTTTTTTCCACAAAAGGGAGCCACAATATTTAACATATGCAGGCAATTTTTAACTGCATTATCTTTGTGGTAGATCAGAAAGCCAACACCAGACAAGCCCCCCTGGGTGCACAGAGGCCAGCAGCTGCAGCGAAGGGGACAGGTGTAGCTGTATGCTTGCAAGCCACCAGATGCTGGAGTTCAGGCTAAAGACAAATTATTACTAAGTGGTACTGACATAACACCTGTAACTATTTTTTAGCCTCTTAACCACCTGAAGGTGAGGCCATTGCAGTTGAACACATCTGATAACACAACAATTAATGTTTTATAAATAATACTGCAGAAATCCAAATCCAGCAGTTTCCTGCGGGTAATTTGCAAAAAGCAAGTGCCAGTGCCATTTCTCAACTCTGTCCCTTTTCTGCCCAGAGTCCTCACCCCAGGCTCAGACAGCCCAGCCATGATGCAGGTAGAGCTAAATACATCATTTCAGGATACCCCAGCCATGGCCAGAAGTCAGGCAGGTCTTTGCCAGCTCCTTTTTAATGGATCTGGAGGCACACATGGGGGTGAAGATTTTAAGGCCCCAGACCAATCTTTGTCTAAAACAGAGCCCACACACCATGGTGATGACAGCAGAAGGCCAAAACCAGGCATTGTTTGGTTGCAGCCATTGGTTTGGGGGTTGAACACATGCGTTTTGGTGAACTGGTCCAGAGAGGTCAGACGACAACCTCCAAAATGCAAGTACAGACCAGAGACCGGATGCACCCAGATTCTGTGTCTGCTTCCTGTTCCTGCTCTGCCTTGAGGCAGAAGAATGATGACAAAACGAAAAGCTACTTATGGAGGATGTTTGAAATGCACATGGAGCAGCTGACGGAGTGCACAGGGGGCCCTGCCAGGAGCTTTGGATACATCTCACACCTGTGGCTCTCTGGAGGCTTCCAGAAACCTTGCAATAAAGATGCAATAATGCAGTGTCCCAGACTTAAGTGATTTAATTCACGAGTGTAAAATGCAGCTGTTATATTTTATCACTTGATCAAATATCATTAAGACTTTAAAAACAGAAATACAAAACACAGCTTTTATTCAGAAACCTAAACATAGCTTTTATTCAGAAACCTAAGTGTCAGTACACAATCTCCTTCCTACCTACTCAGCTAGTAACTGAATAAGTACACTCTGCATTTAGACATAACAGCTTCAAAAATGCTTTGATAAATGCCATTAAGAAAATAGCTGGTTTAGGAGCAATATAATCTAAACATAATTCAATCTAAGTGCAGTACTGTTGCTGAATTGCTAAGAAACTTGATAGCTAAAGTACTATGTTTATAATATTTCAGGATAAAGTATTAAAAATTATCTTATAAGTAGAATAATCAATTGATATAAAACTGAAAAGGTGAAGAAAAAAAAAGTTAATGTAATAGGTTATCATTTGGGGGTCTCCCTGTGTAGTATAGTCCAAGTCATCTAGACTTGTATTTTCAAATATTTATCTAACTGAAAATGAAGAGAGAGAGACTGGCAGCCACCCGCATTTCTCGACAACATCCAGATGAGTTAGGTACTTAACTTCCATCACAGTCAGCAGGAGTTAGATGCTTAATGTATTTGAATGCTTTAGAAAAATCACATTAGGCACTTTACACATTTAGGTGCGTAAATATCTTTCAGTTTATGGCCTTTAGTTTTCAAGTGCCTCAGTCCTATACTTCTCAAATGAGAATAACTGCATTTGTCTAATTCATATGGGAATTGGAAAAAGCAGTAAAGACTACAATGTGTTTGGATATTGCAGTAATGGTATATAAATACCATGGAGGAAGGATAGACTGAGGGCAAAAAACCAATGGGATGTTAGGGTGCTATCAATAATACAATAGAATACCATGATTGTGCAAGTACCATAGAGAGAGAAAGAAGATCCCAGGAGGTAAATGCACAAGTATTTAGCAATGTACTCAGAACAGAAAACAGTCTACTCATTCATAGGAAATCAGCAAGTGAAAAATCTGAAGTGTTGAATACTAGACATCGGAGGTCACCTCCCATCCCTTCTCATGAAGGCACAAAGAAAATACAGATACTTCAGTACCCTTCAGACTGTGACAAATCTATTGTGAATCCTTCCTCATCTCTTCTATGGATTCAAGCTTCTTATTTTTTGCTTTAGCATCTGTATAATTCTTTTACAACCTACTAACAAGCTTTCCATCCCACTAACAGGAACAACTGTCAGCACCATGACCCCTCCAACCCCCACCTTCCTCTCTGAGTACCTAAAAGGCAACAAAAAAACTGTAACAAGCTTAAATCTGAATATCAAGAAAATCACTCTGATTAACAGTGAAGTTTAGTCTTAAGGGAAGCAGACAACTCCAATGAAATTTCCACTTAAGTGCTTAATATAGTCCACTTACTGGTATCTTGTAGAAAGAAGAAAATCCACTGAGAGAAGAAAAAAAAAAAAAAATCACATCCCTTGACAAGTTAGGTCTAGGACTGTGGGGAAAAGGAAGAAACTAGTAATAAACATATAGTAGCAAAATTCCTGTCCAGCCAGGAAAAGGACTAGAGGAGTTAAGAGGCCTTTTCCCTTTCTAGATTCCGTAAATGTCATGATAAATATGCCTAAAGCTTTAGCTTGTCACAGTAGATCGAAGAAAGTATCTGAGAGATCAAAGTAACTTATACACTTAATTGTCCAATACTGTCTTAAGCATAAAATCAATCCGATCAGCAACTCACCAAAAAAATAAATTCTGCATACTCTAGAGAAAGCAGATATCCATTACTCAATAATTGTTACACAGCTACTATAAATGTATAATAAAGAAAAATGACCTTGAAAGCCATCAGATACACTCCCACACTTAACAAAGCACAGCTGTTGCACAATACTGAAGCCTTCCCTTGCTAAGATTCTTTTTTTATTATTTTTAAAGGCTATAATACTATCTTAGGGTGTTCCCTAATTCCCTAAGTAGTGCTTATCATGGCAGCCAACATAGGTCATCTCCACCGATCCTAGAGCAGTCCAGCAAAATATATCCTGCTTGCTAGCTCAGGTGACTGCAGAGCCAGCAGTATGCTGAAACCCAAACCAGACCTACACCATGCCCACATGCCCATGATCACACTGGTAAGCACACTTACCAAAAAAAAAAAAAAACACATCATCACCTCAGCACAAACAAATCTGCTACAAAGATTACTTCTGAACCTCCTTGCCTTTCCCTCATGGCTCTTCCACTTCTCTCTCCACCCCTTTGGGGTTTACATCTGCTCAGCTGGTTCCTACCAATGGCCATGCCCACAGTGGTCAAAACACTGCAAAAAGTTTAAACACCTCACAGGTCCAAATACCTGCCAGAAACAAACCCTTCCTTTCCCCACTGCCATTCATGCCAAGATTCTCAAGATAAATCAGCGCTTCATTGTCCATTACCATGTCTAAGTGGTCCTGTGGATCCTGGACTGCTGAAGGAATGCCATGGTTTCAGCTTGAGTTTCTTACTAGCAGCTGGTACAGTGCTATGCTTTGGTTTTGGGATGAGAAATAGTGTTGATAGCACACTGATGTTTTTAATTGCTGCTAAGCAACCAAGGCCAAACAATTTTCTGCTCCTCACACCACCCTGACAGCAAGCAGCCTGGGAGTGCACAAGAAGTTAGGAGGGGACAGCGCTGGTACAGCTGACCCCAACTCACTGAAGGGGTATTCCATACCATGTGACATCAGGGTATAATTCTGGGGGAAGGAGGAGGAAGGGGGGACAGTGAACAGACATTAGGAGTTATGGCGTTTGTCTTACCAAGTAACCGTTGCACATGATGGAGCCCTGCTTCTCTGGAGATGGCTGAACACCCACCCATGAAGTGAATGAATTCCTTGTTTCGCTTTGCTTGCGTGCACAGATTTTGCTTTACCTATTAAACTGTCTTTATCTCAATGCACAAGTTTTCTCACTTTTACTTTTCTAGCCACCATCATCTAAAGACTATTCATCCCGCTATCTATTTTGGTACAAAATACTGTATTTATTCATTGACTATATTTGCTCATTGACTTCCTTTAGGCAAAAAGTGATGACAGAGCTTTGGCTTTGAACCCTGCTTGGCAGTCAGAACAGATGAATACAGTCAGTCACAGGTGAGGTGAGGAAGTGCACCCACACCACACAATTTTACACTTGAGTAATTTAAAAATTTCCACTGGATATCTGAAATTATTACAGTAACAACCATATGTGTTTTTTAAAGACCTTGATAGAAACTTAAAAAGCTTGACTTTTGCTCTTGAAGAAAATACTCCGCTGTGGTTTCCCCCCATGGTGTTTACTCTTCACTAGCCTGAACGTGCTTTCTCCCCATTTGATCTCTTTTGGTCTTACGCTTTCTTCCAGAAATAGACAAACATTTGTGCTCATCTTTCCTCTCTGCTCCTGATAGCAGCACTATATCAAAGGCAGGAAAGCACATTGCAAATAAATGCTATTATTACTAGAACAGTGTGAAAAATAAAGTTTCAGTTCAATGACCAAAAAAGATAAAAAATTAATTTCAGGTCATCCCAAACTGAACAAGGCCTCCTGTGCCAGCAGGTTTATGCCTCTAGAGCTTCTTGGTTTTGCATTTTCAGCAAATTTTATATGTATACTCATAATATTTATGTCAAGACTATTAACGAATATATGAAATAAATCTGAAGCATAACCACTCTGATTTTTTTCCTGATGCACTCGTTATCATAGAATGGTTTGGGTTGGAAGGAATCATTTAAGATCATCTAGTCCAATCCCCCCACTGTGGGCAGGGACATCTTTCACTAGAGCAGGTTGCTCAAAGCCCCATTCCAACATGACCTTGAACACTTCCAGGGACAGGGCATCCACAGCTTCTCTGGACAACCTGTTCTGGTGTCTCACCACCCCGAGGGTAAAAAATTTCTTCCTTATACCCAGTATAAATCTACATGCTTCTAGTTTAAAACCATTACCCTTTGTCCTGTCCTGATAAAAAGTCCCTACATCATCAGGTGGACTGGTCCACCAAACCAGCTTGCCACACAGCCCGAGGAGCACTACTGGTGGTGGTGGAGGAGTGAGGGGGCTTCTCAACATGTGCCATACCAGTAGCACTACACATATCACTGCAACTTCAGTTACATACCTATTTTGTTAGTTTTTCCATTGAACATGAGCTGGGCTTGCATTTGCTTTTCACCTCCAGCAAAGTCATAACAGGGGACCGACTGTTCCCTGACAGTCTGCGGACACACTCCTCTTCGGCCATTTCCCGCCTCGAAGCTGAGGGGAGGACAGTGATTCTCAAGTCACAGGCCATCTTCTCTGTCCTCTTGTGGTTTGCCAAAAAATGGTATAAGGTACACACCTCACCTCAGGACCAAGTTGTTTTGTTGTTTTTTTTTTAACCGAAATCCTGGCATTTGGTACCATTTTCCCTGGTGTGCGTGCTCTGGCAGCAGTGGGACAGGCTGTGGGGCCTCTGTGAGGAGCAGGTGAGGCTGCCACAGCCCCACCACAGGGCCCAGCTCGGTCCCCCCTCAGGGGCAACTCAGGGAAAAGGTATTTAAGAAAGGGCCAAATGCTGCCCAGCACTGAGGGAAAAAAAAGTGCGACAAACAGCCCTGCAGCACCAAGGTCTGGCAGGGGGAGTTGCTCCAGACACTGGGGTGGGTGGAAGAACCACGGGGGTGCTGGTGGAGGTTTCCTGAAGCACTGCAGCCCACAGAGAGCCCACACTACTGAGTTAAACCATACACCCACCGGCTACATGGGCTTTTTGATGCTCCCTGTGTTTACGCACACGAAAGGTTTTGGGACAAGAGCATTAAAATGAAGCTTCAAACCTTTCCTCAAGCTCTTACAGGAACCCTCTGATCTCGAGGTGCGGGGGAAAACATATATTCAGCTAACATGTAAATGAGCTGCTGATTGAGATTAAATATATGAATGCTGCATTTTCTTCCCTTGATTCTTCTCCTTTTCTTTCCCCTCCCTATCTCCCAGGTGAATATGAGGAGATACGGTCTTTGTGTCATTCATCCCATCCAGTTACATACATAGACACGTAACAGCTCATGAGTCATGTAAGCCACACAACTAATAGTCATAAGAAAAACTATTAAAAACACAACATATATTAACTCTTTCATAATCACAAAACCAGCTTTAAAAGCTTAAAAGATGACAACTATAAGAATAAAAAGGCTCGACAGCACCTACTGTACATTAAAAGCATGCATCCCACAGCAGAATTCACTCCCATCAGACACCTAGAGTTCTTACTACTAACCCTCCCAGGGAAGGACCCTTCACTTTGTACTACTGAACTTCATTTCATTTCTATTACTATAATCAAGGTCATACAATTCTTCCTTTAGGGCATCTCAGGCCTATTGACAATCCCTCTTAGCTTTGTGTCTTCAGAAAATCATACAAGCACACTCATATCTGTGCCAAGGTCATTAATAAATATATTAAACATGACTGATCCCAAAACCAACCTCTGAGAAGCTCCATCAAAAAACTGCTATTGCCAGTTGCTGTGGCCCCAGCTCCACCATGAGCTAATGGATCCTGAGGTCTCCTGCACTGCCCCAATATTCACATTTTTCAGCCACGTAAGTTTCCAAAGGCTTAGCTCATTGGTCTGATCTGGTTTACTAGGAATCTATAAAGTTATCAGTGCTGGCTACAATATTATTTACACTGTGACATTGGTTAGGTCTTGCAGCAATTGTGAATTCAGTCCATACAGAAATTGAACTTATTTTCCATGAAGATATCAAACCAAAAAATGGTCTTCTCTAAAAATACTCAATTCCATTTTTTAAACTTTCCTAATCTTTATTAAACCCTTTCTCCAACTTTTCTGACATCTCTTAGATTCAGCTTAAAATAAGGAATAATTAAAAAAAAAAATCTATTGAATCCCTTTTAACATACTTTCACTGAGCTCATTCTTTACAATCAACTCAATTCTGAATAAGATAAAACACACATATGGTATATCAGCATAAATCTTCCTACAAAACTACACTGAAATTGTTGCAGACTATAGTTATTACTACAGTGCTACAGGGAGCTTTGTCCTTTCTTGGCTCCTGGCAAGGATCACTCATAAAAAACTTATTATTTTTAGCTTCAGACAGAAAGAGCAGCAGATAAATTCACTGGTGCGTGGGTTTGCAGAGAGCTAGGTCACAAGCTATAGCAGGAGCCCAAACAGCAGACACACCTGTGCCTACCAAATGGGAGTCTCCCTCACTGCTTTCTTCAGCAGCAGGGATCTTTTCCTGTCCTTTAGGTTAAAGGTGAAAATAATATTCTGAAGATGGATTGTATACATGCATTGAAACTTGTAGATAGAGCATATTTAACCAGAATAGTAAAATAAAAGTCCAAGCCTTTGATGGATAGGCCATCTTGATTTGGCCTTAGAGCTCTCAACTACAGAAAAAGATTTTATTTTTAGAAGATATTCCAGACCAGAAAAAGAATATTAAAAAAACTAATTCTAAGACTACCTCTCATTTTCAAAGTGGACAAAAACTCATAGGCAGCTACACCACTTAGACACCATAAAGATTTAAACACTATATTCCTAATTTAAGATTTTTTGCATTTCATTCTGAATTATCCCATAGTTTAGAGTAAAATTAAGATTATATTTTAGGTTAAAGCACACATTATGTTGAGAAAGAATACTGAAATGGAAGCTTTCGCCTTCAGAACTAAAGCAAAAGTTAGAATTTTCAGTAGCTCTAACATTTAATGCTGTTATCTTTTTCTATGACCCATAACCAAAACCAGGTACCCTATCTCTTCAGCAGCAAGGTACTCTTACTTCATTCTACAAGCATTTCTTTTTTTCTGAGCTGAAAACAGTAAGGGCAACTCTGAACTTGGTATCTTCTTTATCATAGGCCTCTCTAAGATATTACAGGTAATTAGATTTTTCCCATTGCATCTTAAATACATCAATATTAGAGAAAGAAGGTTGGCTTAGGTACCAGAAACTATATTCCCCATCACAACATTTTTAAATAACACCAGCCTCCACAAGCTGCGTTCACACATATACACTAAAGTTATTTGCATAGTTCCATTTAAATCAGTTACTTTCATCTCTTTTCTAGGACAGTATCAAAAGATGAGGAACAGCAACCAAACAAGCCCCAAATATCATAACTACAGTCTCCTGCCCGCCTGCTCTGCACTACAGTAGCACTTCCCTCCGGCAGGTCCACACTAAAAAAATTTCATCCCACTAGCTGGAGAAGATTTTACAAGAAATACTGGATCGCCTAAACTACATTTGGTAGATTATTTTGCTTGAATACAAAGTAAAATAAATGTAGAATAACTTCAGGAAAGCAGAGCCTACAATTCAAAAAAAATCTGAAGCCAGTCCTACATTCAACGCTATGAATCAAGTACGTCCACTGGTACCAGCTAAGCTACCGAGAAAAATAACATAATAAAAAAACCAAATTGCATCCTACATACTTTTGTTCTGTACCTTAGAAGATCACAAGTACCCACTTGCAAGCAAGTCAAACCCAGGCAACAGCAATTATCAGTAGATTTCCAAGGAAGCTTCTGGTTCAGGAACACTGATAACAGAAACCGAGGGGTTTTTGCACTAAATTATCTACTTACTACCATCCAGATAGCTGTAAACTGTAAAGATTGTATTAGTAAATATGCCTACCAGGAGAAGGTCTGCCATCTGTGAACAGGTCCAGAGAGAAATGGCAAAGGGCAGTGTACCATTGGAAGAAGCTCATATTGCATGGTTTACAAGGTGTTCCTCATTAGCTAATTAAACTGATAATGTGAAACAAGGCAATAAGCAATTTACTGATGGGCACGCCCAGATTAGGTACAGGAGGAGACACTAACTACTAAAGCATGGTGCTAACACCTGAATACTGCAAATGATATGTAGTCAGAAGTTGATTTTTATTGATATCCAGACAGGGTAGAAGATAAACATTTGTTGGTGCAAAGGGAGTGCATAGGCACCCTTTGCGAATCAAAAGTATTTTCAGTCACTTCTTAGCCTCTGTCATTTGACAAAGTAATGTATTTATCAAAACATAGTCAGGTCCTGAAGTAACCTTAACTCATGCTTTTTCTGCTAATAATCATGGATGCAAGGTTTAACTGAAAGCTTGACATGAGACAAAACTTACAGCCAAACCACTGAATTTTCAGCCACTGATATTATTTTTATCATTTGGTCACGCGTGGATTTGAAATATAATTTGTGGCCATCGGATTCTTTTTAACTGCTTAAATCAAACCTTGTGCTCTGCACTGAAAATTAACCTGAGTAAACTGACCAAACTTAGCAAGCTTGTTTTGGCAGCCTTAGGCTAATTGTTTTGATCTTAATCTGTCGTATTTATTCACAGTATAGCATAAAAGGACAATGTTATTATTTCACCTTTTAGAGCATTCTAGTGCAAGTTAATCGGGGCATCCTTCTAAATTTCCAGGTAGAAATTACTTAGGAGCTTAAAGAGTAATTCAGTGAACATAAATACTCAATTACACAGTGCAAAGAAGAAGATTTTAAATTTATATTTATGCTAAGTTTTTCAATAAAATTCCAGAACTATTATTGCTTAAGAAAACATTGCATGAAGGTACTAGTTACGATGTGGTACGGTGCACTAAAACTTTTTTAGCAGCTCTAAATCTGTTTGCACAATTCCCATAATTTTGTCAACAGAGAAAAAACACATTTTTATTAGAAGAAATTACTTCCTTTTTTTCAATTTACATAAAAGCAAATAGCAAACATATTCCCTTGTTGCCACAGTTACCAGACTACTAAGTTGCTCTTACAAACTTATTCTTCAAAAATAAAATAGTTATTCTTTCCCCCTTGAACTGCTCCTTTGATGTGTGTTCAAAGGTGGGTGAGCAAGTGGTAAGACTATTAAATCGCCTTCCCTGCTCCTTTTTTTTTCCAGGGGAGTGAACTACAGACACATCTATAAAACTGCAAATGCTGTCTTGTCTGGGAAGAAAGAAATGCTCCAGCTAACAGAGCAAAAGCTTATCTTTCCAAGTGTTACTTCCTAAACTAACACATGTAAATCATTTCACAGGATCCAGAGGCACACCCAAATACACGAAAAGTAATTGGGCTGCAAAAGGAAAGGAGCACATCTGCCATTAAAGATTTACAGACTTTCATAAAAGGGCAAAAATTGCCTGCAGAGAAGCCCACTTAAGCAATCTCTGGCCTGCTGAGATTCAAGCAGAGCCTGTTGCTCTTCTCAAAAAATACTGAGCATATTAATTTCATTTTTCGTGCCTCCCCTGAAGCTGTCGGCCAGAGAGAAGCTCCTGTAGGGCCACAGAGACACCATGTGTTTCCCACTGTGCTCCACAGCTGCCAATCAGGAGGCCTGGCTACATGCCTGACATACAGCAAACAAACTTTCCTTTTTGTAGAAAATGTTGGAATTTTTAATGAAAAAATTAATACCCATGTGGTTTTTTGTTATTTTTGTTAATCAAAATCTCCACAGCTTTTGCAAGATGGAAGTGGTCATTTACCAACTTGGGTGGATGTTCTAAGTATTAATAAATCAGATAATTTATAACCTGAGACTGGCAAGACAACATGCTGGCATGCCAGACTTTTGGTATCAAACATTAGCCATGAGCCCCCATGGCTGTGACGAGCTTAAAAGAGCCACCATGAAAAACTGGCCAAAATTAGCATTTGCAATCTCTGCAAGGAGGATGAAATGTTATATATATTAGAAGAGGGAGAAAGTGAATCCACAGCTCTGCCTTTTTGCATTATGTTGGCTTTAAATCAAATCAAAGCCTAGAAAGGCCTATTCTAAAGTAATTTTGCTAGAACAGGGGAGTTCATGAGAATTTTATCTTGGAGACTGGAATCCTTTTGACCTAGAGGTAATTCCCTGATTTTTATTTGACTCATTAACCCTACTCCTCAAACATAATTCAGACAGAGATCCCAAGAATACATCTACCCTCATCGTTTTCACTGGATGGCTTACCATTTCATTCTGTACTGATAACTGCACTTTTTTAAGTAAATTCACCTGTATTTCCTGATGTGCACTGCAAAATGCAATGGAAGATTTGGTACCAAATTAGGTAGTATTTAATATTACTGAAAGTGTTTTAAAATACTGGAAAAGAGGACTGGTTGTTCTGTAAATAATGGTGGGCCACTGTTATTTTGCTCTCCTTTGCTTTGACAAAATTACCTTCATTACCATTGCAAATTGGGTTCATAGAGATCTATTTAATGACACCCTCGACCTTATTTTGCCAGCAAGTTTGGAGGGTAAAAGTTGTTGGGTTTTTTCAGCATAACTTAATTTTAGTTTATTCAGCTTCCAAATACACCACTGTAAAGTTGAAGCTAGCAAGATAAAAAAGAGGTAGCTACCTGCCCAGACAAGACACTCACATAAAACAAGACTATCATGTGTCTCTGGTAGGATGTATGGTAGTGTCCAGTGCTTTTTTCATCAATCATATATTGAATTCACACAAATTACTCAAATTAATTTCAGATTAAATTTCTAGAGAGAAAAGGACACATTGTAGTGTAGACTACAAATGTCTTGAACAGAGGTTAATCCTGTAGTTTCACAGTAACACCACCAGATGACGACAGCAACCACATCATGGGATGTTATGAAAGAACCAGCAACCTCTCAGGGAGTAATTTTAGGGACTATCAGAAAAACTCAGGTCCCTGTTTGGCCCCCAAATGAAATGACTATATTTATAGGTGTTCATAATATGCTTTAATCAGACCATTTTATAGGTAACTAAGTAGCTCCCTCAGCAGCAAAACTGATGAAAGGGGTTTTCAGAGTTTCTTTGAGACCATGGTCATAGTGCTGGATCCAGTGGAGGCCAGTTTCATGCCCTCCTCCATGCCATCAGAGCAAGAAAAATTTCTTCCTCAGGGACTCAGTGTTGTTTAATGAGGCCCGAGCTCACTCCGATGTTTTTCTTTCTCTGAGGGCATTTTCTGTCCACTGGATTTAAACTTGCTGACAGAATGACCATCTCCCGAGCTACGGGAAATAGAATGCTTTGTTTCTGAGGAAAACCAGATAAAGCATAGATTTTCCATCTTTAAAAACTGGTGAATGTGACAGGTGGGATTCAAGGCAAAACATAAAATTCAGTGAGTCTAATTTTCATCTGGTTAAAACAATGAACTCTTCAGTGAGCTCAGGGGCCCCCCATCTTCACCAAGAAGAGTAGATGAGGTACCATTTCTTTAGCTTTTTTTCTACTGCTTGCTGAATGCTATTTCTATCTCAGGAGGAGTTAAATTTTAATCACACACATGTAGGGAAATTGATACTGATGCACAAAGACCGTTATTATTTTTGATACCAATCTAGGTATGACTGAATTCTAAGAGTGCAACCAATGAGTAATTCCCAAAATATCGGAAGGTTTTGTTTATCCAGGTTTTAAATTATTAAGTTCCATCACTGCAGGTAAGGACAATGGTAGTTCATTAACTTGTTAGACAAATGCACAATTGTTAGGCTACTTACTATAACTTCTAAATGTTATGCATATTTTAATTTTTTGCACTCAGTTTAATGTTAAATTTTGTACACATGATATGTGGTACATCTGGAAAACAAACATTTAACTACAGCAAATGGCATTTTATTTTAGTTTATTACCTACTTGTATAGCTTTCCTTTCAAATGAAAATATGTTTACCTGAAAGGGGACAGAGACTTCTCCACAATTTATCTTTTATAGTCTGTAAACCATCCCACACACACTAATTTCAGCTGCTTCTTTTCAGAAGGGAAATACAGATTGTGTTCAGTAAAGTGCAATAAATATCACAGGTTTGTCTTCCAGATATTTCCATTACAGCAGAGAAAAGCTCATTTAACCTATGAGCAGAGGTGACTAGAAAGCCTGGGGAAATGAAATCCTTGTAAGGTCATCTCTAAAAAATCACAGTGTGCTGTTGATTCAGCAATGTAAGAGACTTGAATGAGGATTTTTTGGTGGGAGGAGGAGAATTACTTTTTTTAGCTCTACAGCATTTCTAGGAAATCCCTATTCTATTCTTGTTTCATGGTAAGGCTTTATGTTTCTGCATATTGTAAGATATCAAACTCAAATGTGTTCAAATATTATCTATGTACTGAATCACTCTCATTTTAAGAGGTTTGGGATAGCTAAGGGAGACTTTTTTTTCTCATCTTGAATAAGTGTGAAAAGTCTTTAAAATACAAAAGAGAAGTTGCAAAATAGGCAAGTATTTCTTTTCATTATTTTGTTAAAGTTTTATTTGATTTCCGTTTATTTTTAGAAATAGATTAATCACCAAACTGAATTATGAGAGGATACTAATTTTGATTTTTTCACAAAAATTGTTTAAATAAAATATTCCCACAATTTCAAAGCTTTTTTCTGATACAAGCAAGGCAATACAGTGAAAAGAAACCTTTCCCGTTTTGACAAATCAGTGTTTTCCAATGACAAAGTCTTGTTACAAGTATTTTCTCCGATGTTCAATAGCACCAAATACCATAGATTTAATGGGAAATTCAGGCAGTTAAAAGCAGGTCAAATGAGGTTATCAGTTGTTCCATTATATTCCTGGAATGGCTTTTCCACTTAAGAAAAAAGATGCCCTCATTTGCCATGCAAAACCATCCAAGTTTTACCGTATTTTCTCCTGTGACCTTGGCTGTTATCACCTAACATAAAACTATGCTCCGTCAGAAAAGGCAAAAGAGCCACAAAAGAACACCAGGCAGACAGAAGCGCAAGCAGCCATCTCAGCCAGGCCTTCAGATCTGCGGTGGGGATTGTCAAAAACAGATCGATGTGTTTCTTCTCCCATAGAGCAAACAAGATATTCACCTCAAGACCACGTTGCAGTTCAAAGTAGCCGAATTAGTACTTTGGCAGCCTTGGAAGCCCACATCCTTGGTGGAATTTTAAAAAGCGCAACAGTACTTATATCCCACTGATTTTCAGTAGGCTGTAAATCACATCTATGATATTTGAAACTCCATACAAATAACTGTTTTGACAGCAGTCTCCCTGCACTATGAGAAAGCCAATTTATAAAAATGTAATCTTAGGGTTAATGCATCATTGTAAACTAGAATTGTAGAATTTCACACTTGTTAGCAATAAACATTTACACCCAACTTACTCTCCCAGAATTTCATCCTCTTCATTTCCTTTTTATTTAAAATGACAGACAGAAGAAAACTGGAAATATAGTAGGAATAAATTGTCTGATCTATTCCTTTTATCTTTTTAAGGAAGAAAATAAATGTTAGTACAAAGCAGATGAAAAGGAATGAAGAAACCATGAAGACAGCTCAGTGACAGAGACCTGAACGCACCTTCTCACATTGGTAGCACCAAAGCAAGGTAAGGGACTCTGCACTTACGCCAATAAACGCTGCCACAAATCTCGACCACCAACACAACAAACTGCAGGAATGACCCTTCGGGATCACCTTTGACAGAGGGCTTCATTGCCTTTCGAGCCTGACTGCCACATCCAGGGGGGACATTGCATGGCCCCAGCAGGCACCTAGAGGGGAGTAAAACTGCAGGTTTGTTTTCATATTTTTCAGAGAATTGTTTTAAGTCACTCAGGAAGGAAGCCAAACTGAAAATGGCAGGAGGGAACGAGGGGCTGCCTGCGCCACAGCTCTATGCTTTGGATGGAAAACCTGCCATTTCAGGGTCTGTGACACTGCCTGTCCTGTCCCTTTTGGAAGAAAATGGGGGATAATCCGTGCACTTTGACATCCATTTGGGGCACGAACTCCCACTCTCACTTGGCTCATCCCACCAGGACGAAAGGTTTGGGGCTTAACTGCACAGCTGAGCCCCATTTTGAGGACAGACAAATTCTCTGTGGGGATCAAAGCTGGGCAGTGTCATGTGGTGATCACTAAAGCCTGGGGATTTTGAAGGCAAGACCGTTTGTGAAATTAAAATAAATGTCTCAGTCCTATCACAGTGTCTAAAGAACTAGAGAAAGACATTGCTGGCCCATTTAAGCGACAGTTATCTGCACTTCAATTCTCCAAAGCCTCTCCCAAGTAGTATGTCTTTCATCTCCTCCTGTTTCTGAGATTACCATGTGCTGACGGGGCTGTTTTGGAGCGATCTTAAAGTGCTTTTAAAGGATAACATGTGGAAATAAATAATTCAAATTTTTCTTGAATGTTTCTCTAGTGTCTCAGCTTACGTATCAAGAGTGCTTTTATGGAGCACTCACATATACAATGGGCTGTGCTCTCTGCTAAGTGTTTTGCCCAACTGACTTCTGAACGCTGTCTTTAACACAAAGGTAGGAGGCTTTTACATCCCTAGTGTGGTCACACTCCTGCTAGGTAAGGGATCTACGTTCGAAGTACCGGACATGATTACGGGCACAATTTTTAGCAAAACCACACAGGCTTTATGATTTAACACAAAATTATACATCAGCTTTTAACAAGCTGTGCAAAACCAGGAATAGCATGAATATGAGAATAAAAAATTGGGGGGAATTTTTTAAACAACCAAGGAAGGTTCAATAATGCCAAAACAGAAGGTAGCAGTCAAGGACCTGAAATTACTGCTGCAAGCATATCCCATAGCAGCAACAGGTAATGCCAATAAAGTGTGTTAAATTAGTCATATCTGATGAAAATTATTTATAAAAGATTTATATATGACATGATATTGAGTGTATGTGACACTTTCTGATTATCCCTCCTTGCTAACATATGATCCACATCAAAGAAGTATACATTTTCTCCTGAAAATGCTAGATGTTCTGCTGCCAATTTTTCTTTTAAAATACTCATTTTTTAACACTTGCACGTACACTCAGGATCATGCGGTAAGAGAAAGCCACAGTTAGCACATTCTGTGATGTTCTTCTGACATTTTCTGTAAAAATACTCATGACTAAAGATTTTGGTAGCTACTGATATGGTTTATAATCCCTTAAAGTTTCACAGGATAGCAGTCTTTTAAAAAGTGTTTTAAACCTCTTTTTCTTTCTGCTTCTTCTCTTTTTCTTTACAGCACAAGGAACCCAGCCCTTAGGAGAGAACTCCAGCTGGTGGCATCAAAATTAAAGCTTTCATGGTGCATTGGCTTGTCTTGGAGGGCATAGACTGCTGTACAACTGAGATAAAACTCAACGTCTTGGTCCAGGGATGTTCAACAGTTTCATTTTTGATGACATAAAGTACAGATACTATTCGTATCTCTCGGTTAACAGCCCGCTCTGCTAACACTCCTTTACCTCTAGTTTTCACCACGCGCGTCCACTCCTAACACACCACAGTGGACAGATGTTGGATGGGTGAAGCACGTAGGCTAAAGCAGACTAAAATTTCAGTTGATGGATGTGGGGTCAGAGGGGCAGGGACATGGGACTCTGTGCATTGCTCTTGGTGCAAACCAAACCAAGCATTTACACTCCCAAGAACCTCTGTGCTGCAGCCTGACCCAACTTAACAGACATTACAAAAAAGAAATTAAACACGTTTCAAAGCCTGCTGTCTACAGGAGATGGGACTGGATGAGCCTCCAAGCATAAAATTTATGACAATACATAAGGAAAAACCAGAATAATGTGAATATTTGGTTTTGAAACTGTGAAAACAGATAAAATAATGAAAATTGCAGAAAATTTAAGCTGTGTAGTTATATTCATCCCTTCTCAGAATATAAAAATAGGTGCAACAGATCAGCAAGGCAGCAAATCAGCCTCCCAGCACCATTAGTGCCGATCTGCCCCAGCAAGGAACAGAAGTGGCTGTATGGAAAAGGCCTTGTAACACAGAGAGACTGGCCAAGCTGCTGGGGAAAGTTTAGGTTTTTTTTTGTTGACTGCACTGAGGCTTTCTTCCCTTCCGCCTTGTAAGCAGCAATTGTTTATAAAGTGCATCTTCCCTTTTTCAGTGCAGCGCTGCTCTTGTCAACACAAGGCACATTCCTCCTATTCAGCCTTCCTAAATTTCACTCATATTTGTAGCAAGTGCAACCCAGTGATAAGATTACTGGTTAGACTCTATAAAAGTTTTCTTGAAAACAACTTTTAACCGAGCTAATGAACTTCCAGTTCCACTGAGATTTACAATTTACATATCCAAAAAGCCCATTTGGCTATATGTTAGTGTATAGAAATTTATATTTCCTTTCCCAGCAGATTCTGGTATAATATCAGAGCAAAGTAAAATATTAAAAATAGAAAACTATATTGTATCATATTGTTCCTCCATTGAAGGATGAAAGCAATCAAAACGTCAATTTCTGCAGATAAAAGTGTTACAAATTTGCAAATGGTAAAATAACTTGCACTTTTTGCTTTCACCAGAAGCAGCTGAAAGAGTAAGCTAACTTCCAGGCAGGAATGATTTATAATAGGTTGTAGTGCCAGACTGTCAGCTGACCCTTGTAGAAATGCCTTATCTACACCTGAGGTTTGGCGCCTCTTCTCCCACTTCATCTCTCCTCAAAAGCCTCACAGACCACATTTTTCATGCTCTCCGGCTTTGTCTGCTGTTGCTGCTGACAGGAACAAAAAGGTGCAGCACCAGCCAGTTTTCTTAGGTTCTAGTTTCAGAAAATGTTGTACGAAGTCCTATATGGTACTGACGTGTAAGTGCGAAGTACAAAAATCTTGTATATTGATAATCCTAGTTAGTTATCATGAAACAGCAGTCTCTGGTGATACACAGTAATTAAAGGATTCTCCATATGTGTTATGTGTCTGTATTGTCTTTGGGCTTCAACTTTGGCCACTCGGGAAGCATGCAAAAAGTAAGAAAATGGCTTAACTGGGACAAGTTGAGAGCCCAAAGACACAGACCAGCTTGAGGAGCAACACGGGGCTCAGCAGGGACATAGCACTGCTGCCCCATGCCACAGGGAACAGTCCTTGTCACGAAACATACCCAGCACGGCGCATCATTCATGGAACAGGATTTCAGCCCCTGCAAAATGAAGGTGTAGGCTTTTCCTCTGCAAAACTCATTTGCTGAGAAAAAACGCTGGTCTGGCTGGTCCTCAAAAGATTCAAGTCTCTGGGAGGCAACTGAATGCTTCTTCCCACAAGCTCCAAAGGGATGGCAAAAGTTCAAGGAAAACCCTTTTTTCCTAATATGCTCCATTAGGTAGCTGTAGGTAGTCCCTCACTCCATGCATAATTTTGATTTCTCACTCTTCTCAAGTACCTTAGGAAGCCCAGATTTCCCTCCTGAAGCAAAACCTTCAAAGGAAAGCACCGAAAATACCCTTGGTAATTTATACATCCATTTCTCGACATTTTCCAGCAAGCCCATCCATCACTGTTTCTCCATTTCGCCTGGCAGGTGCAACAGGGGTGCAGCGTAGAATATCATTGCTGACCACAGCAAAATAAAGAATACATGGGTACCTTTAATGATGTTGTTCTAAAATTACTTTTATGCGATGATATGTTCTTTGCATTTCAAAGCTAACCACCCATGCAGTAAAATTAAGTACATGCTTCTAAGGGTTGCACCAAGGGCATTTTTTTAAGCAATTTACAGACAGTTGCAGCTTTGACTTGAGATAAGCACTTTTTTCTTTCTTGAAATCCTTAACCGAGAGGATGAGTTATACTGGTCACTTAACTCAGTGCTGTTCTTTATCTGGCTCCTGCTTTTGTGTTAGATCAATACTGAATGCCGCAAGACAAAAGGAAGATAATCAGATTGTTATTTTGCATTAGTTGGCCTACATGATAATGCCATTTAACTGCATTTAGGAAAATCTTAGGACTGCACATAAATTAGGACCATCTCCCTTGCCATACAGCTCCCTACAAAGCTGTGTTTGAAGGACACATTGTTCTTCAACACTTTAGCCTGTAGTAACACCTACTGGAACCTTGACAATAGTTAAGCTACTTCTATACTTACATGATGTCTGTGGTCTTGCAAACACCTCTGAGTGTATACATAGGGCATCCCTGGAGTAAACCCAGTGCTTACATGCGTCTGTAGGTTTCACCTTCAGGGTTTCATGGCTGGCCTTCAGCTGATGCCCCAGGACAGGGTCTCCTGTGGGCACCATATCGTATGTGCCAACCAAAGGGATATTCCAGATACCCAAGGCCATCCCAAATGGCACTGAACACCCATGTCTAGGCAGTTCAATTCTACCTCTCTTATCTTTGAAGGCAAGTTCTTCAGGAGCAGTGACCATCTCTTCTTCTTTTCACATGCAGTGCCTGTTTCTGTGGAGTCCTATAGCTAACTTGAATGGCATGTCCCTGTGTTTCTACAATAAAGCCCACTAACCAGTGAGTCCTATTTAAAATAGATAGCTGTCAATATAATGCTGTTATAGTGCATATGTGTTTATAAATAATAAACATCAGTACTGCTTAAATTGATCTGAGTCAAGATACAGCCAGGCTCAGTGAAGGCTTTGGACTGGAGGAGACGGAGGAGGAGAAAAAGCAGTATTTTTGGCCTCACCATCAATCCACTTACATTCTTCATAAATCACTTTCCTCTCCATAAGTATTTTTTTTTGCCTTTTTTTTCAGTTTGGCATGAAGATACAGATTGTCTGTTTTTGAGGGCCCTTGTGGACAGAAGCAATTATCTACTTGGCCTAAAAAAAATAACAGTAACCTGAAAAAAATTAATATTATTTCCCTTCTGACATGAAATAATGAGCATGAGGAAACTCCTCCAACCCCTCAAATTTTCATGGGGTTTCCCAGAAAGTCACAAACCACCTTGGTCAAAACTGGGCCCAAAATCACTGACAGTTGTCAACTTCTAGAAAGTTCATAGTGAACTAAATTTCAGACTCCGTTATGAAAATGTATTTTAAAAAAAGCACAAGACGAATCCACAGAGCCTTAAGTTCATTTCATATCAGATTGAATTAAAGTATCTCAGTAATTAAAGACATGAAAGTTGTAATCACTAATGACAGCCTTCCACAGAGCAGCGTGGGGGTGGCAATAGCACGAGCCACCTCTCTTCGCAAGCAGATCAGCCTGGGACAAAAACATGCAGTTTGGTGACCTGGATGCTAATTCCACCACAAATTCCTCATGGAACACTAATGCATTATTTGCATATATTCCAACGCGGGGGGATTTGTGTGCCCGTGATTCCTGTCTGCCTCCGGTTCAGCCCGTCTATGCTACTCATGCATAAGCAGATATTCCAGAGCACAGTTTTGCAGTATCTGTTGAGGCTGTAAATGCAGGCACCTTTCTAATTAATAGCCTATTAAAGATTATGCATATGTCATTATTAATCAGCTTAAGAAATGTGCCTTCAATTTTGCCTCCTCGGACAGGTACTCAGTAGTAACACAGGACTGCCCGAAAACATGACCATTACAGCGATGGCTGTAATTAGCTGTTTCTACACAAATTCTGTTGCTGTTGAAAAATTTTGCTATTTCTGACAAAATTTTTCAGCCATCTGCATTTCACAGCATATATGGATAGAGTACTTGGCAGTGCAGGGGGTTTCTCCTTTTCCAAAACTAAGCTCCATGTATTTTCTCATCACAGAAGAGCAAAGTCCAGATCAATGCACAGGTGCTCATTTTCTTCAATTTTTCTTAGAATTTATTTACTTCTCAAATTAACTAATGAGCTTACTGTACGCCAAGAATTAGACCAAGGCTCTTTAACACCCAACACAGAGAGACAGCACATGGCTGCATGGGGTTGCAAAGCGATGCGGTGGGTTGGCTGAAGTTGATACAGCTGGAGGGAGCACCAGCAACTGCTCCTGTCATAAACCGACTTGGGACATCTTGATTAACCAGCTGAAGGAAAAAATTAGGCCAATTTCATCCACTACTGATGTTAGTTCCTCATTGGAAGCTGGAAATTATGTCATTTTTAGAAGGGGAATTTAGAGTGTTGTTTCTAGCTTTTTAAGTCTCCAGTTTCCAATGAGAAACTAACCAAAAATATCTTCAGGGCTGCCATAGGACTGAATCTAAAGAAAACACAATTTTTATCTCCAAGAAAAACCATCAGAGAGACTCCCATGAGGTGACTGTATTTGGGAACACTGCGGTAAGGCAGTAACAAGAGTTTTAGAAGTTGGATTCAGAAAGTTCTGACAGTCCCAGACAGAGGGAGGAAAACATCAGTCTTTTAACACTTTGTAAAGTACTACAATTTTATGGTATTTTGAACTTATTTTGAATCTCTAATGTCAAAACCAGCTGCTTCACACACCGCACGTTAGGTGCTTTATCACCATTATCAGTAAAATGAATGTTAATAAGACTGTCTTTTCTTTAAAACGTACTTGGCGTTTTCAAAGCTCCAAAGGGGTTTTTGCCTGAAACCCTTCTGTTCCTCTTCTGGAGAGGCCTGTAAGCCTTCTGCTGCTCCCCTCTTTAATCCTACAAACTGTAACAAATTAGAAGGATGGAAAGAGAATGAATATTTATATGTTTATTCTTAAAATGTCTCAACATCCCCCACTGCTTTAAGTTGGGGGCGCATGCTGTAAAGTCTGATTTACAAAACCAGCTTTCAGATTTCTTATTCCTTATAGAGCAAAAAGTTTAATTTTTTCAGCATTTTAATCTCTAAGTCTTCAAAAATGTAAAGTTTATGGACTACTCTTGCCTTAAAGTCTTAGTAGAATAATCCATGCTCTAAGCAAAAGCTGTTTTTCTCCCATGTGATTTGCTCTGCATACCCATATTTACATTGTATTTTATTCTTCCAGGTCAACAGGTAAGCATAAATTTTTGAAGTCATGTTATTCTGAAATTTAGCAGTGAGAAGCACATGGGGGATCACTAATGAAGTAAATGCTCGTCAGTATTCCCTGAGTTTATACCAGCTTAAAGACTAGAAGAGAAGGCAATATTTAACATTTCAGCTGAATCATATAAAGTGTTTTAGACTGAAGACAAATTCTGTTGCATTTAATTCCTATGAATAAGACTGTATATTAACAACAAATTCTTTGCCAAATTCTTCTTCATTTGTTGGGGCTTTTTCCCAAGAATTAGTTAAATTATTCTTAGATCTCAGCTGGAACTTTATTCTGAAATAATAACATTTTCTAAAGTCTTCACTTGGTTACCAAAATCAGCAGTTAGTGATCATCAACTTTTTACTCCACGATCTGAATCTTTGTATCATTATTAGCATGTGAAATTTGACCTCAGTTCAACACAGAGAGCTTGCAAAATATGACAGTTTATGGTTGTGCAAAGCATGAGTACTTTTACTTAAAGTTCCATTTCCATTCCAGAGAAAAAACAGAAAACTTGCAGTCCTAAAGGCAGGATTAAATGCAAAATATACAAGTGCTCTGAAAATATTTTTCATTAAAATATATCTTAAACTTCCCCCCCTTAAATATCCTCAAACCTAGACAAGTTGAGAAATACTGCTTATTCTTTGGACCTTCAGGACCCTCAGATGAGCCAAACCAGCATTTTTTCCTTCAAATGTTGTTCCTTGGAACAACATGCATGGTAGAACCCAGTGGAGTAGTACTTGCTCACACGCAATGTAAAAGCTTGCATAATTTTTAAAATTTTTTATATTTTTTTGGCATATGCCCTGTCAGGAGAGGGAACTCATGCCTCATGCTGACTCTCTGACTGTCTCATCGCGTTAGCTATGCTGTTTCATACCACAGCCAACAAACCTGATACCGAAAAGCTTTTCCAACCACAGAGAAGATGGTCTTGCTATAAAATCCTACAGCTCCTCCTAGAAAATACAGAGAGGCGTATCAATTAAGTATATTTATATACTGTTAATTCATAGGGAATTTTATATTGTAACATCTGAGTAAAAATGTTAAAAGGAAGGAGAAAGAAAGAAAGTCTATTGCCACGTAAGAGAGAAGGCTCATAGCAATTTCTACCATATGAACTCTTGAGCTGAAGGAGGGGTTTTAATTTCTGAAGATTATTTTATTTAGAAACAACAAAAAAGCCAAAACCAGCAAGCTGCAGCTCTACACCAGCTTTCATATGACCTCTGTTTTTCAAGCTAATTTAGCCTTCTGTAAGACTATGTCTAGAATTTGCATTGCAGAAAATTTAAATAACCCAAGACATCAAGGAAAAATCTTCTGTGTCTCAAAGAAACATCTGATGTAGAAACTTTATTTTGCTTATGAACTGGCAAATCTAATTAAAGAATTCAGGATGATAGTGACAGATTTGGACACTAACACATATCTAAGAAACAGTCTGACTTCAAAGTACAACACAGAAGCTTCTATTTATAAATATTTAACTGAAGTATTAATAAAAAAAAAAAAGATAAAATCTCCTTCATTTTATTCCCTAACGAATTTCTTTGTAACAAAACTACTCACTGAAATGAGCGACTTCTTAATTCTCACAGATATGAGGGGATTTAATTGAAACATCTGTTTTAGAAAGGCTTCTGCAAATTTCCAGTTTAGCAACACATGACACAATGTTTGAGTCCAGTGGTTCCTTCCCAGAGCAGCCACGGGCTGCACCTTCGGTTCTGCTTCGTCACCACTCTAGACTTCAAGGCAGCCTTTTCCAGCTGTGAAAGAAACATCTTCAGGGTTCAGGAGTCCATAGAGGGGATCCAGCTTTGTTGCTCCCTGCCCACACAAACACCACTTTTGGCTTTACAGTTTTAGCTGCAGGTGTAAATGCTTTTTCCAGCTCTCTCAAAAGACCCATCTTGGGTCCCTTCCTGCCCTAGGAGATCTCCAGAGGAGACCTCAGCCAGAGGACAGATAAATCTCAGCTGCTGCTCTTTAAGGGGCTGAAGGTCTTGATCACTCATGGGAATTACCCCTTCTCCTTCAACACCTTGCTAGCTGCATGTCTTTCTGGCTGACAGACCTGGTTGCCCCATCAGCACACATCTACAGACACAAGATCTTCTCTTTTCCAGTGCCTGTGCTGGTCTTCCATTTTCATGATCGCACTTAATTATAGCAGAAGTGCCTGCTGTAAGAAGATCCCGTTGCAGTATTGTAAGTCTGTTAGGTAACTAATTACTAAAACGTTATTGAATCAGAAACCTAAAGTGAATCTCACAATAATTAAATAAAATTTAGAAGACGGCATTAAAATTGACATAATCATTGACAGGCTACTAGTCTTAGTTGTCCAAGTGCCACCTATGCAAATGGGATTAAGGAAGAGAAGATCAGTGGGAGTTGCCTATCATCATGCTAAATCATAAAGCCACCTGTTATTTTGTGCTAATTGAACGTGCTTAAATATTCAAGAAGTCTTTCTGCCATAGTGGAAAGAACATCTAAACTTGATGTCAGTGCAGTCATTAACAGTGCAATCACATGTTTTGAGAAACAGTTTTGAAATAACCAGCAAAGGGTACAAACCCACGGTCAGATGTGATCCCGTTCCAGCAGCTGAGAGAGTCACCACACACCAGCGGAGCCGCTGTAACCTTCTGTGGGTTCCTACCCAGCCCTCGTTAACTGAGTTCACCGGAGCGCAAAAGAAGGCAGCGTGCAGCACCTTCCCCTTCCCAGCACGGCTCCGGCGGCTGCCGGGCAGCAACAGGCAGCACAAAGCAGCTGCAGAGCAGCCTTGCTATTGAAACCTGAGAAAAATCCAGATATACTTTCAACCTCCCTTTAGAACGTAAACTTCTTCTGAGCATATGCGCAGCAAAACTGTTATTACCCTGGTTATTAGAAGTTATTTATCAATTACACCCAGCATCTGCAGCAGATTTCAACAATTACTGCGGTTTTACTACTTGATTCCATCCACATTTATCAGCACGCTGCTACCACATGCATTATACATGCTGTACATTCCTCCAGCAAGCTGGGGATTCTACAGAGAAATGATGCATCCAATAAGCCCTAGAGTCAGCCTCGAGAAAGTTGTGTTATCAAGTTGCCTAATAAGATCATTTGCTACATGTTGATTACACTCAACCACACCAGCTTTCATTTGATCGGGCAACTTGGATCATATCTTGCCTGGAAGGAAAGAAGGGCAAAATCTTTGTAAGTCGCCACTAAATATAAAGCTACATTATTAAGAAACATAACTCAAACTCCTTCAGCAGAGACAGAGCCAGAGAGATTTTCCAGCTCTGTGGCATTTCTCACCGAAAGGCAAGCAAATCAATCAAATGTGGTTGGACAGGGAAGATTTTCATTAGATGTCTTGCTTAGCTTTTGAATCCCTACTCTGTTCTTCACACAGCAATGGAGATCATAATTACATCAGTTCATTACTTTGGCAACACAAACATAATTATAAATTATTCATATCAGTATTCCTTATTTGCAGAATATATTTCCTTCAAATTTTAGAGCATTCTATCTCTTTAGGACAGGTGAATACAAATAATACAGATCCTGGCTGAAAGACAAAAAAATCAACATTTTTTTTTGTTCATTTTTTTTTCTTCAAGAAAAGTAGGCATAAATGCTAAACTTTATTCAATGGGATATTGTTTTTTAAAAATGCAAGCCATAAAATGTATCTAGGGAAATAAAGTGAAATAATCTGGATTGCCAAAACCATTATTGACAAAGACAAAAAATAAATTAAAACGTGAAATTAGAAGGAAGCGGTAATTCAAAAGTGGAACGTCTATAAGCAATTCTCAACACAGTAGTAAATGAAACATGTGGGATCCCAAAGGGCATTCACTGCAGCTCCTCCCACGCACAAATACTGCACTTCCATCGCTGCCCCAGCAGAGCTCTCTGCTCTTACTGCGGAATGGAGACAGGAGGGAACCTGGCCAGGAGCGACTCTTCCCTCGTGGCTGCTGTGACACTGGCAAAGGGACAGAGCTGGTGACATGTTAACAGGAACAGGGAGAAATACATATGCAGTATCATTCTACATGTTGTCTGAGAGCCTAAAGCTGACCAACAGCTCACAGGATACCTGAAAATTTGGCAGCAAATATTAAATCTAGATGAAGCTTTAGAGGCCATTCAAGTTCAGACTTTAGAGATTTTTTTATATACTTTGCCTTCCAGAGTCAGGTATGATTTATCTTACAGGTAGTTGCCTTACATAAATAACATAATTGTATTCTAATATGAGAATTTAGAATTCATCTATCCAGTGACTCTGTCCTCTTAAAAATCAATGGGACGTCTGCCACTTTGTCTTAAAAAGGAACAAGACTTGGGTTTCAGAAACTGATCATTTAACAAAGTGCGACGCTTCTTCTCCGGGTCACATTGTTCAGGCAACTTCTACTGTTAGCAAAGAGTCCGTACGTCAGATATACACAGTGGAAGAGGAGCAAGTCAATATTTATTGGCTAATACACACAACAGGTAACTAGGATGAATGAGCAATTATGCTAAGGATTAAAATGCTCTCCACCCGGATGAGACACCTGACGAGTCGCTGCTGACCAGAGAATTTTTATTTGGTGGAAAGGATCAGTCAAACTGGGACACTCCTTCATTTTGCTGAGTTTCCATCTTCTGATTCTCTTTTTTCTTAGGGATTTTAGAAACTGTTATGGCAGCACTTCTCCTCTTGAATATTGTTGTATTTCAGCTGGGTACTGAAAAGAGATAAGAATCTTCAAGGTCGCATCATCTTTAATTCCTCAGCAGCCTTGCACAAGATGTTTAAGTTTCCTCTGCCTCAAAGCCCACCGTAAAAGGGAGTCAGTAGTGCTTAAGTGTTCATCATGTTGGCATGTGGCAAGAACTTGACCATTTCCTAATGTGGCATTTGTAAATGTAAATTGTCACCTACAGAAAATGTTAAATATCACAGAACTGACTCAGGAAAACACATGCAAGAAAACTACTGAAAAGAAGAACTTTTGATTAAATAATGATTGTGGGACTAGGACTGTTATTAAAAAGATAAAACCAGTCTATTATCTAGCTTTTGTAGCCATCAATGTTCCCCATAAATCATAATGAATAAATTAGTTACATAAAATAATACTGAATGTAGAAGAGTTATGAATGTAATTTTAGTATTACTTCTTTCTGTCTTCAATTTCTTGGAAACCTTTTATTATGTTTTTTTAAGCATTATTTTGAGAAAACACTTGAGAATCAGAAATTTTATACTTTCAAGCAATCCCCCTTACTGAAAAGTTACAGTATTTTATCTCTTTTTCCTCCCCTTTTCTTCTGAAAGCTTCATCAGCTCAGCTCATTAGCACTAGCTTTTGATCTACTTGAGAGTTCTCTGCTGGAAGTAGGATGAAAAATACAGTAAAAAGAGAAAAAGCATAAAGTAAGGTACGATCCCACAAGACACAAATTCTTCCATCCTTTTCAGGCTGCCTCTAGTTAGCTGGGAGGGGATATTACTGACAACTCTGCTGCCATTGCTAGTACTGTTAATTTTCACCTTTTTCTACTCTGTGAAGTAAGTAAGACTATTTTACAACACAGCTCTACCTTTGCTACATCTTGAAAACTCCCATCCATCTCTGATGATGATGACAAGAACTTTGATGCTTCCACAAATACGTCTGGCATAAAACCATATATTTGACATCTTCAACCCTAGAGGTATAAGGTGATCAGTTACAGCCTGGATATTTTCTTGGAAACACTAACTATAATGATAAAGAAAAAGAAAAAAGCCATTTGTGTGGTATATGGTGAATCGATACCCAGTGGGCAGGACTGGGCCCACTAATAAAACAAATATCTAGGGCCTCATGCCATTATGCATTAGGAAGGCTTATAACTGATTAATGATGTATACGGTCTCAACATTTTACTTTTACTGAACATTTTAATATACAATGCCCAGAAATATTTCCATTCTAAATCTTAATGGCAGAAACAGACTATATCCATCTTATATTGACTGTCATCTGCTCTGCGTTACTCTGTCGCAGAGGGGGCAGTCATTTCTGTTCAAGAAAATTTACTAGACAGATATAGACAAGAGCATCTACATATTACATTGAAAAACTGCTATCCGGCCTTTCCCCTTTATATATTTACAATTTGCATTTATCTTTTTACTCTTCCAATATGCAACTTTTCTGAACTATTTCCTCTAAGATGTTTTATTGCTTGTTTACAGTAATTTAGCTACTTTATCAACCACTTAGATGATATTTTTACACGGCTACTTCATCTGGAATATGTTTTCTTTGATGTCTATTAATCTACATAGCACTTTCTACAGAAGAACTGTAGCTATTCAATAATTTAAACTTTGACATTATGAGACGTTGTCAAACATTCATAGTACGATTCTGGAGAACTCTCACATTACCACATACTACTCTATATATTCTATACCAGTAGGTATTCAACATTTTACTTTAAAAAGTTAAAATATAAATGCTAAATTTAGAAGTGTGCATGATCACACAGGTCATCATTAGAAGCATTTATTAAATAGAAGCAAAAAAAACGTGCTAAACTGTTATGTTAGTAGTTTCATTCCTTTGCTCTAAATCTGGAAAACATTAAAGACTGATCTGTGAGGTTTCAGACACGGACTGTCTGCTTTCTCCAAAATAACAACACGGAAGAAATACTGGGAAAATAATGAGCACATTGCATTGCTCTTCAAAAAATAACTGAGCTGAGCAAGAAGAAGGCTTAAGAATTGTTGGTGTTTTTAAAAATACTGTACCATAAAAAATAAAATTCTGTCCAAAAACCACCGTATCAGTTGCAGGCACTTTTCCAAAGTCTTGCAATGCATTTTTTCTGCAGTGTGTGCAGCATTCATCAAATGAGAGTATACAGTACTTTTTTGATTACAGTTTAAAAATAAAACATAAAAATCTTGAGTCTCAAATGTGGGTTTTTTTCATTCAAAGTCATTCTTTTTTATTCCTATGGCATGTGAGCCATGCCAGCTTTATTTTGTATGGCTTTGTACGTAGACTACTCTGAGGGTGACACATGCGGAAAAAAACATGTTTATAAATCTTTCTTAACCAGAGAAATAAGTTTTTGAAAATCCTGCAGTGATTGTTTTTTTTCTTCATCAAAATTCAGTGCTAAATGATTTTCAGCTTTAGATCTGGAGATATAAAAATATGTTTCAGGAGGAAAGGGGGATAGATTGGTTGAAACTTAAAAGCTTTTTCAACTATTCCATGCAAAAATGCAAATATGCTCTATAAAAGCTGTTTTAATTACAGAAATCTTCTTAGGTATGGTGACCCAAATTCTCTATTGGCCCAGCTCTTTTGCAGTATCAGGAGAGTTACTTCAGCAAGCAATTTTATGCATAACACTCATTCTGAACACTGCCCGAGACTATAAATACATCTATTTTGTGTAGTGCCAATCCAGTACAAAAATTACGGAGCCATGCTAGGTAAGGTAAAACCTTAAGGCCAGGTTAAAAAAAAAGGCCAGGTAAAGAACAAGTCTCTCACTTCCAAAGCTATCACATAAAATAGAGAAAGGATCTGGTGTTACCTCTTACAGCCTGACGTGGTTCCCCAGCACCTGACCTTGGGAAGTTGGCAGGGCTCTGCGAGATCCTTGACTCCAACCACCGCAACTGCAGCCCTACCCAGGGCTTCAGCTGGCGCTTTGGATACACAAGCAGCTTAATTCAATGTCTCTGAAGCTGAATCCAAATTTAACTTGCCTCCCTCGGGATTGCTATAGTGATGTTACAAAATTTCAAGTCAACATGTATGACAAGAAACAACTGAAATATCAAAAATTCTTACAGAAGTAGAGAAAAAAAAAAAAAGCAGTTTGGCTATAATTCATGAAATACGTATCTTTCACACCCTTCACACCATAACCACCAAGTCAATGACTTGGTATTTAGTACTAGATGTTGAAAACCACAGGTGCCCAGCAATTAACAAGGGGCCTAAATTCCATGGCCATCTAAAATTATTTTTCTTCATTCCTTAAGAGTTCGCAGATCTGGACAGTGCTTAGTATCATAATTCTGATGATGCCAGTAAGGTTATTTGAAACTATAAAATATTGCCAAAGAGCTCATATCTTAAGATGGCATTGGCTGCTTGATGGGTTTCTTCACTAAACACAACCTCACTCGGGATGCAACTAGTGTCACCAGAGACTCCTATAAATCACTGAGAGGAAAGAAGCATCCAAAGAGCTTGGGAAACAAGGGAGAAGAGCAAATACTGTAAAAACAGAAAAATACCAATATTTCCTTAATTATTTTATGGATTTGTTTTCACTGAGCTTTTGTTTACTCTCTGCAAACATTTGCATAATCAAGTTTCAGAGATATTAATGTTCCCAGAAAACACATTACAGCTGCTGAATTATAAAACTGAGATTTTTCAAACTCCAGACTAAATCTATAAAAAAAAAATGTACTCATGGACGTAAACTGAGATGTTACTGAAGGCAGTGGGGGGGGAATCACAGCTCAAAAGTTATTATAGAGAAAAAGAGTCATGGGTAGCATATACTTGGTCTTTAAACAGACAAATCCCTGGTTGTATTGTCTTCCAGAAGTCAGATACTTTTGTGTGAAAAATCAGTAGAAAATATTTCTTGTATGAGCACAGTTCCATCACCTCAGGGTTGAAAGCAAAAATCAAACCAAGTCTAAGAGGTGCACACACAAGGAGGGTATGTACGATGTGCCATCAACGGCCATGCCTCCTGAGGTCGCCGGAGTAGCTCTGAGCGATCCACCTTTCTTCCTCTTCTCGTCACTCAGTCTTTTCCTGCCACTTGTCCTTGTCATGCTTTATCTTTCTCTTCCTTCTTCCCCACAAAAATAGTGCTGCCCCAGACTTGGCTGAACACAGCGACACAGGGACTAAGCCAGAGTTGATTCCCTCCAGTCTGTCCAGCAGCTGGACATAATCTCATTTTATGCCACGGTCGTTCACTTGCTCATGGCTCTCCCATGCCAACAACCTACAAATACTCACACCCAGAAGGAAACGCAAAGCCACAAACCCCTAGCACTATCGTACAAAGGGAAACAAAACGAAGGACCTCAGCTCTCCTCGCTACGGTGCAAAGGTTACTCTGACCCTTGGGCAAGCTGGGTCAGCGTGGCAAATCAGCAGAAAGTTTCCTGCCACCTCTGAAAGAGGAAAAGTTAAGCAAAAAAGTTTGCCTTAATTCCACAGGTAAATGGAATTAAAAACAGGAGCAGGATCTCTCCCTGGATGACTACTGCTACCGCCAGAGGTAACAGAGCTTGTGAGCCTACCCCAAACTCCAGTTTTCCAGTTTTCGGCTCCAGCCATCAGACATTGTGTCCTGTACAAAAAAAAAAGGTCAACTAAGTAATTATTGATATGTGTATAAATTACAGCAGGAAAACCTTTAGTCAATCATTCCAGCACTGCTAAGAAGCTTTTATGGGTTTGGATTAGCAGGAAGGGAGGGGAGAGGATACTTACAAGCAGCAGAAACTAATATATCCCACAAGAGGCCAACGCAGAAGCACAGCAATTTCCTTCCAACCTCACAGAGGGGCAAGGTTAGGACAGAGACTGAGTAAACAGATTATTGTGCCGCCCAGTGCCACACACGGCGGATTTGCTTGTACAGGTAAAATGTGAGGCAAAGCTCAAAAGCTTTGCGGGTTTGATTCTTTTCAGCATTCAGGAGCTGCGATGGAAATCTCAGAACATGTCTGAATTTATTTATACTGACAAGGGGCAAACAGGATAAAGAAAAAATTAAAAAGGCACCTCCCTTCCCTAGATTTATCAAAAAAGCTCAAGTAAGCCCAAAGTCTTCTTGGCTCTTCAGTGGGACCAGCCTCCGTTTAGGTTTTGGGATGCGGGGCTGTGTGTCCTCGTCAACAGCCCGTAGCGTTGAACACAGAGGGACCGGAGTGTGCCGATGCTCCCGCCATGCACGCAAAGACAGGGACACAGCAAAGGGACACAGCAAAGCCACCGCAGCCAGGGAGCGAAGCCAGTAACCGCCCCAGCCCGAGGAGGCAGCAGGGGATGGACAAGCCATCAGGGAGGGGGCATCAGGTCTCACACCTCCTCCCCTCCTCCAGCCAGGAAGATGAAATAAAGGAAAAGAGAGGCAGGTTTTGGCTCTCAGTTATCACGCACCAGGAGTTATAAAAGCTATTTTTTAACATGATGCTCGTGTCTGCAGGTCATCTCTGCAGCAAATATGAAGGGAAGTGTGTGTGGCATTAAATCCCGTGCTGGCAGACTGATGCGGCTTTCAAGCTGAGTAAGTGTTTAATGCTCTAAAGGGAAGCGAAAAAAAGATTTCTTTCGGATAAGTTGCTTAATTGGGAAGTCAAGAATTCTCCTGCCTAAGCAATTGATTTTACAAAAGAAAAAAAGTTTATCTCAAAATCTAAACCTGCTATTCATCTATAATATCCAGGGAAAACTGAGCAAATGGATAGACACTCGCCTTTAAGTTTCTGAAACCACAACTTTAAAAACATAAATAAGGCTAATAAACCAATACTATTTAAATAAAGTTTCTTTATGTCCCAACTGTTGTACTGAAGAGTAAATCCAGCACTGGATGCACCAAGTTGCCAAATGATTTCCCCCATCAGCAGGGCATGGGGAAGTGGGGTCCCTGGAGGTGCACTCAGCTCTCACCACTGACTTGTAATGGTTTTGGAGATCAGCTTCCCTTAAGCTTAAAAGACTTTGGTGTATTGTATCACACAGTGCTGGAGATCCAAGAGCAAAGCTCCAGTACCTTACCCTGCCTGGGAAATTCCCCCACCTTACACAGGAGCGTGAATGGAGCATACACTGTCCCCAGTGCAACCACCAGGCACAGGCATCTCCTCCTGCTTTCTCCTTCTCCCATAAAAAACCCTCAGCAGGTCTCGGTTTCATCAGCACAGAAAATGCTTGCATCTCACTTACCCATAGGGTGAGAAAACGGTCTACCTACGGCACCTACAGATGAAAACCAGGGCTCTCTGATGAACACCCGCAGGACACATCGACAGCCAGGGGACTTACCCTCGGACAAAGCACAATTAGCGCAAAGAAGAATTAGGGTCACTGAAAGTGTCAGACACGGACGCTTGCCCAGGAGGCAGCAGCAGCAGGGGGAACAGGATTAAAGAACACCTTAAAGAACAGGCTCGCCTTTGAAGACAAAGTTCATCTTTTTAATGATATAAACTTTCAAGCAAATTTGCTATTAAGTGCTAGCATGTTGTAATTTTCTCAAGCTATAGGAAAATAAAACAACCTAAGTGTCGTCCTTTAACATAACAGCATCAATTTTTCCACGCTTAGCAACCCATAAGAACCTCTGACGTTCGCTACTGTAAATCACAGGAGCTTACACACTTTTGTTACGCAGATAGCTTTCATTTTGACTTCTCCACAACTGTGTTTGCGTAAAAATTCTTAGAAATCTCCCAGCAGAAATGTCACTGGATTACTATACCTGACATCTCTTATTTATAAAGGTAGCTCAGGTTTTACAATAAATAATAGGCTTATTGTTATTATTGGAATATTCATTTTTATAGGTTACATCAACTAAAACATTATAGAATAAGTTTAATACAACTTATAATTTTGAAAAGACTAAGAATTTAACACCTACGTACTGTTATTGCCTCTCATAGTGCTAAACCATTATCACTCAGGTAGCTAAATTTGGACAAAGATTACCAAAATATTATCTTTTTATGCTTCCAAAACATTTTTTAAAGGGAAAATTTTGCATAATTCTTGTCATAACTTTTCCAACAATCTCATGGCTTTGGCTTTTTTTTGTTACTCTTTCTGTGTTGCTACACTAATCAAGAGACCTAATTTTAACTAACTCTGCATTTAAGTTTTTCTAGATTTCTTTCCTCTATTGCCTAACTCTTCCAAATATACATACATGTATATAAAGTAAATAAAACTAGGTGTAGAAAGCCTATTTAAGGTGGCAAAGCATTGTTTTTTTTCCCAGCATGAAGTTTGTGGACACTGTGCTACCTCGCTTCTAGGGGACCACGCTAAGATAACATTGCAAACCTCACCTCCGACACTTCTCAATAAAAGTATGCGATCTCGGTCTCTTGGCTTCTCTTTAAGGCTGTGACCTTCTGTAACAACTTTAGTGTGACCGGCCAGATCTAGCAATGTAATCTAATCTTACAGCCAATAGCCCTAGTAATGTCTTCTTAGCTGAAGCTAAAATACAATACTCCATCCTAATCTTTCTTGACTTGCCAGCTGCCTTTTAGCAGCCAGGCGCACTCCGAGATCCCATCATCCTGCAACTCCTGTGTCTCTGCCTTCTCCTGCCAAGCTGCCATCACCGCCTCGAGGTGTCCTTCGGATAACATCTCTGTTTCCTTCTCAGCTTTCTGTAAAGCTTCCACAGGGCTCACCCTCCACATCCTTTTCCCTCGGTAAGGTCACACAAGCTCAAACTGAACAGCCGTCTCTGTTGCGGAGTCACAAACCGTTTCAGTTTCAGCCTCCCTCTTTCCAAGCTAAAATTTCAGATTATTTTTCTGATACGGCCTCAGGGTCAGGAGCTCAAAACCAGCATCATTAACATTAAGCTTTAAACATCCTTGGACTCTGTCCCACTTCCCTTGGGACCCCTGGAGAGCATCAGCATCCTCCCTCTTTCTGGCACTGCTGACATGGGGATGAGACCCATTAGATGCTCACAGCACCCAGCCACCATTCAGTTTGTTACCTGGTGCCCCCTTTGCCGTCAACACTGAGAAATTAGCATTTTAAAGCACAATTCACTCAAACTATTGCACTGATTAAATTTAGTATGAAATAAATCATGTCCTCATCTGCAGTAGTTGCATTAACTTCACAGCTCAGGACTGTGGAGAGTCTTTAAGCTGGTGACTGATCCTAGGTGGTGCCTTCCCTTAGATACCTTGGGCTGGCTGTGAATCTCTCTTAACTCCATCGACAGTGTAACGAACCTGCATGTCTGATTCCCTTTCTTTGAAACAAAAAGTCCCCGAGGCATTCTGCCGCTATCAGGTGCCTCGTTTTTAAGAATCACAGAGGTTAATTTGTAGGTGCCTGAGATGATTCTTTGCTTCTGGCACATACTGCCAGTAACACTGGGTGCTGTCAACGCGTGAGAAGTCAAAGTCACTGATCCAAAAAACTGTCAAATGATTAACACAACACAATCACTAACCTGGATGTTGCATAATTTAACATTTATAATTCAATTTGAGGACCTCAGATAAAAATCTTTAAACAAGAAAGGCCCTAAATAAATTCCAAAACAACATTCAGTCGATAGACAGCATGCAAGTCTTACCATGCTAAGTTTAAGAATGAATACTGAAGAAAATAAGCACAAATTTATCTTTACACGTTTAGTAAAACAGTTTTGGATTAAAGAATGAGAAAGATTAAATTTGTCACGATGTGTTATCAGCTCAGGACAGCGTTACCCAACACGCACAGACCCATGTCTTAAGTGGCTTCAAAGAGAACCAAACTTAATGCCATATTTCTTAAAGTAACAACTTATGGTAGGAAAATTTTTATATGATTACAGTCCAGGAAAGCGCTACCCTGTTATAAAATATCATTCATCGTAATGTTCATGTATATTTGTGTATATTAGTTTTAAAGTGACTGCCTTCTAAACTCCTAGCATTATCATTAAATTGAAAGCTATAAATTGTATGTGTATTAGAACACACTGGTGTGTGTGGACATACATATATCAAATCTACACCACAGAATCAGTATATATAGTTTAATATATAGAAGTATCCAACATTTACACTTTTTTTGCTAATTGCTTTTAAGTTTTATGAGAAGAGCAGGGGAATTAAGAATGGAAAGTTTTGAAAGCGCATTAACAATTTGCACAGCCAAGGAAAGGCCGACACACATTAACTCCTCAGCAAGTTCACAGCAGGCAACGGAACCATGGTCCCTGCAAGGCATGAGCCCGATGGCTTCCATCTCCGCGGAGGAGCGCTGGGCAATTGCTGCTGGCTTACACTGTGCCCGAGCCTCGGACCTATGCTGACACTGAGCCGCTCCTTACAGCATGAGCTCGGATTTGATAGCATCTCTTTCCCTTTCTCTGATTTTTTTAATAGTATTGTGGGTTTTTTTTACTAGTACTGGTTTTGTTCCAATTGGTACCAATTGAAAGTCACCTAAATAAAACTAATCTTGATGTTATCTTTGACATAGAGCAATTGTTTCTTCATAGACTGGAAGGGGAAAATAGAAATATTTCAAATGTTTTTTTTCCTCATTCCTGCAGCTCTTTATTTGTAATTGTGCGTCTTCCTACGATGAAGGAAGGGTTGATTTTAAAAGGAAAAGGTAATGGTTATTCCCTGGTAGTACAGAAGTTGGCAAGGAGAGTAAAACATACAGAAAGGTAATATGTGGAAATGGGAAGATTTACAAGCTGTGACTAGTTCTTCAAATTTCCATCTAGAGACCTCCAGCTTGTTCTCCCCATACATACATATGTGTCATCACGTCTCTATTTTTGGTCTGCAAAATATTAATCAATCATACCAGCAACTCCACTCAACCCAAATGTCATGAAAGCTGGTTTGCCAGAATGGCAGAAAAACAACTGCAGATGAAGAGGATGCAAAAGAGCCCAAAATTTTTTCAGGGAGCAAGACTCGAGGTATTTCTATCATGCTCCAAGCCAGTCTCTTTGACTAGTGCTATAATCACTTTTGGTTTCCCGGAAGTGGTCACTACATGCCTTCAGACAGTCTCAAGAACGGGATAAACACAAGTGCATTGTACATCTGCTCAGCATTTATGAAAATAGAAATATTTACTTCATTCTAAATGTCCATTTTGAGATGGCTACATCTAGAGGTGTGACAGTGACCTGCCGTCCCTCTGCCAGCCTGTCTCCAGCCTCCACTGCCACCTCCGCATTGCGCTTCCCGGGAGCTGTGGCCCCTCACGTGGGAATACAAACATGTTTCCACATGGCACGGCAGTGCTCTAATCGTCTAATGCCCTAAACAAAATACCATGCAAACCTATTAGTTTTAAAGGATCACTCCTTTTTTGCATTATTAAGCTGCCATAGACTGCCTTCCTAACAATGACACAGCCCTGAATTACTTGTGCCCTTCATTACGTATTATCCTGGAAAAAATCATAATTGAACACTCACTGAGATTATCTGTAGTGAGTTGCTTCTGATGTAATGGATTTCCGCAGTGCTGTTCTCATTTTAAGGGATTTATTTCCCAAACAGCTGGTAGACTTGAATGATTCCCATACCTGTTTCGTGCACATCCTGTGGGCATTTAAAGCTCTCACTACCTGAAGTCTCGATGTGGAAAGGATTACCAAGCAGCCTTTATGAGCAGGGACAGCTATATACTAGTATATCTATCTCCTTAGGAGGAGGTGTGCGTATAGCAGTTTGCAGGAGCAGGCAGATCTTTCCTGCCAAGGTGCAGGTTTGGTGTAAAAATCTTAGTTGCTGTAAACACACAAGTAAGTCCACAGGGCACACAACAAACCCCCTTAAATACGCGCTTCTCCACCTAACTGTAAATAAGAAAACTATTAGTAAACCACTATTCATCAATTAGTGAGTGCTAAAACACTACTACAATGAACCCGAAATGTAAAAATTCCTCATACTGTCCCTGGATACTGATGAAACTTGCTGCAGAATTTCTGCTAAGGACCTATCTGCACTTGCCTTTTACAGTTTACAATCTAGAAGCTAATGAATAAATAAAAGTGAAAGGAAGGCAAGGAAGAAGGAAGAGTAGAGTAAAAGGGTATAACATACATATTATATTACACAGTAATTATGTGCTTCTGAAATGCCAATTAGTAAGTCCTTCCATGATCCAGCTTATAGTCAGATCAATATTAGGTTGATAACAGCAGCGAGTCATGATCTGGAAGAGAATGTTTTATTATTAAAGAATATAGGAAGCCACAGAAATATTAGCTTAACTCCTCTACTCCTCTTTTTTTTTTTTTTTTTTTTTTTTAAGTGCAAATTGTAGTCCCGACTGTGTTAAGAGCAAGACATAGGTATTTCTGTGCTGTGGTCCCTGTAATTTCAGTACAAATGTTTGGTTAGAATGGCAGACCCTAGCCAGCCAACATCATAAGTTTTTTTTCTATTTCTGGGTTGTGGGATTTTTTTTTCCTTTTTTTCCCTCCAAATAAGATGAACAATTTTTTAACAGACTTTCTCTGTCAGGGGGAAAAAAATAAAAAAATAATTTGGCCATCAGTGCAACATGAAAGTGCACAACAGAGTGATTCCCCTGGAAGAGCTAATTTACTTGCCATGTTGACAAGATGAGCCATGAGTGTGAAGAATAAAACCAGGTTCGTTGCCCTGGGGGGGCTCCTGAAGTCAAGGCTGTAATGATACAGAAATAAGGCAGGTATTTAGCATTCCCAGCTAGACCCTAAAAGTTTTTGTTACAGATCTCGGAGTGAAAGATCATTATTCATTGTAGTGTCAGCAAGGTGGTAAGATTTGCAATCATTTCAGAAAAGCTGTAAAATGGCTTAGAGGTAAAAGAAGGCTTTATTAGGAGTTTTTGCATTTTATCCAAGGGTTTGATATCTTTGGGCTTTTTTTTTTTTTTTTTTTTTGGTTTTTATTAGATTTCCTCTGTGAACTTGTTTCTCCGTCCACCAAAACTGCTTGGGATGCAGTGCACTCAGTTCTCAGTGCGCAGGGATGCAAAAAGCTGCACCCTTCCCTCCAAAGACAGATGTGAGAAAGGGATGGGATGTCCCTATGTCCGGGCACCAGCCCTCCTGCAGTCCCAGGCTGCTTCAAAGCGGGAACCATCACGGATAAAGTTTGCACCGTTCAATTTACTGGACAAGAGGATCATTCTACTTTTTCTTATGTGGATTCAAAAGCTTACACTGCGTTACAGAGCAGCGAGTACCTGATCCAAAAAATGTTGAGAAGTAACATCTCATTGATCATTACACACAGGGGCTGAGATGTCACGGGTCCCTGTGCTGGAGAGAAACAAAGTATAACAAAAAGAGAAAAGAAAAGTGTTTTCATAGATCTCATTCCAGTAGGTGTGAAGTTTTCCTGCCACCTTTTTTCTTGAATTTTCATAATTGCTGAAACTAAAACTGTTTCTTGACAAGTTATGATTAATAAGCAATTTATATTTGTCTGGTCACTGACAACCTATTTTTGAAGTTATTTCCAATACGAGGTTCTCATTACCATAGGGCAGTTACTGCTCACCTAGGGTCATAAATACTTTCTCATGGAGTATCCATTTGCCTACCATGGGAGCACTTGAAACTATTTATAAAGCACATTTTACACCTGACACATTAAATTAAGAGCAGAAAAATGAGACAGTTTTCTAATGGCATCAGTAGTACTGTGTTGGTTGTAAAATGGACTCATGTCTAGAAGGCTCTGATTCATGTTCTCTCTTTTTGAAGACTATTGACTTGTCTGGGTCTTTTTTTTTTTTAATGGCATATTGATATTGGTTGTTGTTCTTGTTTTGGATTAGAAGTCCAGTCAAATGAATTTAATAAATGTTGCTGTCACTGAAAAATTAGCATTGGCTGTCCCAAACGTAAGAGGGGAATACTTCCCAGAGCAAGTACCACACTGCTCTCTGTTCTCGGGTACTTTCAGAGATAGACCTAGAGAGGATGAAATGGTTTTAATCAATTTAATATTATATATGCTGACTCTTTGAAGTGGGCCAGGGCAATTGTAATTCATCAATTCCAGTGACCTTGCCCATTTGAGCATGAACTAACTGACCGTTTATGGTGTAATGGATATGGTTACCCATTACACAGCCGGTCATTAGAGCCACAGGTCAACCTCCACCTCGTCCACGACCCTACAGACATTCTGCACTATTGATTATACACTGCAAAGTGTAATGCAGCCTATATAAAAAGGGACAGTGCTAATATTAGATTTATACCTTTAATCCCCTCCTGCTCTAAGTCATGATTTTTATTCCCAGCACTAACTGGATAAAGCCCAACTGACAATTTGCTATCACCATGTGCAGGTCAGCTGATCCTTCTCAGAAGACAAACAAACCCCAAACTCTCTAACTTTGCCCACGAACGGAGCGAAGCCCCAGCAGGTTTTCTCACCGCACACGAACCTGCACACAACTCTCACTGGGCAGCCCTGAGTCACCGACATCAAAGCACTAAAATGAACTTTTTAGGCTTTCACAGCATTTTATGAAACGAAATAGCTGGTATAAAATTTCTTGATGTATTTTCAGAACTAAGAAACAATAATCAAATAGAGTCACTGATTGCATTATTATTTTATTTCAGGAAAACCCACTTATTCCTGCAGAGATACTTCCTAGGGAATACAAATCTGTTTAGGGATTTCATTTTATCGCTGTAGAGCACAGTTACCTCTGCTAGAAAGTAGTTTTCAATCAGTGCAAAGGCAGGATGGTGTCAGAGGCTGAGGAACAAGGCAGGCAAGGCGAGAGCCCGCTATTATCCCAGGGTCTCCCGCACCACCCTCCTCACCGCCCGGTCACAGCACCCACACGCATCTCTCACGCCTGAGGGCACCAAGACCAGCAAACACGCTCGTATCCTCCTGGGTCGTTCCGACCGGGCACCGGCAACATCATGACTAACGCGCCGATTTTTACTCTGTATTCTTCACCCGCAGCCTGTAGCCGTGCCGTTACTACAAGAGAAACGCTTAGGGAGGCAACAACAAGCTCCGTGCCCAGCGGCCGCCTCCTCCAGGGCAAACTTTTGGAAGGGACCCGCGAAGGGACCGGGAGGTGTCGCCGCCGACAGCAGCGAAGCGCCGCTCCCGCAGACGCGCAGCGCACGGCGAAAGCACCGGACAAAGTTGCCCGCAACGGCCCCCCCCCCGCTCCGCTCCCAGCCCCGCGACCGACCGGCCGAGCCCCGCAGCCGCTCGCCCCGCCGGTGCCCGGGCGCCGGTCCTACCTTCACGGCTCGGGCGGACTGGCACTGGACGTGGTGGGACACCGTCGCCGTCTGGTTCATGTTGCCGGCGGCGCTGCGGGCTGCGGCGCCGGGATGGGCACGGGGGCGG
>JAOXNO010000078.1:8903635-8934014 GCA_028565335.1 Limnodromus scolopaceus | reverse complement strand
GCACCGGCACCGGGGCTCACCGGGACCGGGGCCGGTTGGTGTCCAGCCGATGCTCGCCGCCCTCGCCCCCGGAGGCCGGCAGCAGAGGCTGAGCGAGATCAGACCCCTCTGCAAAAGCCAAACCCCGCCTTGCTCTTCGCTGAAATTAATGAAATGGCAAGAGAAAGTTTGTAGTGGCTGCTTTTTCCTCCTGGTCCCCCGGCATTGTTTCCCTCTCTCCTTTCCCCGTTCCCCTCTGCCGCCTCCCCCGTCGGCGTTAAGGCGACTCCATCCCACTGCGGATTCGGGATGCAGGCATTGCTATCTAAAGCAGGGACGAGGCACAAGCATCAGCCGCACATCCACTGCCCACGTACACGGAATTTCCAAATTCCCTGGGCTTTTTGACGTACTGCAGCAGCTCCACGCTTCCCCATAGAGCAGAAGAAAAGCAGGTCTGACTAAACTTTTACCCAAATAACTTTTTTTTTTTTTGTGGGTTTGTTTGTGGTACAGTCTAAAAAACTATCCCCTCCAGACTCATGAGCGGGACTCGCCAGAAACATATGAAATGCTCTTTCCATGGGCCCAGCCCAGAGCTGGTATCAAAGCCAGAGGATTTTGGGGTGGAAGCTGGCAAGTTCTGTGAGCAGATTGTCAGACCCCAGGCTAATAATAAGCAAGCAATATCTTATCTATACATAATGTTCTTAGGTGATCTCTTACGTTAGAGAAACCTTGCAGTAAAGCAAGACATAGTGTCCAACACACCAAGGTGTTCCTGGGGCATCCTTGAGGGGTGCCTGAAACTGCAGCCGGGGCAGGTAAAGTCAGTTCAGGAGAAAGCAAAGAAGAAAAAGGAGAGACTAGAGCCAGAAGCCACGGGCACAAATCTCCCAAAGAAACTGCTGACTTGGAGTCTCTCCCTGTGTGAGACTCCAGCTTCAGGCATTTCTGAAGCATCTGTTAGTTCGAGAGGGAAGTTGTTGAGTACTGTTTGATACCGTATCAAAAGCTACACTCCCAGCGCAGGAAGCTCTTGCTCCAAAATAAAATGGCTTTTAAAAATTCGGACCCCAGGTTGAGCTTGTTCTCTAGTTCTGTCTCTTGGGTTTTTCCCCCTATTATTCCCCCCCTGCCTTTTTTTTTAGGTAATTTGAAGAAAATATATAAAGCGTGTGTCCAAAAAGTAGAGAGGTAAGAAAACAAAAAAAAAGTTTTGTCAAAGACTTCAAGCTGTGCTTAGAGTGACATGAAGAAACACCAGGTGGGCACTCATCTCCTCCAAGCACCTGCCCAGAGGTGGCCGTGTACAGGCCTGGAGGTGCGAGTCGAGGGTCCATCTCACTCTACATGGGAAGGACAAAGGGAGAAGGCTTGCTGTACTCACAGCTCAACTCGTACTCCAGGAAGACTACATGGATCTTGAGTTGTGCTTGCAAACCTCATGGTGAATTCAGATGTCCTCCTCGGCTACTTTAAGTGGGGTTCATTTTCAGAAGATTTGAATTTCCTGCATGGAAATTTGCTTTAAATGATCTTAAATCCGATATCTCCAAAGACAAAATTAATTTTGCACATTTTAACTCGGATTCGAAGCCAGGTACTGCTGCAAAGGGATGGCAAAAGAGATTGTGCTGGTGAGTCCTCTGCTAGTCCTCTGCTCAGCCTGCAGAAAGCTGCCCTGTGTGGGAACCAGCCCTGGGTACAAATGTTCCCTCCAAGGTGGGAAAGCACTCAGACAGCATTTACTCCAGTGGCACCCAGAAAAATGTCATTTCCAATGGAAGCCAAATGCAGAGTAAAGGCCCAGCAAGAGGGTCCCTCCTGGCCCAGACACAGTCACCTCTGGGCACCGCAAGTGCGGCATCCGGGCTGGCCTCTAGCCTGCAGGACTTGCTCACATTAGCCTCCTTCACCTTATCGGATTTATTGGTTTTTGAGCAATAAAAAACACATTTAGCAAGCATGTCCGGGGCTCAGCAGTGCTCTTTCACCTCCCTCCCTCATATGCAGGCAGGAGTGAAACCTAATGGATACAGATGGGAAAAAACCTCACAGAAAAATGAGACTTATGATTCGACTTGAAGGTTCTTTGGTTGGTATTGAGGAGGAGGGAAAAAGCAAATGGCCGTTTGGGAAAAGGACTAACAGTCTAACTTTCGCCATACGCTGTCTTGCACCTAAACATTTGTACTGAAAAGAAAATGATGGCTTCGAGTTATTGGCACCAGGAGCCCAAGCAAGCAGAGGCAACCTGGAGGATTCATTCTCCTTCTTCATCTTGAAATATGTTTGTGTTTAACAATCTCAGATGGGAACTACTTTAAGCCAAAAGAATGAACTCACAATATTTTTAGTTGGATTAAGTATCTGTGGATTTTTATAAGCTCCTATGAGAACTTTGCGTAAAGTTTTTATGCTTGATTTTATGCTTCACAGTGACTGGCCTTCTATGCGAGCTGCCAAAACCAGCTTTAAGTTAAGACAGAAATCTCTTCCTTATAATAACAAAGAAAAGGTGGCTTGGGTAAAAAAGCTGCCAAAGACAGAGATAAGATCAATAATTTGCTGGCATTGTTTTTAAATGAACTACTACAAATTTTAATGTATCTGTTCCTAGAAAGTATAAATTTTGCTGATTAACCTCCCGCTCTCACAAGGTGGAACCTACTTGGAGTATGAACCTAACAAGGGTGATCAGGAGTTGTAATGACTCTGTAAGTGCATCGTTTGTCATTATAAAATATCTCAGAAACAAGTTAGATCAATAGAGTGGGATTCCAAAACATGCTGACTGAAATCCTCCAGCGCACCACCCTGCTGCTTCCTTCTCCAGTAATGTCATCCACTGCCATCCCTCCGGTTCCTCGATGCAGCCGTTAATCCTCCGTAGTGTGTAATCTTCTTTGGGAACTGGCTGCTTAGCAAAACGCAGTTCACCCTGGATGCTGACTGCTAATGCGAGTATCCATGTTAGCCCTGCAAGGAGGTTTTCAAAAATTTCGGTGCCTTTAGGGTGCAATTAAATAACTGAGTGATCACCCAAATATGCTGGAGAATATTAAAGCTGTGAGCAGATGCCTCTTTTACGTATTCCAATAGAGCAGGTGGTACCTGCTGGTGTCGGAGCAGCCTCCCAGCGCACTGAGCGAATCTCCTTCTTGAAATATTTAAAATTAATGAGAAATCAACAAGATCAGCCAGGAAAATTGGTTAAACTGCCCAGAAAGTTTAAGTAAAAACAAAATCCCTCTGTCTGGTAGAAAACCCTGCCTGCTCCACTGCCCAGACGCAGTGAGTGGCTGTGGGCAGCTGGATCTGCTGCTGGAGGTGGCGTTTCCCAAAGGTTCCTGATCATTATTCAAGTCCTGCAGTAACCTGCTGTTAGTAACTCCCAATATAGTTCCCTGGACACACATTTACCTGCCCCTTGCTTGCTCGTTTGCTTTCTAAACCTTATGTTCTTTAAATAAATAAAAAAACACAAACCCTTTCTTCACTTTTTAAGACACGTTTCATGAATTACATTGCGTAATCGCTGTTCTGAGAAATAAAAAATTAAAGTGTATATTGGTAATCATTTATACTACATGACAACATGTTTTCCTGTAGCTGTTTTCTGCCTTTTCTGCTTTATGCAAGTACATAAAATTTACTCTTACTGCTGCTCGACATACCCAGGGCCTAATTCTGTGTTTGCATACATTGGCAGCTATTGACGTGAGTGAACTCAATTTCTAACTCACACCAGTTCATAATCAGATTACAGACTTCTCTGTTTATGGGCGAAGAAGTTTTAATACGGCAAGGGAGGCTGACTGGGGATCGCTGCTCGGCTGCCGGCTTCCTCAGAATTATTAATCACAAGGAGCTGCACTGTGTGTCGACTCTGGGCTTGCGTGAAACAAAAACAGGGCATAGTCTCCCTCCAGTCAGCTGTGCAAAAATCCTCTATTTCTCATCTCATACCCCAAAGAGCTGTCAATAGAAAGGCCAGCAGCTATCATATGCCACTGCCATGGCCAGCAGGTTCACACACAGCTCAAGGTACCCCAGGAAAAGCTGTTCTGGAGGACGGTGATGCAGCGGTATGCACACACGCGTGTACGTACATGCACACCCCCACGTCCCCTGTAGCCGGCAGTCTCACCGCAGCTGATGCAGGGAACGTGAAGGAGAATTCCCTCAAGTAAAGCATAACTTCAGACAGACTCGATAGATCAGTGAGACGCCAGGCTTCAGTCCGGCTGCAGTGCCAGGAGCTGCTGCTCTGTTAACCCACGATGTCAATGTTTGGTTACTGGAATGAAGGAATCCTCAGAGTGGCCAGTTCCTTTGGCCGGGAAAACACTGCGTTATCCCTGCAAGGTATTGTCTTACTCACTGTATGTATTTCCACTCCTTTTACCACCCCAAAATTCCCTCACAGCTTACCATCTTCAGGCTTTGAGGGGTGTTTTCTAAGCATCTCAGTGTGGTTAATTAATTGCATTTTGAACAAAACCAAGGAGAATTCACACCATTGCTGAACATCATGCTTAAAATTTATAATATCCAGTCCAATGTATTGGATGAAGAAACAAATATAGATGTTCCTCATTTGTACAAGCCAACATCTACAAAATATATGGGTACAGTTGTTATTATTACCTTTTGCTCTTATTCACTACATTTACTTTAATAGAAAATATTCAGATGAATATACCTCTTTTTACAAACAAAAGGTATACTAAAATACTTTGGTACACGCACAAAGATTCCTTCCATTAGTTTTCTATAGAAGTAAAGGTAAACAACATGAAATTACAGCCAGATGAAGAAATAAGTCCTCCCTCTTACAATAATAATGAATTATTCTGACTAGATTTTGCCTGCAAACATGGGGGGATGTCATGAAAATAGGATCAGTAATATCTACATATCACTGACTCAGTGTGGGGAATGTGTTGTGAGAAGCGATGGAAGTAAAAAAAAAACTATGTACAACTGCCTTGTTACCAGGGAAGAGAAGCAAGCGATTTTTGAGAAAACTGTAAACAGGGGCAAGAGAATACGGGTCTGTGCCTGAATGAACTGAACACATTGCCCGCAAAAACTTGCATAGACAGTAGGTGACTTTATGAGCGGTACTCCACAGTGCACCTCTCAGCAGGTTTCTCAGGGCTGCTGAATGAATTCTGATGAATCACGAGCAGTGGCAGAAGCAGAGAGCATCTTTAGAATCCCTTAAGTCTTTTTTGTGTATGCCTGTTACCAGACTCAAACAGAGAATTAGAAAAGAGCAACCTTTGGTCCTTTTCATTTTCAAATGAGGCTTCAGAGTAACAGCCAATACTATTTAAGAAAACAAAACGAAATGATGCAAAAAACCATTTATGGCCACCAAACAACATTAATTTACTTTAGCATATTAGTGCCCAAAACCCTTGTTTCATTTTGATTACCTATTTACACTGTGGTCATTCCTTAAGCGCCAGAGACCAAAGTTATATTCTGCTCAGTGTGAATATACCAGCATTCACACTGCACTTAGAAACTGGCCAGAAAATGCATAAAAGTGTAGGAAAATAAATGAATAAATAAATAAATAACAATATTAACAGATGCATATATTTTACACATGAGGAACTTCAGGAAAGAAGAACAAATCTTCGATCTCACATCAAGTCCAGTGTAGACCCCGGGAGCACTATGCTCCAACTCACTGCATTCATTTAGCCTTCCATCTGCAGAAGCTATTGCATTATAAAGAGGCAAACCTGACTGTTTTGAGAAGTAGATTTAATTTCATGCGTAACTATTACTCACACTGCTAACAGGATTCAATGTTTCTACCATGCGAGAGCGACAGCGTGAGTAATGTTTTTGCACGCGTGGAGACTTACAGGAACACAGCGAACCATCTCCCTGCCTGTGAGCGTAGCCATGTTCCCAGTCTCATTGCGCAGCCCTCAGGAGCTGCCACAAAATACTGCAGACATGCCAAAAGTAGTGTGAAGGGTCTTTCTGTACAAGTTGATGCTTCTTCAAACCATAAATCTTGCTTGCCATGGAAAACGCTGAACCCCACGCAGAACACTCAATCTGCAAGAACATCATAGCTATGTCCTGGGCTGAGCCTCCAGGGACATTCTTGCTCCCTGAAGATAGGCCTGAGCACTGTCTTTCTGAGACCGTAGCCAAAATCCACAGTCCAGAAGGGCTTAATTGAAGTTTCAAGATTAGGACACAAGCTTGAATGAAATGTCAAGCAAGACCGACGTTTTTTTGTCTAAGCAGGATCCCTCTCCCTTATTTTCAAGTATATATGACAAGACACCCAGAAGGAGCCCCCTTTTTTAAAGATCGGGCCCCAGCTAGTAGCTAAACTTCTGAAACATTATAAGAATTCCCACACGGAAAGTCAAGTATTTATGTACCTAATAGGTAGCCTTGAAAACTTGTCAAGGCTTTGCCAAGCTTACTCTCACAGAACTTGATCTGATCAAATTCTTTGTCCCCTCGACATGAAGAAGTCACCCCGTGATTCCTTCTGCACCTGGGAGAGCTGCATTAGGTATCACACAGAAGAAAAATTCATACTGAGCTACTGTGTTGCGCTGAGAAATTTCACCCTGAGCTGTTTATATGCAGAGGTAGCATCCTGAAATCAGCTGGCAGTAAAGCAGAAATGAAAAAAAAAAAAAAAAAGTTCACGTATTTAAAGAGTTTGAAGTGTGCAGAGTGGTTTGCTCAAGAAGCAACAAGGAGTGGTTGCCATCAGAAATTAAAAGATGCTTTTTCTGCCCCTCACACAGAATCACAGAATGATATGGGGTTGGAAGGGGCCTCTGGAGATCATCTAGTCCAGCCCCCAAAGCCAACCCAAAGCCTCTTTTCCCTACAAGACATGTATTCCTGTCTCCCCACTTTAAAGATGTTTTTACAAGACTCCCAGGATGCTGAAGAAGGCTCTAACTCATTGCCACATGTATAAAACAGCAGACTAGTGATTAATCTTCTTGTTTATTCTCTCCTCACAGTATTAATTTTTTGGTCAGGCATAGTTTGTATATATGTTTCTTTGTCATGGCAAAAGCCATCATTTTAATTAAACAGGATGAAAGATGGGATAGAAAACAACCCTGTTAGAAGGACCACAGCTCAGATTTCCTTCTGAGGACACTGCTTTGTCTCCCCATCCCTGAGGCAAGAGAAAGCAACCTGAGAAAAGCAGCAGCCTCACGCAAGCTGCTAGCAGTTTTTTTCGGCTATGCTGATATCTGAGAGTGAACTTACCTGGTAAACTTAGGATTCTGCACAATATCTAATTGTTGCTTCACTAAACAAAAATGCAAGATGGTACAAGGAAAGTTCTGGGGGGAAAAAGCTTAAACAACTATTTTAATGATGGTGGGAGAAGATAGACCACAGGAACTTGAAGGAAGAACTTGGCCAAAGCAGCAGTAATGAAAGAGGTGATAAACCTCACATTGCAATCCAGGACCAGACTTGGCCATGCTATGCCCTTGACTGCTGTTGTTACAGCCATAAATGCTGCTGCTTAACATGTTCCTGGAAGACAGTCCTCTTCTTCCATGCTGAACATTTCTCAGGCTCTTTAGATTTGCGATGCCTTTTTAATAAGAAAACATCTGAAATCCCTTTATCTCTCTTTTTCTTTTCAATCACAAGTGCGTCAGTCACAAGCCCACGCTACTCAGCCACCATGATTGCTGCCATGCTTCAGCTGACAAGCTGTGAAAGTTTTGGCTGCCCAAAATCATTGTGAACATTTTTATTTCCTTTTGGTAGAATTATGAGATGTTTTCATCTCATTGCCATGTACCGATGTTCCTTCACACATATACATGAGTGAGTTTTAGTGACATCAAGTATTGTTTCCAACTAGTTAAGAAATACTACCTTGTTCATGACACGCAACATTACTGCCAGCTGCTCATTCCAATATCACTTAAACATGCATAGAAATAATTTACTTATACTTTAGCATCCTTTTTATATTCCAGTTATAAAAAAGTAGAACACCATGTGAGGAAAAACAGTGCGGATCATACATTCCTGTACTTTGCAATGAATCACGGACTGTTTCAATGGAAATTACATTAAATGTCACAATGCTTAAACTAACCAAGGAAGAAGATATGAGATTAGAATGGTTCTTCTTTCTCTTGGGCTGTGAGCATTTTAGTAAATCCCAGAGAGCTCTTGAAGACCTGTGGGACTCACAGTGTTGGGAGGAATTTATCAAGAACAACCGACTCTCATGCGCAGTTACATATTCTCCAGCAATTGTGCAATCTTCTAATAACTGAATCCAGTAATTATATTATCCCGCTCTCATCTTAGGTAAAATACCAAAATTTGTGCTTATTGGGATGCTGAAGGCCTCAAATGCAGGCTTCACTGACAGCTATAGTACCTGTAGGTAAGTGCTGTTCATTATATTTAAATAACTTCTGAGATAAATGAACATAGCCATCCTGCACACACAATAAAAGGACACTAGCTCCAAACACATAATCCAGCCATTATTTTGATTGCAGCATACTTTCCAAATCATTTTGAAAATATGTTTTGTTTAAAGTGCATTATTTGTCTTCCAGCTGGTGTAAGAAAAAGAGCAGAGAAATTGGAGCCTGCTTAACCAAGTTTATAAACCTGCGGTTTCAGTCTCAAAGATGAATTGCACTGCAGGAGCACATTCACTAAACGTTCATGCTCTCCTTCTTGCCCTCCTACTTATGTTCAAAGAGTAGAATAGAAAAACATAAATCAAAGTCTCAGGACATATTTCTTCTCCAATTTCGAAGCTGCCATATCTCTATACTAGAATCATAACACCCCACAATACAAATAAAAAGCATGGCCCAGCAATCACCACTTCAAAATAATTACAGGCAACACAGTAATTTATACTTATCTAAAGCCTTTCACCCCAAGGATCCCAAAGCAATTTATACACAATATAGATGTGGCTGATATGAAAACAATAATGCCAAGGAGCTACTTGGGAATTGAGGGATTCTCTAAACCATGCTGATCTTTGCAGTCCAAAACTTTACATATGCCCCTTATCCTTGTAGCAGTTTGAACAAAATCTATTACAATCTTCTGTCTCCCAAATTTAGGAGTGGTCTAGGTTCACACTGACAGAAGTGTTCTGAATCTTCGTTCAATTTCAGTCAATGATTTTGAGAAATTAAGAAAGGAACCGACATAACACTGCCCACCAGATGTCATATCCAATTCCAGGAAGTGCTCATCTGAAGCACTACCAGGATTAACACATTATTCTGGAGAGAATAAAGTCCTCAATATCTATTCCTGCTTCTCTTTTCCCTTATAAATTTTATTTCTGATCCATTCAGACTCTGGGCAAACACTGGCCTACAGTGATTTTTCTGTGCTAGTCTGAAATATCATTTACCCACCAGCTGCACAACAAATGAAAGCAGACAGTCTAGGGGTGCTTGCTGGAGCCCCAACACTGTCAATAGCACCAGGCCATGGAGGTACAAATCGGTCTTTAAACACAGCTGTGAAATAACTGCTGGTTCCCTAGTCCTCAAACTGCACTCCTGGGGCGCTGGGTGAAAGGAAGTTTGGGGAACTAAACAGATAGGCATTTCTAAAAATTAACTGGTAATCCATTTGCGTTCTCAAGGCAATTTTTACATGGAAAAGGGCTACTGGCTCTTTCTATATTATAAACATGAATTTTCTATTGGCTTTCCTCAGTCAACAAAGTGTGGGCACCCAAACTTTGAAAGCATTAGCTGTTCACTTTGTAAGATCCCCAAAAGGCAAATTTTGGGAAAACAAAATATCTTTTGCAATGTGAATTATAGACACAACAGCAAAGCTCCCTGGCAATCTTCAGGTCCAAAGAGATCAACGCAAAAACCAGCATTTTAAGGAACAGCTATATATTGTTACCACATTCTAAAATTGGGAAGTTGAATCAAAACACCTTAAAGCCAGAGTCTCAAGGCAAGTATAAAGCCTTCAGTCTCAAGGGTAGGAAACTTACTCTTTTCCCTTGCTCAGCCCTCTGTAATGTATTTCTCTACCAAAACATGTACGTAGGCCTGTCAGGAAAATTCAGGAGTTTTAATGGATTGAATGAGAACAGCACATACAACAGGACTGCAGCATCTGATCTGCATGGCTAATGTGTCTGCAATCAATCTGATCAGTGAAAAGGATTGGCCTCACTGCTCATCATCAGGAGCGTTACTGCCTCAGGAAGGTGGAAAAGATAACCGTGCTTTTCGGGGGGTGTGTTGCCTTTTCGTTGGTTTTTTTTTCAGATAAAAAAATCATCAGCGGGAAATCTTACCATTTTTGATACCCACGTGGCACCGTATTTCTGCTTCACTCCCAGGTGGCAGCTGCAGCATCTCTCTGCAGGGAAACAGGAGTTTGCTATGACAGTACAGAGAAAGAGGTGATTGGGTGGGAATTTTTTTGCCCTTCCTCATGATCTCTGGGCTGCTGACAGCTGATCCACTAACAACACTTGAGACAAGTGAATTATTCAAGCAGTTTTCATAATGGGATGCTGGAGATGGTTGATTGCATTGCCTCACACTGGATTTCTTCTCCTTATTACTTTTTAGGGAGCAAAGAGGCAATGAAATGATATTTTTCTTTCATTAGAAAGTCCTTAGAAATTGCAAGTATTCACTGTTGTCTGTTAGGAGACAGATGCCAAGGAAAAAAAGTGAATAAATAACAGATCTCATAATAAGACTGGTTTGGGCTAAACTCTGAAACTAAAACAGTGTATATATGGGGTTTATTTATTTTTCAATCTTCATACTGCTTCAATTTGTGGTTCACATCTTCAAGAGGTGAAAAACAATTTCATTTAGTAGAAAAGCTGCCCAAAAAAGCTATGCCAATTTATACCACCTGGGAATCTCACCATCTCACCCCATACTAATCTGTTTCATTCATCCCCATTTCTTGACATTTAACTGCCAAGGGACTAGCCTGGATGTGGAAATGTATTACCCGAGTGTCACCAGTAATGGCTGTCTCTTTCTCTCCCATCCTCTCCAGAGCATCTAAGCCAGAACAGACTTCAAAACTGGATTTGTGAAAGTGAGTAGGAGCAAGGGCAAAAAAAAATTGGACCAAAGGAGTAATATTCTGTAGTAAATTCTGCATAAAACAAGCTCTGTCTTTGCCTTTACTGCAAACAGGAGTTAATTCCATAGTTCAATTTTAACTTCTGTGTTCATATATTTATGGAAACGATTTATAACATGGAGCTTGTAACTGCGAGGGAGTGTATTAGATGACCCTAGTGGTCCCACAAATCTTCATCTGTGGTTTCACTGCTCTTGTGAAGTGCAGCCATTGTGAGAAGTTGGTCTGAAAATAGCAAGGATTTTGATTATCAGCACAATAGGTCTTGCACTGACTTTGGAGTTCAATAAAGAATCATTGCAGAAACCTGATAACAGGGAGTACATATTTGCTGCTTCCTATATTTCTAATCATAGTACACTGGACTAGAAAGACAGTCTGAGGTATTCAGTCCAATCCTGTGCTATTGCAGGTGACCAAATAATAAAATCCATTTTATAAACTGATGGATTGCTTTGTTCTGTCATAAGACATTTCAAGTCCTGTAGTTTTATTTCTAGTTACAGAAACTTTCAGTCAGTGACAGGCATACTCTTGATGGAAGTGTCTTTTTCACTCTCAGGATATTAAAGCATTAGAAAGAAGGGAAGGAGAAAAGAGAGAAGCCCAAAGAGGATCCTTAAGCTCAGGCACAACTTTACTGCACTAGTTTCCCTTCTGAGAAAAGGTTGTTTAAAAGGAGATGAAATCTTTAGAATTCAGAAGCACCATTTTCTCCTTGCTCCCTTTCAGAACAGCAAATCTATGCAAGTTCTCACCTCAGCCAAACAGGGGAAAAAATGTAATCCTTCGTATACATCTAACACAGATCTGAGCCTTTCACTGATATAATCGCAGCCTGCTTTGCTCCAGTGGCTGTGTGTGTTTGCTGCCCGACACTGAGTGGCGCCTGGGGAGTGACATGGGTGCAAACTCACCTGGTGAAACACATCTGTGTAGCACAGTATGCTGTGCTCAGGTCAGGAGATTGTGCATGTTCTCCACTGCCCTGGGAGCTTTGAGAGACCAGAGTTTGTGCACTTCTCATGCTGAATCGCATGGAGCTCCACAGCTCTGGGAAAGAGCAAAAACCCAAGTATCAAACTATACGCAATGAGACACAATCAATAAAGCATTAGGACTTAGGAGTATACTTATTTCCAGTATACATGGCAGTATGGAAAATGGGTCTTCTCAAACAAAATTAAAGCTGTCTTACTATTAAAGTACAAACTTGGCTGTGCTCATGGAATGAAATTCTGTATCTCATTTGATTCGCTTCCAGAAGATGCTCTAACTGAAAAGAGCATTATAACACTACACAACAAAGTTTGTGCTAAATGGATTAAAATTATAGAACTGATAGATCTTAAAGCATAAATTTAAATGTAAGTATCTGTCTTAGTTCAGTGCTGCTGTACATTGCATTTAAAAGCAGATATAAGTGATCATTAATAAAATTCATAGTAACATTAAAAACTAGTGAGGTAGTCAATAATATTGGGAACTGCTCGATTATGTAAATCAATCGCCAGAGTAACATAGATTTTAAAACTGCAAAATGTCAAGTATTAAAGTTTCTTAAAATGTGGGAAATAGAATAGCTGGACACACTGGCAACAAAAGGGACTTGTCATAGAAAATCCCCAATGAAATGCAATGTCCACAACCGAGAAGGTGCACGAAAGAGGAGAGACCAAATACTTGGCGGCATGAGAAGCAGAACCCAAAATGCCCAAGAGGGATTTTTTTCACAGCTATTAAAGGAGCTGTTGAAAATTTTGGAGAAGGAGAGGGCAGGAAGAGGAGGCTGAAGGCAGAACAGGACTTATGAGTTGTGCAACGGACACGGAAATATTACCAGTATTGAATAACTTGGAGCTCAGCTGGTATCACATTGGGTTATAATCAGGATGTAACCGTGAGAGGTTTCACTCCCATCACAGCTGCTGTTGGAAAGAGGCTTCTTTACCTCTAGCCTGTAAGAACATAAAGGTCTTAAAGCTTCTGCACTACTTGGTAGATAGCTTGCTAGTTTATTGTAAAGAACCTCCCTAAAGTAATACTCTTTCATTCCCTGTTAACTTTGTACCCAGCTTTACACAATTAATTAGGGAAGTGCTCAAAGACCTAGATATTAAACCACTTTATTAATAAGGAATGAACATTTAATGGCTATTCCTCTCAGACTATTTAATTTAATGAGAGAATTTGCAAGAAAAAGCAGCAAGAAAAATCAATTTAATGTATAACAAATTGCAACAGAAAACAGAAATGTCTGAGACGAACACATGTATCTATTTACTGTGTGACTTTATAAGACCACCCCTATCAGAGCTTGAGGTATTGTACGTGCTCTTTAGTTCCAAGGAACTTCCCTGCCCAGTGTCCTTCTCTGCTGGGAAGGGAGAGACTGAAAGAGAGCATCTGTCATTTGTTTAGTGGGCAGTCCAGACCAAACCACGCCACCCAGTCAAACAAACTAGTATTTCAGTATTTCCATTCCAAACATCCCCAGGATGTTACTATTTCCGTCCCAGCTCCTAAAAACAAAATCCAGAAACACAAGAATAGAGGAGCCTCATCACTTGCCCCAGATCCAAGCATAGGCTGAAAAAGAGAGCAAGGACCTCCCAAGGTCCCTGACACCCTCCCCCAGGCAGGTGTCAGCAAGTGGCCTTCAGCCCAGCATTGTGCTGGGACAGGGGTCTGAAGGCACCCGTTGTAGCATCACAGGAGTTAGCAAATGCTATTCAGAAGGAGATACGACACATATGGCGACATAATGTCCCAAACTAAAAGAACAAGTGAGTCTTCATCCTAACACCCAGCTGAGAAATGTGATTTCATGCAGGACACACTTATTTGAACTAAATCTTTCTATTACAGAAAAAAAATCTGGCAGCAGCAGCAGACTATCAGTTTTATTTTGTAAGAGCTGTCACGCTGACATCTCTCTAAAAGCAAAATTTCTTTTTATGTCAGTGGAAGGTCTGAATGCCAAATGATGGGAACATGCCTTTCTAAGTTACTGAAACATTTTTAGTTGATTCGTTCCCTGAGGTATCTGCCACAAACAAGAAAAGCCAAGACTGAAGACAGGGTAACTTAGTAAAGAGCACAGAAGTACTTCTAGTAATATGAGTAAGACCTAAAAAAATACCAGAACTGCTGCTACACTAAGCTTTGTAAAGATCATAAAAGAAACTGCCCCTCTACTGAGACATTTCAAATCTAAGCTCTGCCTTTAAAACAAAACTACTCTGGTACATACAAAACATCAGGCTTTGGGTTGGGGAGAGACCTTATTTTGTTCTTTTATTTTCAGAACTTTGAATTTGGTAAGATCTAAGCATAAGCATTCAAAAAGACCTTTACATTTGAAAACATGCTTTGTTCATCAGTATTGGCAAACTGAATGGCTTGTGTTAAGATGAAATGAGAGTCCAACATATATAACATTTCAAAATAAATAGTAGTGTGCAGCATTGCTACAATTTTGCCAGCCGTCTGCATGAATCATCCCTGTGTGATGGTTTAGCCACCTATCTGCTTTTGCCAAGGCATTTGGAATATAGGCTTGTTGATACAAAGCATAACAGTTTTTTCCTCAGTTATTGCTAATTAAGGCTACCACTGTAATTCAAATCAATCCAGTAAGTCTAATTGAATAGGGAACTGGATGTCCACAGAACCAAGCCTCTCTTCTGCAGTTCATACAGAAAAGGTACTTACAGTGAATATTGCTAGTCTTCATTAGAAATTGTTTTTTTAAATCTAAGAGATAACCTTTGGTCAAAAAGAAGCGGAGAAGGGGAAATAATAAGGAAAGAGGTTTGGCTTTCAGAGGGCAAATCTGAACCCAAAACCCAAGAAATTCTAAGGAGGAAGGAATAATTATCGTATTGGTCAAAAAGTGGCAAAATTGGCTGGGTAAGTGAGCAGTCTGGGTTAAACAACAAAATGTTTCCTCAGCAAATCCCTGAGCCCACCCCTATAAATTTTAGTCTGGCCAGCAGCAGGATCTCTGCCAAAGAGGCAGGATGCCTCTGCACTTTTTGTCCCTGCCAGGACAGAATTTAACCCTAAACATGTTTAAAAGAAATTATGTGAACTCTAAAATTTATGTAATCACTTATGACTAACTCCTCATCATAACAGAAGTTATAGTATGTGCAATTATCTCTTTAGTTTGAGTTTTAAATTAATATGAGTCATTCCCCTTTCATTTAAAACCTCATTTTCCACATGTACAACACTTCCAACCAGCTTTGGAAGAGAAGTATCAAAGGGGCTAATTCCCCTGTTTTAATTTAACTGAAGAAAATAGAGTTACATAAAGGACAGATTTGAATCATTACAGTGTGTCTGAGCTCTCACAAGGAAGACAGAAAGCAATGGCAAATCTATGGATGCATAAAAAATTCAGTGTCTTTTACTGTGTTTTAATGAGGCATTTTTGTTTTAACTGAGGGGAGGGCAGGGAAAGAGGAAAGTATTTCTGCAGCACCGTTCTAAACATACCATGGAACAAGACTTGTCCTCTTCTCTGACCCCTATTATGTTTCTGAAATTGCTCACAAAACGAAGCATAATTGACATGATTGTCAAATCCCCTCTCTCCAAGCACCGTAATAACTTGCTGCACCTAAATACCATGGGACTTTTGTCAGAAGAGGAGAAAGCTCTCAGCTCCCTCCAAGGAGCGGCAGCTTTCTTGGCACCGCCATTCTGCTTCAACAAAATTATTTAATCTATATGCTAAATTATTCCCACATTCAGATCTGCACCGCTGCTGTGCTGTTGCTCTGGCACTGCCCCAGCACAGCTGGTTTTTGCTTTGGGACATTCTGCAAGGCACCGCACAGGGATGCGAGGGCTGTCGTGTTAGAAGCTTCTTGTGTCTTCTGGGCACGACCCACCTGGTGCCTTTTTACCATCCCTTTAATGTGTGGTTTAGAGCCTCAGGAGGCTCCCTCTCTGGCTGCAGAGTACTGGGACAGGCTCCTGTCAGCTGCCCACACCTCTGAAGCTCTCTTAACCTGCACCACAAATAAACACCTTGGAACAAGGATCAATTAATTTTTCAAATATTTTGATTGATCTCTACCTATGGACATCTTGTGAGCCATGTCTACAAGACTGCTTTCTGTTTTCTCCAAAGTCCAGGCCATATATGACCATACAGGAGATGCCAGTACTTAGCAAGCAGTTGCCTTAAAGATGCCTCATTAGCTCTGATTTTGGCTGGCAAATTATATAGGTAGGTAAATAAATAAAGTTTGTGAAGATGAACCTGAGAAAAACAATTCTCTCTCCTACTTATGTCCATTTTCCTACATATTTTACCAAATTCTCTACATGTTCTAGACGAGCTTCCATAGTATGAAATTCCCTGAATAATAAGAAATTTATAATTGGGTATATTTTAGCCTCCTTTCTGTATTTCTGTTCCCATATTAGACAAGCATAAGGATTTATAGTAAGAACATGTGCATGCACAAATATCAAATCTTGTTTCTTAGATTTAACCTTAAATTTCACTTCCCAGACAAAATCTGAATGTTCTTAAATGAGCCAGGAAAATGATCAAAGTGAATTGTGAACAAACATTTGAGAATGTTTGAGAAATTTAAGAGTGGGGGTTTGCTGTATTGGTTTGGATCCATCTTTCCATGGGAATGATCTGAATGCATGAAGACGACTATTAAAATGCATCCCTCCTTTGCATGAAAAATATAAATTCCCTGACAAATTACTTGAAGTGTAATGTATTCAATTCCATCCCAAGAGACAAAATTATGTTTTGAGAGAAGCCAGATGCATAAATGCTTGTGAGCTCTATGCACACAAGTACTTAAAGCTGTGTACAGTGTATAATTTAGAAGGCACCTCCTTAAAAAAGGCTTTGCTGGAAAATGACAACTGAGCAGAAAGCCCAGTATGTACCTGGCCCCTTTCTGGTCCAAAACGGAGGGGAACCCCTCGCAAACCCCTGTTGGAGGAAGGCAGTTGATCTGGGGAGAATCCAAGAAGGCAGCCTGGCAGCTGGTTAGAGGCCAGCACAGTGGCAGGTCATTGCTGACAAGAGCAGCAGCAGCCACTGAATACAAACTTGTGCTAAAATAACAGGAGATAGTAACCGACAGTCCTAAACTGGTGGTGCTGGTGTTCCTAAAAGAATCATTCCTAAATAAAAATAATCTAGGTTTTGAATTCAGAGTTTTAATTGTCAATATTTTATATTTCAATTCTAGATACAAAATGAAGCAAAAAAAAAACCTGAACAAACAAACAAAAAAACCCCTCGGTTTTGGCAGAAAGCAAACACTTCTCACCAAGAAGAAAAAGTTTCATTTAATTAGCAAACTAATGTCCCAGTAAAAGACAATTCAGACAGAAAGTGTTGACCCACCCCACCCTGCTTCATGCGTAATGAAAATGGATTTTAAAAATCCTACAACGCCTACAGCGTGAAGCAAATTTCCCTTTGCCCCATGCACATGCACAGCACATTCGGTTTGGTACCTGGGATGTGAACACCAGCTCCCTAAAACTCCACCAGGTCTGGGCAGCGTGAAGTACAGCACTGCTGTTACATTTGGAAATACAATGATCAGATGAGCATGGTGAATGAATGACACTAACACATTACAAAGATGACAGAAGTGAAAATTGCAGCAGAAGTAAACATCTACAAATGCTATTTTTAGATCTGGCCATGATTTGGAGTAGCTCAGTTCACCTTTTCTGTGAAATTATTTCTGTCAGCATTCTTAAAATATTACCACTAACCCGTAAGAAATATTCCTCATTAATTTTGACAGGTATATATATTTGAATCTTACGCAGAAATGAGCTATCATTGACTTACGTGTTAAACTTTTCCATGCCAATGTTAATTTGTTTGCAGTGGGGGAAGTAAGCTTTCTGCATGACTTAAATCTCACTGTAGCTCAAAAGATTTCCTATTGTCAAAGATTTCTTTCCTAAGAAACATTCACAAATTTGATGTCTAAAAAGGTAGCTAAGTAATGTGCGATTGACATTTACACAGACAAAATCATATGCAATAAATTAACTCAGTGTTTATGGCTCTGCATGCAATTAACAGCACTGCAATTAAGTTCTGGCATAATACCACATTTCAAAAGGCCAACTAAAGGATGGATATAAAATGAGCCAACAGAAACAAGTCCTTTATCATTGCATTATCCCTTAGGTGGTTGCATCCTTAAAGAAGGACTGACAAGCACTGGGACTGGGCTGTGTCTGTGAAATGTTCAGAAATGAGGTACTTTATCACAGTCCCGCTGGGGACATTCTGACTCTAACTTCAGTACCTGTTTTGAAAGCAAAAAGTAAGGCATGAGTCACTTCCCGCGTCGTCAAATAACAAATCCAAACTAGATGACAAAAAGATGGTGATTTGCAAAATGATCAGCTGCTTAATACTGCAGTTTTATTTCTGGTGAAGAATCCAGCTACAAGTACTGTTGTTGTCAGAAACATCTGTAATTAGGAAGAATTTCCAAACATCTCAACAGCATGGATTACCTCCTCTTAGAAAGATGCTGTCATATCCACCTGTACAATACTTACCCCCCAGTTACACCTATGGCATGTGCTTTTGATGATGAATTTCCCCCCGAGTGCCCATGCGGCATTAGTGCTCTTGCACCTCATCCAAACAGGCTAAGGGATTGCTGTTGCAGCTGATCATAAAGTTTCCAACAAAACAGCTATCCATAAAAGAAACGCCAGCCTGTAGAAATTAATTCCTGTCTTGCAACATGTCAGTTTTGATTTACTAGAGGCCATTTTTTGCTTTCCAGGGGGATTTCTGGTGAAAAACATTTTACCCCAAAACCCGCATCGACGAGTGTGCTCATACAGCACCCTCCCCCTGGCTCCCCTCAGACCCCAGGTCCTCTCACACCTCTGGGTAGCTTTTAAAGCACCTCCCAGGTTACCTCAGGAAATGAACACAGACTTTATGAGGTCATTTGTCTTCAATGCACTTTCTAAATATTTAAATATGGAACATTGTTCATGAGGTTTCTTGACAGTGTAGCTAACCAGGAGAAAGGCCACAGGCAGTTTAGATGTCACCACTGCAAGGCAACTGTTGAGCAAGGACTTTCATGAACACGGTTCTGAACTTAAGGACCATGCAGAGCACACTTTGACCGACAGATTTATTACTACTTTGGAGCTGATCCTAGAAATAGTCCTTATCCTTTATTCACTCACTTAATGTAAACTGCAAAGGGCAAGAACCACATACCATGCTAAATAATTCTAGATGGGTTTTTTAAATCTTAATTGTATGAAATCTTTTCTCAAAATTACTTAATGGAGGTAACACACAACACATAAATACAGAAAAGACCCCTATCATTAGCAATCACATTAATCTGCTGGGTAGAACTATTAGAAAGGAAAGTAAATGTGACTGTACAAAATGTTGTTCGCTTTGGAGACACAAAACACATGGAAGCTAATTTGTTTCTCTACTATCAACCCTTCTCAAGTTGGCAACAGTCTCCTAAATCGAGTGAGTGCTATTTTATTCATAAGCATTATACAGCTCTTTCAGGAAAGCAGTTGGTAACTACCAGTCATTCTGCTTTTTTAAAGCAAACCATTCTGTTTTATTAACTAGTACAGGTTTTGTTAGTATCATCTGTAATACAAGTGATTCGATTCATTGCGTACGAGGATGGCACATGCTGAGTAGCTAAATTACACGTCAGAAAAAGATCACTCTGAATTCTCGAAGTTTTATGAGAGTATATTATCTGGTTTACCAAACAAATCATTCCAGAACAGTGCGTACCTGTTGTATTTTATCCTTGCATAATAATCAGAAACCTATTTCTCAAAAACTTCCAAGGAGGCAGGAGTGATTTGGAGTGAAAAGGCCAGAGCGTGAAGCAGGAACACTTACAAATGATCATAACTCCTCATCCTTGTTTTCTGCTTGTGGCAATTTAGCACAGATACTTTAAATGAGTTTGCTATTCAATTAGTGTTTCTTTCTGTCCTTTGGTACTGCATTAAATCAGGTTAATGAATGAAAATTGCTGATGGTTTAATATTGCTTTGGCTACTTTGACACGAAGCAGATTTAGCATTGATTTCTAGCATGTTAGTTTATTCAAACACAGTTTGTGTTTATACATACTTATATACACACACAGAAGGCATAATCTGTGAAGTGAGGGTGGAATAAGGCTATCTCCTGCATTATAAATCTACAGTCTCAAAACATCAATTTGACATTGCACGTCTGCCTCTATGCAGCACACCCTTCATGAAATTGTATCCAAACTTTGCATCTTACCACGTGGTAAGCCTGTGCAAATGCAGGTGACCATCTAGTGCTTCAAAAGCCAGTTACCTTCTCCTTTTCTATTTCCACGGTAAAATGGTGACAAGTGGCCCCATTGATCTTAAAAAAAGGCAGAAAATAGTCATATATAAAAAATGAAAAATTAATAAAAAAATTTAAACGATGTCCTTTTAAGCAAAATAGAGCTTGCACGTCGTTACGCCACACGAATTGTGCCACCTGCAGGTGTCCTGTTCTGCAGGCGCTTCTCCCAACGCGCATCCCGGCCTGGGAGAGGCCCCATCGCAGCCCAGCTCAAGCCCTGCCTGCGGGGAGCTGTGCACAGCAAGGATTCGCCCGTCCGCCTCGGCACAAACTCAGCAAGCCTGGGAGCTTGTCCCCTGGCTGGTTATTTATTTAGCATCCAGGTAGCCCTAGACCAGGACCCTGGCCCCTCGGCTGTGACTCTGACTCCGTGCTTCTGCAGGGCAGGAGCTCATCTAGCACATCCATGTCCTGGTTTCTTTTCACATGCTCAGACGAGGCAACCAAAAGCACTTAATTTTGAGTTCAAGGGCACCCTCAAGCTGCCCAGCAGCTTTGCCAGTGTTGTGCAATGCCTCTGCTCCCCTAACACAGCAATATTGCTCTTCCAGCCACACTTATAAACTCTTTCAGGATACAGATGTAATTTATATTATCTCCAGTTGCTCTTGAGACTATTTCCAAACTGTATTTGTGGCTGTAGTGTTGTTGCCCAACTCTGCACTGTACTCTAAGGCTTATTTAATAGTTTTCTAAGTATCTTTGAAATAAATACTACAGTGTCAAGCAGGAAGGAAAATCAGACGTTCTGGGCAGAGCTTTTCTTATTTTAACCCTTATCAGACAATGAACCTAGCCTTGCTGGACATAAATTTGGCCAAAACGAAAAATGCCTTCTAAATATTTTTGACAATACTTGTTAAAAATACCACATATAGCTGCTCCAGTCTCACGTCTCAGTCACCCGGGGGTATAAAAACTCTAGAAGTGACATAAAATAGGCTAGCCCATAGCCAATGCAACCCCAAAATCTACTTGAGCTCTAAATTTAACAAAAAATGCTCTTTCTTTTGCTATTTCAGTATTTTAACTTTAAAAACCAAGACTAAACGAATGCAACTTAGAAACTCCTTTTGGAGATTAGCATTTGAGAAAGTTTTGGAAGCTGTAGGGATTTTTAAAAACCTGACTAATCGTCATACTGCACTTCTACTTGAAGTTCCAGCAGTGGTGAACTTATTGTGCAAATTATGATCAGAAAAGACTGGTTTGCATGAGCTAAAAATACAAACTCAGAAGTGAAATCCTTCTTTTTTCCATTTTGTTGGATCCAGTCAATATTCACAGTGAATTCTTCCACAAAGCGTGAGCTTAACTTGAACAGAACTTTTATTGCTGGAAATTTGACATTGACTGTCATTACTGTCCCTACTGATCTGGATAGTTTCTGATCCCATTTTCCTGCAATATCTTTGTAGATTCGTAGGATTTACTTCATTTAGACATGATGCATAACTTAGCGCTCTGATAGTTATCCAAATTCTTCCTGCGTCCGTTAAACTCCTAAAACCAAATGAAGCTGTGTTACTTTCTGTGGTTTATAATGATGAAAAATTATCTTTCAAACAGCAACTATCAACTTATCATAAACTTCAAAGAAACAGAGAGTTTAAAGAAAGTATTTCACTATCTCCAGTTTCTGCAATATCTGACTAGGACTAAAATATTAAAATAGGAGAAGATCAATTATTGAACCACATTCTTTACTTACTGACACTTTTTGTCAATTAAGCCAAGCTTCAGTTTCTCAGGCTTCCTACAGTATATTTTATTATAGTAATTCTTCTTTTTGCATTTTTCCTTCAAATTTGTCTGGATTTTTAAAACTCCTAGATCACAGAGGTAGACTGCTTCTTATGGTGCTGCAGTGTCATAACACCGTTTTGTAAAAACTCTGCAAGAAGGAGTTTTCTCCATGATCTTCTACTTCAGGGAAGTATGGGATTTTCTTCAGACAGGCTTTTTTCCCTTCCCAAAACAAGTCCATTCATGCTTTTTCTCACAGCTGGACAAGAAAACAGTATTAACTCCCTACTCTCGTTGCAGGAATCCCTTCCTGCTGGTGGTCAGTGCTATTTATTGCCACGTCTCTCCACACCACAAACACAGGCTCAGCGGTGTTCAAGTCACTCCTCAGCATCTACTAGAGTTGAGCAAGGGCATTATAGCTGTATTATTAATTACATATTATTATTCATGAGGCGTATGGCTGAACTGGAGTTGCTCCAGCTGCTCTGTGGTGGGTAGCAGTGGTGGGGCAGCCTGAGAGGCTGCAAGGACAAGGACGTATGATCCTCCAAAAGTAGGATGAAGGTGAAGCAATTTCCCCTTGGAGCCACATGTAAAAGATCTGGGGCTGATAGGTGATAAGAGTTTATTTTACTAATTTCTCCATGCTGTCTCCTGACTCAGCCACTAGCTAGTGCCTGGGAGCAGCATCAGTGACAAAGGAAAAGGGATGGATATTCTCATGATTCTCATGATATTCTCATCCTTACATCATTCTCCTCTCCAACCAGTCAGAAACTTCTTCTTCTTCAGAACTTTCAGGGTTATTTTTAAAACCGCAGTGTTGCCATGATCTCCTTGTTAAACCCTTTTTTCAGTACAGACCCTGCATTGCCAGTTCCCTCACGTGCCACAACTCTTGATTTCAGGGTGTTTTGCATATTTTGGGATGGAAAACCATTGTTTCAAAGCCACTACCTTGTTTCATATAACTCCTAACATTTCATGTGCCTACCACACAGCTAGAGCATAACTGAGAGATATCCAGGCTTAGGTTAAAATCAGCTGCCCTGAAAGACAGTGGGTTAAATTAGCTCTGAACTTCATAACTGTGCTCCAGTATCCAGACTAGCACTTCTGAAGCTACTTCAGATGCCTTTATGTGACAGTGCTGACTGCGTCTGCCTTTAAAGTGTTGGCTACACCACTTGCCTCTGTTTTCAATGAAACTAAATTCAAACCATCCTGCAAAATGCCACTGACTCAGCATCAGGTTGGTTCTAGGTAAACTATGGTGGGTGCTAGCTACCAGCTCACTATTCTGGAGGAAAAAGAGAGCAACAAAAGAAGAGGATTAACTTCAGAATGCTAGACAAGACATTTTTTGTGGGCATGTTTGAGACTGTATTTATTAATGATCCTTCAGGTGAAGGATAACTTTTCCCATCGCACACAAAATCTAAGAAAAACACTTATAAATTTATTATTGCAGAGCACCTCTTGATTTCCCTGGTGACTCCCTGGTACATTCCTCCCTTAAAGACACTCATTTGGACTGCTGAGATTTTTGACTGAAGCAGTTGCTGCCAAAGGACCTACAATCACAAGTAACGAGGAAGCCACACAGGGAGCACAGCCATGTCCAAAAGCAAGTCCCCAGAGGGATGTTTCAGCTCTGCTCGGGCAAGCTGCCATGTCCCGTTTTTCATTTGTAGGAAGGCAAAGACCATTCCAGGATAGTGTGGCTATCTCCTTCCTGGGTCATTTCTACCAAGGTTAATCTCCCAAAGCACAAACTGAAGTCATGGACAGATACAAGGCTCTGGGGAATGGGATTCCCCTCTCCCTTTGGGCTCTATGTCACAAGTTACTCCCCTACGATAACATGAGATTTTGAGCACACTCTCGACTGTTAATTCAGAGAGAGTTACTAGGATCCTCTTACTATAGTCTGTAATTCATTTATAGCACTTGAAATGCTGAAGAGAGGTACTTCAGCATACGATAAAACTGAAGCAGATGCAGCTCTTGATTGTACAACTGCTTATCCAGCAAACGCAGAGCAAAAGGTTCAGCAGCCAGTTGCTGGCAGCCTGGCCTGTCTGTCTGAGTAGCTACTGGTAGCTTCTCAGCCCTGTCCCTTGTTCACACATAGGAAAATGAAACAGAAAATACGTGATTTACCCAGAGATCAGGAGTCATACTCCTGCTACCGGTGCATGCGCCTTCAACCCCCAAGAACAGAAAATTCTATAACTTTAAGATGGTTTTTGTTTCCGAAACCTAAAAGAGTTTTAAATTCAAATTTGCCAGAGTTCACTGATGTGCAGGGCATTTGCAATAACTCCAGACATATGAACCTGTGGATGAAAAATTAATAAAGAGTTAACAATAATGAAGACAAAGTACTGTACTGGTATACAAATGTTCCCTTTATATACATGTAGAATTTTCATGAAAAAAGGAAAGACATAAGGACACGTCCATTTTTTAAGTTCCTTGGAGGACTCAGGAAGCTCAACCTCTGTTTAACAGCACTTATCTTTGCAACGTTTACCATTTTCACTGCCTTCCAAATTCTCCCATGGTCCTATCTAAATTTGAGCAGTAATCCAAAAAAACTTGATTCTTTCTACCAATGGCTTTTAACACCCTGCAAAACACTCCTGCGTGTGTTGCACTGTGATTCTGAGGTGCTACAAACATTATAGAGAGAAGGCAGGTAGGTAACAGCCTTGGAGATGGAGATAGAAGAGCTGGGGTGAGAGAAGCAGAGGCAGTAGATGGATGTTTACGCACATGTATGCATGTGTGCATATCCTGAATTATCACTGAGAACTGTTTTCCTAAGATGTTGGTGAGACCAGTGAAACCAGTAACCACAAGTGACCAGTGACCTCACCATCCAATGAATGCTGGCAGCGAGCGATCGGTACATAGATTATTTCTCCTCCATTTTACAGCCTCAGGAGAAAACCTTCCCGACTCCATATCTGCATAAAGACCACTGTGTTTAACAGCCAGAGTGGACCTGTACTCCTTAAATATATTAAATAAAAACTTGGCATCCTGAGGCAGGAAGTTCCTCAAAGTGATTAGGTGCTATCTGAAAAACAGCATTTTCTTCTTTATTAAAAGAAGCTATTTGTGACTCTTGCCTTGACAAGAAGCTGCGGTTGCCAGCTCAGGTGTTCAAGGGAGCAGTCACCGGTGAAAATCAGGAGAGGAGACGCTGTTGAGAGGAGATAATAATAAAGAGAATCAGCATCTTCCTCTATACATGAGGGTAAAGGGGCAGCAGGTACAGGCAGACACTGAGAAAAATAATTAACAAACAGAAACTTTCTCACAAGAATTAGCACAGACTGTTTCTGTCGCTTCTCCGGCAACACCCACAGCATGAAAATGGCACTTGTTCTTCTGCATAGGGAACCTGCAGCAGAAATGTTCTTGTATTTTGGTAAGTATGAACCCACGTCACCAAGCCAGAGAACACAAAAACCACGAGGACTCACATCGTTTCATTTAGCTGAACACATGGGCTTGGCTGAAAGGCTGAAGCGCTGGTCCTCAAAGCTATTAAAGCATCTAACTCCCACCCTAACCACAGCTTCTGGCCTGGGCTTAAATCATAGTTAAATGCTTGATAGATCATACGAACAGGTTATCTGCTTGCAGAAACTATTGCAACAATTTCACCTGTTAGAAGTTTTAACCTACAGGCTATTCATAATTCCTTGAATATGTTGTTTGTAAGCTGTTCACTGTTCTCATCTTGGAGAGAAACTACTTCAGGAAATTATTTTAGTCGCTTGCTAACATATAATTCAACAACTACTAGCCAGGTAGTTCAATAAATAAGAGCCAGGTAGCTGCCACGCAGTCTCTGTCTTCCAGGCTGAGTGATCAGCCAATACTGCAACACATTTCAGGGGCATATTCATTTACTGTCCTCTACAGGTCCTTTTATCTGTCTTTTCTCTGCAGTGTCTGAAGACTTTCCTGTAACGCATTAAGCAATATGAATATTATACATCATCTCTATGGTTCTCTTTCTCATGTTCATGCAGGTGATGAGAGAAATATATTAATGTTAATGATTGCTTTAAACTTCCCTAATACTTATGCTGCTTCCAGCTTTTCAGAGCAGAGACTCTTACTGGCTAGACTTTTAACTTAGGGCTTAAAGCTTGTTCTGGTTTTAAAATGTATTACGGTGACAGTCCTTGTATTTTAAGGGAGCAGCAGTAGTGGATTTAGCACCTTCTCTGAAGCAGCATAAATTTTGGGTTTCCAGGATCTGTGAGGCACTCACGGACTTTTCAAGTCAGTGGTCACCCAAAGGACTGCGTAGGGAGGGGTGGCACAGTATGACTGCCTCTCTGCTCCCAGCACCGTGCCACGGATCCTCTCTAGAGCCCATCTGTGCCTATCAGGACTGTAGCACTGACACCCCATCCTGTGGTGCTCACCATGAGAGGCTGCCTGTACCACCAGAGGCCCTCCCTGATAATTTAGTAGTGATGACAACAGTGCCAACAACAGCATGGAAAATTCGGTGACTGTGGGTCTCACCAAGGTTTCAGTGTGTTGTATCCCGGCTGTTCTCCTCTAGCCACCTTCCAGTGCTTGAGAGCAACCATCTGATTTCTGAAAGTTATCTCTGATTTCTCCAGTCAGTGCACTGATATTTTATCATTTGATGCAGTTTATATTCAGTGTTACCATATGTGAAACAGACCAGTAGCATTTTCACACAAAAGGTGTTATGACAGGTGGTTCAGGCAATTATGGTACACTCCTGTATGACTTCCTCCAAGACAAAAAGTTTTAAGGCAACTTTTCCAATCTAGTAACTTAGAAAACATCCCCTTCTTTCTCTTGGTCCAGGAAGCAGCCCTAGTGCCTGCTGGTCCCCAAGGTGCTGGCAGCTACTGGTGCAGGCACAGATGGCCCGGGGCCAGGGCTTGTCCCACCTTCCAGCTGGGGATCAGGACCACATGGTGCACACTGAGATGCTCCTGCGCTGAAATCCTGGTGCGTGAGAGCACAACCAGCCCTCAGGCACTCCTTTTACAGACAGCGGTGGAGCCCTTGCTGAGATTCACCAGCCCAATCTCTCTCCTCATCTACTCAGTCTCCATTCAGAATTTCTCTTCCAGCTGTGTCAGAGCCTATAGACAGCCACTCTTCTATACCGCTGTTCCCTCTTTGGAAACAATTTTTGAAAAGCCGTATCATGATGTTAAAAAAAATTCCCCTATTAGTACTTATCTTTCTACTAACATGATTTCCAGTTGTTTGTAGGCTTTGTTTAATATCATCTTTTCAATTTAAATGTTCTTATTCCAAGATAAGAAAAACAATTCACTGACTTGCATTTCTTTTATCTGTCCAAATTAGTTTTCTAATTAATTCGTAGCTCCAACAGCCTTCATTTATTTCACATTTCAATTTAACTTCCGAACTGCCATAATCAGATTAGCAATCAAACCCATTTTTAAAATATTTCTTCTCACAGGAAGCTGGGAAAACTCATACAAAACTGCCTCTGTGAATCTAATAAGCTTATGGTTTCTGCTTTGTTCTCCCCATTCTAATTTTCAAGTTTGCAGGCATCCCACTCAATCTGATGTGAACTTATCCATACAAGGATGATTCTTTGCATTACAGTGCTTAGAAAGATATCAAAGGTGTGGGGAACTGCGTTATACCGAGCTGCACGATGTCTCCTGGGCACAGCTACGCAGGGGCACCCAGACCTCCTGTTTCCTGAACTATTCCTCTCGCCGCAACGCCAAACCGAAGTGCTCCTCAGCAGTGACAAGTGACATTTCACTGGCCTATTTGGAAAGCAGTCCATTAAAAAGTACAGACAGCTGCAGATCAAAAAAGGATGTGATCACGCAGAAGCAGATAGCAGGGAGTCGCATCCTTCTCCAAAACAGTTTCACTGCATCACTGTGATTCAGGAAAGCATCACACTTTGGAAAAGCAGTTAAATATGTGCTTGTCTTTGAATATATGCTCAGTCTCGCTGAAGTCTCTGAAAGATAAGCACCCTCAAGAGCATCTTGAATAAAGACAGATTTAGCATGTGATGACACTCTTTAGCTGATTTGGGATCTGGAAAATGTAACCCAAAAGGTAGAAAGTCATTGTCACAGCAGATTTACAGAGCATCGTGACGCTGTCAGTGCCTATCACACAGCAACACTAAGGTTTCATATTCAGCTAATATTCTCTTGCCAGTTTTGCCCTGGAAATGGAGAAATTATACAACATTTCCTACAGCATCCCTTCTAATCTCTCTGCTGTCAAACTTTGGAGATATTCAGAACCTTCTCCCCCATGACAATATTTATAACAGTTTTCTAAAAATCCTATTAAACACCATTTCATTCTTGTGCTCTCCTTCAAGTATTACCTCTCACCACAAAGGACTAATTCAAAACAGCCTGAACAAACCAATGGTTTACATCACGTTTACTGTCTTTGTACCTTAGAAGACTTTTTTTTAAAAAAGACATAGCATGTTATTTTCTTTCATATGTGTGTGAAGAGACAGGAAAATATTAAGAAATTACATAAATAAAGAACTTTTTTATTTACATAAACACACACAAAGAAGCAATTTAGACAATCATAACTTTAGTGCAGGGTTTTCAAATGCAAATGTTTAAATTCCTTGGACACATCAAAAATATAAAGGTTTTAAAATTTAACTAAACATTTACCACTGTACCTTCAGAAAGCCCTGTAGTATATGGCCAAGGTTAATGCAATGATTAAAATATAGACAAATATAGAAAGAGAGGAATAATATTTATAATGACGTGTTCTACTGTGTTACACTAGGGAACAATTTAGTTGGATAAAAGCTACTACAGGAGAGTTTTACCAAGGCTCAAAGGTTCATGTAAACGGATTAAGAAAACACTGAAGAAGACCGCTGCAAAAAAGAATTTAAAATCAATTAATAGCCATTTGTTTGTGTAACACTGAAGTTTCCCTTCCTTTTAAAATCATTCAGAAGAAATCTAAATGGCATGACATGACAATTCAGTTTAAATTGTCACCTACATTAATATTCATTTATTCTTTATACTTAGCAAGTAATATAACAGTGTTGTCAACATTTCATCCTTAAAAAAGGATTAAAAACACTAAAACCAGCTCTCATGATGAGAGAAAATTAAACGTGTTCATCCTTGCTAAAGAATATATGTATTTCTCCTATCATGTTATTATATTAACTTTCAGTGAATTCATAGTATTTGCACGTTTGCACATTAACCATTTGTACTCATGGGCTGCAGAATTAGTGCTGAAACTGCATAAAGATTTAAAAAAAAAAAAGCCAGAAAGAGTTTTCTTCTTTTAAAAACATTCTGCACATGCTCTCATGTAAGACATTGCGATAGGTGACAGTACCCAGATTCAGATGTCTGTGTGGGCTGAGTAAGAAATAATCTCCTATTAATTTTCAAATAAATTCTGGATGCCACTTGTATGGCTTGATGTTCAATGTCCTGTTTTTCTTGGGTTTTTTTTGTCAACTGAAACCTATTCAGAATTCATCTGCTTATAAAAGCAACCTGAAGAACACATCAGAGGAGGGGACACAGCTGTACCTGTCATGCTGCAGTGCACAGGCATCATCACAGCATGCTCTGAGTCTGTCCTCTCAAAAAAAACCAGCTCTAGATAGCAACAAAGTGGTTATAGCAAAGGAGCGAATACATGCCAACATCTGAGTTCTTCCTCAGCGTACGGTAACACCATGGGCACAAAAGTGAGGTCTTCTGGGTTTGGGCTCCAGAACTATTCTCACGCTGCAACCTATAGTCCAGCCAGATTTGGATACATTTCCAACAGCCCAAGAGGCCGTTCAGAAAACACCGGATGCACCTACCTATGTGCTACATATGCAACCTGCAGGGACTGTATGCCATCATCTACCCATCCATCCATCCATCCATCCATTCATCCATCCATCCATCCATCCATCCACACAACCCATTTCTGCTGGCCAGGAGAATGAAAGTTTACCAAGACAGAAATCAAATCTGCAAGCAGAGTGGTTTGATGGCT
>JAOXNO010000078.1:8867158-8897763 GCA_028565335.1 Limnodromus scolopaceus | reverse complement strand
TAAATGCTTTCTATTGGATAACTAATCACGAGCGCTAATTGGCAGTCCGCCTCAGCTGCAAAATGCAGCGTGATGGTCCTTGTACAACTATGTCAGGCAAAGACTGTGAAAGGTCAGGTCCTCTGAGCAAAGCCAGGTCACCACAGCCCCTGTGCGTTGGGGCCAAACACAAGAAAAAATACAGCCTGGCGCAATGAGGTCCATGGTGCAGGATCACATGTTGCCTTATTAGCTATTCCCTGCTTTTTGGTCTTTTGTTTTAAAAAATGAGTAAAATCAGACTTTTAAGGAACCTTATTACAAGAGAGGAATTTGGTAGTGAAGAACGTGTTTGAATGCAAAACTCAAGGTACCTATTCCTATAAAAATAATGAGTGAAAGCTTCTACTCAATTAGTGCTGCCAGTGCAAATTGTTTTCACTGGTAATGACGTGATAAAATGTTAAACAGCAGGTGGGGGTTCCATTACTAAATCCCCAGGAGGAAACCAGATGAAGGATATTTCTTTTTGTCTGCTGAGAATTGACCATTATTATAATTGCGTAACCTTTTTTAAGAAAAAGGTACAAAGCTAAGTTTTCATGACCTTAATTGCTTCACATAACTTCACACATCACATGCTATTGTTGTTCGTACCCTAAGTGTCACTTGGTATTCATGAGAATCCATAAAGTCTATCATTTGCAATAATTGATGTCATTAATATACATTCTTTGAAGGCCTTTCTGTAATCATTAGCTAACCATATGGGATGTAAAATCAATGAACTGAACTATGTCATTAATAATAAGCTAGGTGTGAAGGAGTTTTTTTCCAAAAATATAAATTCTGCAAGTTATTTAATTTGCATTATCACTGTAGAGAAACAATAACCTTGACACAACACAAAATTTCCATATGACCCCAACACAGTTATTTAATGCTAGCTCCCCTTTTTTATTCAGCTAGAAAAAAGTCAACATAATTTTCTATACACCACGCAAAACATTGGTCCCAGATAAATTAAAACTTTCCAGTGGAAACAGTGAGAACTAAATCTTCTCTAGTGTAATTATTTAAATAAAGCGTCTGAGTACTAGAAAAAAACCTGTGGTCTTAGGGAGAAAAATAATAAAAATTTGCTACTGAACTCATGGGTAGTTGCCTGACCTCAGTTCTGAAGATTGTTCAGAGCTTGTTGTCTAAACACTGAATGGCTTTTACAGCACTACAAGACATGAACATCAGCATTTTTTTTCCAGCTGAGAGAATGGATGGACTCAGAAGACAGAGGTTTACTGGCTAAACACTGCCCTGAGGCATATAAAGCACCGTAAGTGCTATTTTCCCCAGTGAACTTTGAGCCAAAGCCTATCAAGTCTTCCTGACCTCTGTCACGCTGGTATTTTAGATTTAAGCTGACAAGGGCAGTGTATCATCAACACACCCGGAGCAAGCAGCGCACGGGGGGCACACAAAGGCCGGCACAGCTCCTGCTCCTTGGGAAACACAGCAGCGAAGATATTTGAAGCTTTGCCCGGAGAAGCAGCAAGCAATGGTTACAGGGCATAAGGCTGGGAGCGACTTTCTTCTGGAGACACCCTGGGAGAAGGCATCCTGTCCAGAACCAAGACCCTTCCAGGCGTCCTTCTCCCCTCTCCCTGTGACCCAAGGCTGGCCCCATCACCCTAGCCCTGAATGGGAGCCGGAAGAAGAAAAGCAGCTCTAAGAAAGCAAAGGAAAACCTGTGACTGTGCCTTATCTTAATAGGAGGTGTTAACATGCCCCAGTCGTGGGAGCTGAGCACCCCTGGCTATCATTGTATCTCCATCTATATACTACATGCAGATCTCAAGCTCTAATTTCCAGTGTCCCTTCTGTTGACTGAAAACTCCCCAAAATGACAGCTTTATGCGAGAGATGTTGCTGAAGACAAGATCTGACTGACAACATCTTTACAAATGCAGTGCTGTCAGATAGAATGCATCTTGATTTGTGGATTCAAAAGAAAACCATTTAAAATGTTTACTCATAAACTCAGCAGATTGGCTACAAAGAAATTAAAAGATATTAAAGCCTAGAAAAGTTTAATGTCATTTTATGGGAACTACCTTAAAGAATATTATGTCACTACATAAATAATACTTTGCCATTTAAAACTGAATAAATACCAGTGAAAAAAAACAGCAATGTGACTGTGAATGCCTGGAAAATCGCCTATGTTGACACCACAGGTAAAGAGACTGTATCTACTTTTGTCCTAGGGGAATATATTGGTAAAGCCAAATTTTTTGTTTAGTTGTCTCGAATGCTGGAATTTGTTCAGAGAAAGTTCTGTAGTTTCCTAGCAGCAAGTCTCCATTTCAAAACAGTTTCCAGTGAAAGAAGTGGTTGCTCACAGAAGTTCAGTCCAACTTTAGCCTCTGCCATGCATTTGCTAAGTCATCACGGACACAAATTTCTCTTTGCAGTTTGCTATCCATTAACAGTATTACTTCTAAGCAGTTTGCCTCAGAATCACACAGTTATAGAACTGTGCTGAGTGTCCTCCATGGGAGGGCACCTCACTGCAGCTTCTTGGCTTTGATGTGCACAGCCAGAACTGGACACTCGCTAGTGTAGGGTTAGACAGAGACCATGGTTGCAATTGAGGTGTTTGCATTTCCATACTTCATTTCCTTCAGTATGATGCAGAGTTTCTGTTTTCACTAGAGATCAGGATACATCAGGCTATTTTTATTTTGTATTACATTTTTTCATTGCAGCATGATCCCTTCTTGCCTTGAACTGGACCACGATGAGTTATCTCCCTGTTTTCAATCATCCATTCTTTGGGGAAAAAGAAAACAAGGCAATCACACTGCAGGGACAGCAGTATCTTTTTTCATAAAGATGTTCTGGATGTCTGTCAGCGAGAATGGGTTTTATTCTCATCCCTTAGTTAGAACTAGAGGAACATCCTCAAGAGGCTGAACTGGCGTTTGGGCACCCGTCAAATTCAGCTTTCAGTAAAACTCATTTCCTTGCCGTCTCCTTGAATTAATTCTCGTGGCTGACACATGACTGTCCTGGCTGACTACGAAGTTCATTTCAGTTGCATAGAAACTCTATTCCTGGATCCTTCTTGAAAAGATACTTGTTTTCATTCTAAATTTAATTAATTTAATTGCCAACCATAAGAATTTGCTTTCATTACACTCACGTAAAGCATGGCATTTTCCCCCTCCTACAATCACTAACCAACTCACATAAAAGAAAATACATTAAATTGATTTTCTTCCATAGGAAATACATCAAGGAAAGGAAAGGATTGATTTCCCTCCATAGGAAACAAGACATAAATGTTTTTAATCCAGCTGCTGCATTCAGTTGTCATGTACAGTATGAAAAACTGTGCCATAAAAATGAAATTAAATGCATAATAGCATAGACCACTCTTCCCTCAAGTTATCTTAAAGTATCCAGTGTTTTGGCAGGACACAACATAAACCTTTAAGCATTACCTTCATCCATCAGTTTTCCAATGAGTTCCAGTACTTATTTTTGCACCTTTCTGGGATACTCTTTGGAAAGGACCATGTATCATCATCTGTCTCTGATTTCAGTGAGCAGACTCAGAATGCAATGGTACTTACTAAATTTGAGTAAGAGTGGCAAATCTTGCAGTGTGCTACTTCAGACTACACTCTTCCACCAAGTATCAATCCCATGAAGATTTATAAATGAGGATGTAATTCACAGCCAACTTTAAAGATTTTATCTCAGGGCTGCACCATCCTTGACTTTAAAATCATCCATGCAGATTTTCATGGGTCAAAGATGTAATTACATCAAATTTTAATAAAATTTGTGGCCTATATATGGCAGAAAAAAAGAAAAGCTAGAAATACCAGATCCAAGCATTGCAAAGTTTGCAGCTCAACTGCTACATCAAAGCTTGGGGTAATCCTTAATGAAAATACATTAGTCACTATATCCTTCTGAGGTCATTATCATGGACAAGCTGCTGCTGAACAGAAGGATTCCCCCATATTTTACATTTGAAAAAATAATTCCCAGTATCTCTTCTTTTTTGTACTGCATGCACAAGGGGAGAACAAAGTTTTCTATGATCTAAATGCCCATAGGAGATGCCTAGTGATATGCTGGGGAAGTTGTCTTCTGTTCATGCAAAGAGGATCCCTGTCCCATCACACCCCCCACCCTAGGCAGGTGGCAGGACCCAGGAAAATGAAGCAGGGCTGACCTGTGCCACCAGTGTCCCCAGTAAAGGACGAATATTCACTTCCCGCTGACTGATTCACTTCTGAGCCTTCTGCCGCCTTGAACACAACATTTCTATTTCTCTTTCTTTTCAAGCCCATTTCCCTGGTTAACAAACACTAAATCTTCTTTGATCAGTATTCAGGAAAAGTCAGGCAGATGCAATCCTTTTGGATGGCATTTTCTATTTCTGTAAGCAAAATATCAGCAAAAGGTTGAATCTGCTCTGTCTTCCAAACGGAGAGGGACACAGTTATTGATCTGGACATTAGACTGTCATTTTCCTGAAAGAAAGACTGATTATCTGTATCTAAACTGGCAGAAGATATCAATAAGAAACTTCCTATACTTAGCAGAAATGCAGGCAGCTCCTATTTTAGGGGTAGTATGTTGGCCATTAGCAGAGATATCACTTTCCTTACTATTCTTTTAACAGTCATTATCTGCCATTAAAAAAAAAGGTGATCAGTTTTAGATCAATACCTCTGAAATCAAATACATAGTGTCATAACTGAAACTGCAGATCAAATGCAGCTTCTAGGGTCTTCTTTTTAATTGTTCAACAAAAGAAACACCTCTAGTTCTTCTAATTGCCCTCTGCCATCAGTGAACCAGACGCACCCATGGCTAATCTCTGTCTTTGGTTTTGATTTACCTATGAAGTTCCTTTTAATTTCCTGAGAGTTGTACATATTAAAGTTAAAAACAATTAGAAAAAGATAAACCAGCTTACTTGCTTTAGCTTTAAATTCACCATATATTAGTTGTACAGATGACGTGAAGAAAAGGCCCCACAAAGGGCAGAAGACATAATCTTCTAGACAGTCTGCAAAGGGAACCAGAAATGCTGGTGGTCATTCGCTGTTTGCAGGAGACAACTTGTGTGTAGCCGGTTTGTGCTCACTGTGTGAATGTGTTGCTCCCAAAGATGCAGGTACCCATGTAGGCTCTGCAAAGCTTTTCATCACTCTTGTAGCTCCTACACGAGGTTTTCTACCTTGCTCAGACAGAATTTTATTCATCTGCCTTTCTAATATTTTTCTCAAAGGATTTGATCGCCTTTGTATTTTTTACCAAGCTCAAAAAGGTTCCTTGACAGGCTTTAATAACAGCTATTCAAAGGATGTGAAGTCGAGATGTCTTCTACAAGAGTATCACACTCATTTGATGTTCATTTATAGACCAAAGAATAAACAAATCCACAAAAGGCATTCAGGCATGTACTGTCAGCCATGCTGGTGAAATACCCCAGACTCATCCTGGGAGATTTCAGCACTTATATTGGCAAGATCTCACATGAAAGGAAAGAACTACTTTGAAAATAAGAAAATGCCTTTTACCTAAGATTTTATAAGTCCCTCAGTCTGTGGGGACACACAAGATATAAAGCCATGTCCATGTTAAATCTCACAACCAGCCACAGTTCCAAACAATTCTCTCTCTTGCTAGTTAATGGTTTAAGTTTCTGCAGGCAGCACGCCAGACTCACAGCAGTTGTCAGACCACAGGACATTAAGGCCTATCCTTTACCTGTCTGTGCTGCTGGTCAGGAGATGCTGTAGGTCTCCCTGACCTCAATTTCAAGGGAATCGGCTAATTTCTTTAACTGATTCCTAACCTTAAATTTGCCTTCCTAGGAGTAGTGAAGGGAAACCATGTTTATGCCACACTTGCTTTGTTTATGGAGTCCTATTCAACACCTCCACAGAAAGCAAATTTGACAATACCTGAATTCCCCAGCCAATGAAATTTGGATGATACACCCTCTAGTCCTGCAAGGAGCCACAGAAGATCGGCCCACCAGTAACGTCCCATTAGTTAAAGCTGAATTCACACCAGGAAGGAGTTACACCACTGGGGAGGAAAAGAATTGCAAAATGTTTGCAGGCATAGCTTGGTCCTTCCTGTGGCTGGTGTCCATCATGGTCACTCCCACCAGTACAGACAACAAATGGTCCCCTACTCCTGTCAGACAGCAGCAACAGTGACTAATAGTTTCCACAAACCCCTGTAGACTAGAGGATTTCAGTTTATCAGACAGTGTCTTAGCACCAATCTGCATTCCTCTGTTGGACATGTTCCATTCTGTACAACAGTGCAGCAATTTATCTGGACATGGAGCCATCAATGTCCAGGAGGGGAGTACAGGACACAACCATGTAGGCTGTTAGGAGCCATTCTGGATGTTCTTCATTCTCCAGTAGCTTCCCAGAAAGTGTCCTTGTCCTAACCCTCAAGTTACCAATGGCTTTGCATATCTCAAAGACTTTCCATAGCTTCAGGATTAAGACCACGGTCAAAGCCTGTTTCACAGGTGAGAAGACAGCCCCTGTCACAAGGGCTGCCCAGGTGAGGGGCAGGACTTCCTCACTGATTTGAGCAAGATATTTCACTGCATAAAAGCCTCTGTGCCAAATAGAGGCCAAGAATAAAATTTTCATCATCCTTTTAGTACACATAATTCTAAACCAAACTGGGAGATACTCAGGGATTATAGCACAAAACCACATGCAAAATCTAAGAAAACAATGAGCTGTTTAATAATGAAATATCACTGCATTTTGAGAACAATTCATAGTAAAGCTGTCACAAGCTGCTGCCAGCTTATTTGTTTGATTCTATTAAGCTGTTACTGTGGTAAATGTCACCCTTATTTGCTTGGTCTTCACATGTGGCATCTTGTTATAAACTTTGACTGAACTTTCCAGAAAAACAGTTGTTATCTTCAATTATTCATTGTGGCACAAAGGATCTTGACCCCCAGATGAGGATCTCCAGCCAATGTTCATTTATAAATAAGCACAAACTCAAACAACTTAAAGCTATTAAGGAAAAGACAAAGTTTGTTTATTCTGCCCCAGGTACTTATACTGCCTCTGTTCATTCCAAGAAATAACATTGCTACTCTACAGTTCAGAAGAGGTTGTAAATTAACCAGCACTGAACTGGATATAGTCACAGTTACTATTTGCCATTGCCAACCACCTATAGATTTCCAATAAACAGGTCTCATTCATTGTGAAAATTAGATAATTGAAACTATCTATTTGCTTCAAGGCTGTGGTCTCAGAGGTGACGCTTGCGTGTTGCCATGACAAGTAGGTGACAGCAGCCGTAATTCACTTCCACGATACTCTTTGCCCATTTTGTTTGTCAGTAATGAGAGCATTTTATGAGATACTGGAGGTTATCAGTCTGCTTCTGCCCACAGCTCTTCTTCCTGAGGAACATCCCCTCTTCCCTCTTACCACCCCTATCTCCGTAGAGATATTTAAAAATGATAAGAGAATGGAATCCTGTCAAAAACAGCAATCGCAAATCACTCCGTTATCTTTCCCATGCTGCAGATTGCTATCGATTACTATGCAGGCTCTGAAGTGAATACATCTGAGCAAATGGGAAATGCACAGCAAACAATGCCTAACAAATTTGTATGTGGCTCTTTCTATTGAAGTAATATATCGGCTGAAATATTAATTAAATGTCTTTGCCTTTCTGATTAAAATCTCAGGGATGAAAATTAATATATTGTGTTAGATTGTGCAGTAAGAGAGAAGAGGTAGAGAAAGTTTTGGCTGGTATTTGGATCCTTTCCTCACATCCTCAACAAGCTGCATAACCACACAAATAACATATATAGGATTGGAAGTTTGTCTCAATTGTTTTTCATGTAAAGGAGAGTTTCATCTCCATGCAGAAATGCTTCCAAAATAATCAAATTCCTCAAATTTCTGTTTCTTAAAAATCAGTTTTCTCTTACAGAGAGAATCAGTTTGAACCTCAACATCTCTGTTTGGCTGTTGTTTAAGTAAATGCCTGGTGGGTTCCCAAAGTCATAGCCTTTGCTCAGCTCTTGTGAGATAAACTGACCTCTGCAGGAGTAACATGGCAAAAGTGAAGTAAGAAAGAGATGGCAGCAACAAGTGTGGGGCAGAGTGAATTTTGTCCCTTTTCTCGTAGGACTTGCTGCAGAGGTATCCCTAAAACCAGTCCATTTCCACTGCATTTTGACATACAGAATTTTGTGTAATCTGTGTCAATAAATATGGCTGCTCCAAAGGAATACTTGAGCTGTATTATCAATTCTTCTCCCAGTGGCTGAGAATAAATGAGAGTAACACTGGCAACTGCCCAGGCTAAAAGGGCACTGTCAGTCAAGAGATACCATCGTCAGCTACAGTGGGAACATTTGACTAAGTAACTCAGAAGCATCAAGGCCTCTGCCTTTAAAATTACACTGTACTTCATACATAATTTCAAGCCACGTTCTGCATCATTCATTTCATGATCAAAAATGATATTTTTACTCTTAATAACAATATTTAAACTATGATGTACCTGGAGGGAAATACATGATTTCTCTGCAAGAGAACACTTCAAATATTGAAACTGGCAAGTCCTTTATCCATAAGCCAAGAGATTTGTTGCACTTGTTAAAACTGAAATATGCAATACTGAAAAAGAAGCATATAATTATAATTTATGGAGAGTGTATTCAGTAAACAGTTTGATTCAAGTCATTTGTATGTGCTGCTTTAAATAACCATCCTTCTGCATGAAAAACTCTGAGTTCAAACAGAACAAATGAAGAACTAGAATTCAAGTTGGTGTTTTATTCCATACAATGACCATTCAAATAGAAAATTCTCTACTGATTACATTCATTTATGGGTCTTGGTAAGGATAAGAAACTATTTCAGCTAATTTATGAAGATTAGAATACTCATGACTTATAGGAAACAATTTATATAAGCAGTTCTAAAATATATTTTTAGATCAGCAAAGAGCTAAAATTCTGGCAGTGGCTGCATTAGCAAAAAGAAGACACACAATAGTATTGATTAAAATTTGCATAATATCTGCTTAATTAAAAAAGCAGCGTTATATATTGCAGCCAATAGATTAATCCACTTTTCAAACACTTTTAAAAGAATAATGTAATTCTAGATCAGAAATATTTTTTCCTCCAAGCAATTTGCCAAATAAGGGGCTAAAATCTAAAATATTTTTTCCATTAGTTTTAGGTAATTGAAATGCAAAGTGCTAAGCACTTAATCTTTCCAGGCAGGAAAAGCTGCCTGCTGTCAGATTTTATTAAGTCTTTTTGCTGCTCTTTGTATAGTCAATAACAAGTGTCTAAACCCAGGAAATGATGTAGAGGTAGTGTTCAAAGGTAAGGATATGATAAGGTGGTGTTTGCATTCAGGATAATATGAAAAAGTCCAACATGCATGCAGGAAGATTTTTCTCCATGTCAACTAATTAGCATGTTTATTGGAAGCATTAATTATTCTGACAACCGCAGAGATTGTTAAGTGTGTTAACTCCTCACATGCTCCCTTCCTACATGCCTTTCCAGGCAGACTGTTTACATACCAACCATCACAGGTAGATTTCATATCTTAATAGCTAAAAAGACATTTCTTTCCAATGCTAGCACATGTTAAGAAGTAAAAAATAAATTCTATCAAGAATAAATGAGTTTCAAAACAAACCTAAGACAAAAACAGTTTTGATAAAAATTAGGAAATCCTTGACACCTGCACAGAGGTGGCCTTCCATTTGAGCATACGGTGCTATCTGAACCTCAGGAAGATTGATCAGACTTAAAACTACAGCTGAAGAACCAAGTAATAGTTTACAAGATTCCAGTATCAAAGAGGCCACCAAGGACAGGCACACATCCATGACCTATTTGCTCTTCTTGAATAATTGCCACATAAACAATGCAGCTTCCTGAAGTGTCCTAAGATGCAGTTCCTGGAAGCCCAAAATAGGAAATTCCACTTGCAGTCTAATGTGCCTAGTTCCTGTTACTTTCCCACAGAGATGGGCTCCAGCAGCATCTTCTGGACTTTGGCTCTGGAGCTGGAACTTGCTTTATGTAAAAGTCTCCTGCCAAAAGCCTGTGCTACCACATAGAATCATAGAATTGTCTAGATTGGAAGGGACCTTTCAGATCATCTACTCAAAACATCGACCTAACACTGTCAAAAGTCATCACTAAACCATATCTCTAAGCACTATGTCTGCCTGTCTTTTAAATACATCTAGGGATGGTGACTCACTTCCCTGGGCAGCCTGTTCCAATGCTTGATAACCCTTTCAGTGTAAAAATTTTTCCTAACATCCAATCTAAACCTCCCCTGGTGCAGCTTGAGGCCATTTCCTCGTCCTATTGCCTGTGACTTGGGAGAAGAGACTGACCCCCACCTTGCTACAAACTCCTTTCAGGTAGTTGTGGAGAGAAATAAGGTCTCCCCTCAGCCTCCTTTTCTCCAGGCTAAACAGATGGGACTGCTGAAAGTGCTAGTGAGGTTCTGAAAGCTGATGCCTCACAAAAAAAACTCCTAAATAGATAAATAAAACCATTGGCAGCTTTGATCATTCAATCCTATGTGCAACACTAAATAAGGGTTCGGTATTTTAATTTACAGGCAACATGGCTACTCAGAGCAACAACTGCATTACTAGGACCATGCTTTCCCACCAGCTTCTTCCACAGTGTCACTCCTGCTCACATCTAAACTTTTAGGCCCAAAGTCACTTTCAATGTGCCCAAAATCATCGCTTGGAATAGTCTTTTTCAGCCTCAGCCTCACAAAGCTGTTCCCCACAGAAGAAAAAAGGGGGTTTTGTTGTTTTTTTTAAAATCTTTGTAGTGTGCCAGTGCACAGCTTTTTGGCAGCAACACAAATATGCCCTATTTTCTCCTATCTTGCTTCTTTCCCATTATTTTCTATCCACTTTCTTTGTAATTTTTCTTTCTTTCATTTCCTCTAGTGTTATTTTCCTTGTCTACCTTTCATGTACTTTACGCTTCCTATTCTCGGTTCTGTCTATTTACATCCATATCTGAGTCGATCTTTCTTTCATGACTTCTCCTCACTTTCCCTTGCTGCTTCTCTCATCTCCAACTTTTCACTTCACCATCATCTCTGAATTGAGGTCTTTCAGCATCCATTTCACACGTTCTGCTTCTGCTACATATACGCGTAAAAGTATCTGTTATTGACACAAATGCATATGCAAAGAAAATTGGGTCTTTATTAATAGCTTGCAGTTGCTGAGCTTTGACTGAGGCTTTTTTACATCCCACTAAATGTTTTTCTAAAGATTTCCTCTTACTTCTGTGTCTGCATTACAAACCAGCAAGACTGGGACCTTTGTCTATACACACTTTGAAAAACCTCAAATCTAGGATCATCATGTAGCCTTTTGTTTTTCTCAGGTCAGTTGCTTCTGGTTCCCTCTTTCTCTGAAAAACTAAACAGACAGAGATCTAATTACCAGTATCTCAGACCATCATTAGCAAAGTAGACACAGAGTGAATTGAATATCACTTCAGGGAGATCATTACTTGAACAATCCCACAAAGCTTTTTAATATACCTTTCATTAAACTGCACCTCCAAGCATTTTGCAAAAACTCAATAATACATGTGTGAGGCTGAATAATTTGGTGTAAGAAGGAGGAATTTAAGAATCTGCGTACAAAGTAAAAATCTAAGTCAAGATAAAATCCAAAGAAAGGCAAAGTGACTGTGGATGAGTTGATAATTTTGGTTGCATGCAGATCTGAGCTCCCCTCACTGATATTGAAATAAGAAACAAGTCTGTCATGAACACACTGGTCTGTAGAAAGGTATAGAGAGAGCAAGTCTTGAAAACCCAAAGCTTGCTTTATAACTGGGGTATTTCAAAAAGCAATGTTGCTTTTAGTCCTCCAGTGACGAGCACATCTGCACCACTCATGGGAAAGGACAAAGCAGTGTAAGCAATGGGAGCAAGAGACTGCGGGGGACCCAGATCTTGTCTAGAAGAAATCCCAGCAAGCAGCCACCCTGCTCCTATTGCTACTTAGGCTGAGGCAGAGAAGTTTCTATCAAAAAACAAAACCTGAGAGAGCTGTTAACGGACTGCACACCTCCACACTTCAAGACAGCTCCTGGTGTAACATGAACAGGATTCCAGTGACTTTGGTCCTTTTCTGTAGCAGGTTACAACTCAAGGATCATAATTTTATAACCATTTAAGGGAGTAGGAATGCAGATAACTACAGTTCAAAAATTCACTAAAGGCTCATCTGTCTTTTTAGGCATATCAAAATCTTTAACCCTTATTTTAAATGGACTAGTGTCACATACTAAATAGAGCATGAAGTGTGATGTTGTATGGTTTCTGGACATCCTCCAGTCACACTTTTGTGAAGTAGCAAAGGCAGTCCAAAAGAAAAAAATAACTAAAAGAACTTTGATTTTAAATAGAGGAACCAAGATAAAGAAGAAAAGAATGACACTCATGGAATAACAAACTGAGTGCTGCTGATAGATTTCTTACTTATTATGATTATTAAGTTAATTTATTCTTAGCAATAAAATATACTTTTTGGATGAGATGACTGAAGTTGACTATAAAGCTCGTTCTTTCACATGGGAAGGAAAGGGGATCCAAGCCAACAATGAAGATCTTCAGCCAGAATACTATTTCACAAAAGACTAGAAAAATCGAAGGGTAAAATAAATTGCTGAAAAAAAGTATTAGCTTGATATTTAAAACTGCTGAGTGTCTGCAAGTCCCATTTAAGACATAGGGAGCTGAAAGCATTGCAGCCTTTGTAAATCAGGACCAATAACTAGCCAGGCTTACCAAACAGATTTCAGAAGATAATAATGTGAAATTAAGAGTTCTTATTGAGTTTCATCATTAAAAAAATAATGTTTAAGAAGAAAGCTCTCAGAATTCATGATGCAAACATTTACCAATTTTACTTTTTGTGTTTTCTTTTAAAGAAGACTCCTTTTCTTTGTCATGTTTCTGATAAGCAAAACGTTTCAGTGACAAGTACGGGATTATAAGCAAACCTGTACTAACAAATCAGTATTCAAGTCACAGAAATTTTGGTAAGAATATACATATGTCAAAGCTTGCCTCAGTGATCTTTTACTTTTAGCTTTGGTTAGTGTTTTTTTTTCAAGAATATACTGAAAATCAAGGGGAAAAAAATCTTCAAAATCCTTTGACACTGACATGTTTAGGTTACGAACAGTCCAGAGAGAGCAGAACACAACAATCCTTTATTTTCATCTTTCCCAAAACAGAAAACAATATCAAAGAATTTCAGTTGTCTCAGGAATAAAGGGCTGGAGGGTACCATCTCATATCTCTTTCTTTAAATTTAGGACGTTTTAGTTGCAGCCTGTGTAAAAAGTTCTTAAAACTGAAGTTATAGTGGACATATTGACTTTTTAACAAATACATACAGGTCTTTTGGGGGACTAAGAGGGAAATTTTTATCATTGTGTGAGCAGTTCCCCCCTTTGGCAGGTAGAAGAGAAGTATTTCTAAGATTAAGTTTTCAGCTGGCAAGAACTACCTTAGCCTCTGAATATGCATACTTTCAAAATTAGTATAGTTTTACCCTCAGGATTTTCCATAAGCTGCTCTTCTGAGACCAGCAATTTCCTTTCCAGCAAGTCTGTTCATTTTTAAATTAACTTAATTGGATTGTGGTCTCTCCATTTCCTTCAAATGAACCACAAAGTTTTGTCACATGTTTTCTTCTCCTCAGAAAAAAAGGAAATGGACTCACTGGAGTCAGGTTGGAGTCTCTGTTCGATCAGACCTTGGACCAGAGGAAGATCCTGTAACTTGAGATGTGCTCATGCCTGCACTGGAGGGGCTTGATCAGCCCACCTAAGTATCAGTATTTCCAGCACAAATATTTTGCTCTTGGTCAGAGCCCTCCTACAACTACTGGCAGTAGCAGGAAATTTATTCATCCCCAGGAAAAATTTGTTTCCTCATCCAATTAATATTCCCTGCAGCAGCACATCAGCAATGTGCTGGCGAATAGCTGAATAACAATTCCCTCTGTTTGCAGGAGCTGAGATCAACTGGGTGGCAAGGAGAGCAAAGTCAATTTTGGAAAGTCCTTTTAAATCTGCTTGTGCACGTGGCAGAGGAGGGAGCTGCCCCACACAGCCCATGGACAGGCACTGACCCACAGGGATGATGTATATGCCCAGAGCCTGCTTCTCCTCAGGGCTGCAGGCAAAAAGGGGCATGAAGGCACTTTTGGCTTTACGCCTTGGTGTCCTTTTTCATGGGAGATCCATGGCACCCTCACCATACCCTGTGAGCATCCCTGCAGGCATCTGCGACATGTTTCAGGCTTCCTGCCTCCTGGTTGTCTGCCTCATTGCTAACCCAGCAGAGGCAAGCAGACACTACTCACACCGTCTGGGTCCTCTATTCCTGTCATGCCCTGGGAGAAGTGTCAGTGTGCCCGTGTCCCTTGCCCAACACTCTGCCATACAGAGGAGAGATATAAATGGACAGCATTCAGCAAGACCAGAAGGGGTTCCTCTTGTACATCCTAATCAGAATATGGGTTATACAGAGAAAGAAGCAATCCTAGGCGCTGGTTCATGCAAGGGATGAAAACAGTACTGCTAACACCACTTACAAAAGGCCATTTCCTCAGTTTCAGCTGAGTGCATAGGCAAGACCACCCCAGAAGCAGCTGGAACAACCATGGCATCTCTCACCAGGAGAGGTACCTCTAGTCCAGAGATGTTCAGAAGTCTGGAGAAGTCATGAATGCTCTCCTGACACCACCCACAAAGAACAGCACAAAACTTGAAATGATTTTTCAGTCCAGCAGGCAAGCAGGCAGCTCCCCAGGTGTATTCTGGGGTATCAGACTGTTGGGCTTAGGGTAATTGTCTACTGGGTGGTACCATCCAAAGTGCTTGAACAACTCTTTGCACTCAGACCATAATGTTTTCACTTCTATGGACATCTCTCAGTAAATACATATTTGTGAAGAACGCCATAAAATGCTGAAATCTTTGAGCAACAGTAACAGTGAAAGGTGTCAGTGTTCTCTGAAATGAAATCCTAAGTAACTGCTTTGAAAATTGTTGTAGTCTTAGGAACAGTGAAAAATGATTTTAGGAGCACTCATCAGGAAGACTAAATATGTTCAATTTCTTTAATGACACAAAGGCCACTGCAAATGGTTACGTGTTTTGTCACGGAATACACTTTGAAAAGATCTGACTACTGAGATGCCATTAAACTAGAACTACTCCTGTTGAAAAGTGTCTCAAATTGCCCTATTTTTCAGTAAGAAGAAAAAAATGTTTTTGTTCCTTCCTGTAATTTGTCATAGCCACACAAATCTATTACATGGCTTGACACTTTTTTGAAGAGTAATTTCTGAGAGAACTCATAAGAGAAAGATGAATCTACGTTTCAAGATACAAAGAGACATCTCAGTGAAATAACGTGCAGATCATCATCTGCACCCACACAAAGTGGACATTTTCTCTCCTTCTGTAGAAAAGATCTGTATCACATTTGCACTGTTTTCCATTCCTGGAGCCCTTGGAAGAACCCACCAGGGGACAGGAGGATTTGCTGCTACCAGCCACAGATTTTCCAGCAAGCCTGTCCTACCCTGTGTGAGTCATCCAACTCCCCAGTACTATGGGAGCCAACCTAGGGAGGAAGAGACGAGGCAGCCTCTGCTACAAGATGCCACTGTTTTTCAGAAATTACTCTCTGGCTGCAGAATGCTTCAGGAAAATGAAGACTGAATCACTTACGGACCAACAAACAAGAAATCTTCACCTTTAGTGAAGTGGTGTGGGACATCCATGCTGACTATTTCACCCATTTCAGAGGGGGGCAACCCATCTAAGCATTCCATATGCTCCTGTTCAGTATTTTTGAAGTGATCAATTAAAAGGGAAACAAACAAAATCCAGCAAATAACCACTCCTATAACCTGGCATCAGAAGTGTGCACCCAAGCACAGCACATCAGGAACATGAGTCCGTAAGACCATTTAAGTGTTTCATGTCCAGTACACATCAAAACCTGTAGGTGAATAACCTGTAAACTGGGAAAATATTAATTTGTCTGGAAACTGATGACTTTTTGACCAATTTTCATATAGATTCCCTATCTGAAAAATATGGGGTAGGGGGAGGAGTGAAGAAAATTTTTCTTGTACCACAGTTGCAGTGTGCTATTATATTTTCTAAAGTATAAAGCAGGACTTATCTGACCCTCACCCACTCTTTTCTCACCACCATCCATGTCTTCAAGGATATCAGGTGTTCAGGAGAAACTCACCTTGGTTACGATGTTTTTCAAGTCCTGAACACACTAAAACAGATTTACTCCCTTTCAAGTACAGGCTGATTTCGTTGTACTGAATTTAATATGTTGAGCCAGGTTACAATACCTGGTATCACAGTATCGCTCGCTTCACATATCAGTGGTGATGCTGTGCAGTTATACCTGGGTAAGAGAGAACAAAGTCTGACCACTCTCTGTTAAAGAGAATTTACCTTCCCCTCTACCTTTTGGGTTAGCTAAATGCTTGTTTCCAGTCTTCTCAGAAACAGTCCAACAAAGGTTAGCACTCTGAAATTCAGTGTGATTCATAGTGTAAAAAATTCAGAATGATTCATAGTGTAATATACACCTAAATATATTCTTTTTTTTTCTATGCAGTTCCCCGAAGCCCCTCTCAGCAGATCCATTGAAAAATTGTCTTTAGTTTCGTAAACACATCTAAAATACAGGAAATTCTACTAAGGTCTTCCACAGACTAACACACGTTTTATGGTACCATTCTTTTTTTAGTAAGAATGTCTTAATCTTAGACAAATGCAATAGGGAAGATAACAATGACAAATTAAAATATGAACGCGCTAAATAATTCCTTTTTTCATCTGAAGGGGGAATGCAGTACTTTTCTAAGATTTCTCCACTAACAACTACTTTTACTGTTTTCCTCCAGGTCATCTTCACCTGGCTCGACGTAAGGTGTGTCCAACACCCACAGCAGAATTTCACCCAATGGCTCTTGCATCTTGTCTAAAAATTCTGGGTGAGGTAGGAAACATCTTTTAGAGGAAAACACATACAAGTGGGAGAAGCAAACATATACAATTTTGCTTATAAACAGCTTAGCACAATGGGGCCTCTGATCTCAGATGAGGCCTTGAGTGCTTTGCCATGCAAATAAATTAATTTTCATCATGAAGATGTGTGACATTTTGGGACACTGGCTCTTCCTCTACGTATGTGACACTTTCTCATTTCAGATTAAGCGATAAACATTTCCATGGATCTATATGCTTGTATAAAAGAATTGCTTTAGCTTAAACACTTCGCTGGTGAAAGTCACAGAAACATATTAATGCATGAAATTTTGCATATATTTTCAGTGCTAGTCAGGTATTTGTTACATCTCTGAGAAAACATACCAGGGGTAATGAGGAGCATTCCCTTTTTGATCCCTTTATATTCTGTGGTGTCTGATTTATTCACATATCAAATACCAGCCACCGTACTATAGAGAAGCTGCTAAGCCCCAGAAACAGGCTGTAATAAGCTTTTAAAACACCTTATGTGGAAAAACAGAATAGTTGTTTTTATATTCTAGGAAGTTTTGCAAATATGGGTTAAATATGCAGTATCCATAAGATGCAGAGCATTTTATGTTACAGCACCAACAGTAATAACAGTGTGAAAATTTTTGCTTTATTTTGTATCATAGCAACTAATGAAGCCATTACTTTTTTCTGAACACAGTTCACTAATAATTTCAGTGAAAAACTTATTCAAAACACTTCAGAGGCATCCCTAACGTTCTGCCAGTAAATAACATATTTCATTTATAAATCTGTTTTCTGTCCCACTTGGCTGGTCCTTTAGAAGCCTGTCAATAGACTAGGTAAATCCAATTTTCGAACTCAGCTAAATCTCATTTTCAAAAGTGACTTCAGTGCTCAGAACTTGTCTTCAGTTCAGTCAAAGATATGATTGTAATTCACATAAGCATCTCTGTGCTGGATAACCGTGTGAGGTACTGATACTGCTACTCCTGCTGCAGCACAGGTACCAGTTGGGAAAACTTGCACCAAATCCTGGGTGGGTTTCGGACTCTTGCCTGGGCTGTCATGGTTATATTGCTGTCGGACACTGAACGCTGTCTTTGATCTCACTATGCAAGCTGCAGTCTGAGTTTTGCCCTCAACAGACTGGGTGTTCTCATGCACGATTTTACATCATTGATATATTTCACCTTACACTTGCAATAGGCTAAAAGTGATTACATAGCTAGGAGCCCAAGGAAAGCCAACAAAATCCAACTTCCAGGCCAGGCCCACTTTAAAAACATTACATGAAGATCTTTTGCACATAGAAAACATAATTTCTAACACATTTTTAAATGTACAATATAAAAATGAGGAGCTAATAACAGTACTATAGTATAAAAGGCAGGAAGAATCCAACTAAGCAGTCAAAAATGGTAAAACCAAACACACTTCTAGCACATATTGAGGACTTTTTGCCTTTTAGTAGGGGTGTTAAGCAAAAAGCTGAGTTTTCCACTGAGCTCTGCATCGCTGCATTGCAAAAGCCACCACAACAAAATGTAATCCCTTGCCAGCAGGTGGGTTTAGTAGGTCTGGGTAAAGCTTACCCTAGTTGAATGAGTCCTGAATGGGAGTAAGTGTTCATACTTACTGCAATTTTTAGAACAGAAAAGTACATATACAATACAAATCCACTCATCATTTTGTTCAACAAAACATACACATGTGTATAGGCCCCTTGAGGCTCCAGTAGGAGTGCTCCTGTGCCAAGAAGTACATTACTGAATTACAACATCACAGAAATGAACCAAGTTAAAAAAGAAAAAAAAAAAAAAAAAAAAAAAAAGAAAAGGCAGATCTTTTGCAGGCGATATTTCTGACCCCTGCCTGGGCTGCCATGGTCACAGTGAAATCTTAGTGGGTAAAGACAAACTAGCAAAGTCCAGAGGGCTGGTAAAGTTTAACTCATTGTGCAGGTAACGCAAATTACTTGGAAGGAATTTTCTCATTTAGCAGCTGCAAAATTTTAAGGAAATCTAGAACATTATATGAGGAGAAATAATAAGTCGTTGTGAAAGTCATGAAATCTGTAACCAATAGCATAATTTTATCTGGAGACTGCAGTATGTTACCAGTTCAAAAAGAGCTCGTTGCAGATAGAAGACCACAAGAATGGGTAAAAGTAATTCCATAGAAGAATCGTATAAATAAATAGATCTCATGAAAAGCTACCACATGCCATGTTCAGTGCTTGGCAAAGAACTTTCAGCCAATTAAATGGTTGAACTTGATTTCTGATTTAATTACTTGAATTTCTGATTGTCAGAACATTTACTCTTACATACAGTAAAATGATCTCGTGACGGCGTTAGGACCCGAATGATATGACATATGAAAAAAGCTGTAGCACTTTACCTTGCTAGAGACTGCCTACAGAAAGGAGAAAACAGTAAATTCACTAAATTGGTTGGGGGTTACTCACAGATAGCACATGTAGTCAGCTTCTTTACTTCTGCTAGGATTTAAATGATTCTGTCAAGGTGCTGTGTATTTCCTCATTTTTAAAAACATTTTCTTCTTCTCCCAGTCTTATTTCTAAAGCCTTCTGGAAGTTAGTTGCTTCCCTTGCCTAAAAAAAATACTGAAGTATTTCTTGTGTTTTATTACATGCATGTGAATGATTTATTACTGTAGGATTGCCCTTAAGTACAGGTTGACACTTAGGATTCTCCCTAAGTTTATGAAATAACAACTTGATTGCAGTTCCAGAACTTTCAGTATACTGCTGATTTTAAAACTTGTACTGGCACTTATCTGAGCAATGTTTTAAACACAGCCATTTCTAGCATGTTCTTTTAGAAATGTATTCCATAAAACAATAAGGAAAGGTCAAACTGGTGAGTATTAAATCTGCTACTATTATTTTAAGAAATGTCATGCTAGGAACAAATGAAGTTATTACATGTTAATCATTGTACAAAACAGGTGTCTTTCAGAAAAAACAAGTGTCTTTCAGAAAATCTCTTTCCCTCTGATCAAAGAAATTTTGCAATTCCAAACCAAGGAAAGACAAACCTCCTCATGAGTTTAGTTGTTAAAAAAATTCATCTGCTTTGATCTTCTCAGGAGGAAGGTGTTATGAGAAAATACATTCCCTTCTATTCTGTTTGACAGCCTGAGCCTTAGCAGAAGCTAAGGCTTCTTTGAAACCATTTCAAGATGCTGAAAATCTTTCTCTATGGAGGAAACTTCATCACAGTCTCTCAAAAATAAATATGTCAACATGCAGTACCATGAGGAGCTAAAAGGAAACAGGACAAGGCCTTATACAAAAGCAGCTGACGGTTTGACAAGTATTTTGCTGATGCTGCTTTTTGTGGTATTGAACCAAGAAAAGATGGACTTTTCTAATTCTCTGTGTTCTTCTCTGTCGAATCTAAATGTCAGCTCTTCACAAAGAACATAAGACCCTACTCAAGACCTTATGGCTTGGATGGAGACTTTGAACATGAAAAACCTGACTGATGCACACTGTTCTTAGATTAACAGCTGACTGACTCCAAAGTTTCAGTAATGAGTGGTGCTGGCATTGATTTTTATGAGCAGGGGGGATATATTCATTTTTACTCTTTTGACTGCCTTACAAATACCATTAAAAGTGCCAAGAGAATTAGGTCAGACTTCCTTTAGAAAACTCAGTGTCCATTACAAGCATGACAAGAGACAGAATACTCTCCAGTGAACCCTAATTAATGTAAATTGAGAGGAACTGCATGTTGAAATTACATACAGCCCTGTGTCTGAACTCTACAGCATCAAATGTATGAAACAAACTTCTTAGCTTCTCTTTATGCTCATCTTTGATGTGCCTTGTTGATGGCAATGGGAGTTCAACACAAGGACAATTTAGATGCCATCTGGAAGACAGAGATGCAGACTCTGAACAGCTTTTTCAGTGGGCAGTTTTCTACAAAGTCTCATAAGACAGTCGATGCTACCTTCAATAAACACGTTTTAGTGTCAAAAGCATTAAAACTTGCCCGTGTTTCAGTTGTGAACATGTCCAGTTCTCAAGTTCTACCAAACTGATCCATGAAGGCTCTCCATGTGGAACAGATATCTACACTGGAGCCCATGGAGGACCGCAGGCCACAGCAAGTGGGTATTGCCTGAAGGAATTGCAGCTGGGGGAAGCCCACACTGGAGCAGGTGCTCCTGACAAGAACTGCAGCTCAGCTCCAAATGAAACTCATCTTCCACAAGTTGAGTCTGTTTGCCCATGCCAGTAACTGGTGAGGGATTTCCCCATCTTTACCTAAGTCCATGAGCTTTGTCGTACTATTTTCCTCCTCCATTCCCAGCCAGCTGATGGGGGTGGAGTGAGAAAGCAGCTGGGTGGGAGCCTGGCAGCCAGCAAACCCACCATCAATACTACTTCAGGCAATTCAGATGTTTGATTTGTGAGGGCATCATGCTTCCCAAATATACCAAGAACACCCTGTACACATTAGTATTTGCCATTCTTGGATGTTTTCTTTATTAAGGGAGACTGAAACGGAAGCCAGAATGTGTCAGGTAGAGTAACAGGACTGGCTCTTGGAAAGAAATGATTAAAAGATTTGAAATTTTTGTGCTCTTGCCCTCTCAGGAGGATAATTCTTCTTCTGTTTCATTGAATAAAAATCTTGTTGTTTTCTACAATTATTTATGTGTTAATGTTTCAGAATGATGTAAAGAAAATAGGAGTTGAGACCTAGTTTGCTTTTTCTGATAACCAGCAATTTGTTTTAGCTTCTGGGAAGGTTGCAAACATACCGTGTGGAGGCAAACACTTCTGAATCTGACAGCTACTTCCCAATAATTTCTTTAGTTTGCTTTTAAAAGGTTCAGAAGTCACCAAGCAGTTCTTTCACTGAGCTGACTTGCTCTGACCTCAAAGACCTGAATTACATTAAACTGAGAAAAGCATCTATTTACAGAGTAAATATGTTTTCACCCACTTAAGGGGGACAGGAGTCAGAATGTAGTGTCCAATGGGAGCCATGAAAAGTTAGCAAAAATCTAATGAAACAAGATGGAGGTAAAGAAGGAACAATTAATTTATACTTTTAAGGTTTTCTGTATGCAGAAGGAGACAAGAATAATTGGCATGGAAAGGCCACAAGATTACCTAAAATTTATTGTGAAGGCGTATGTATCTGATGCAAAAAAGTAAGACGCTTTTATTGAACTTGTAAGCTGCCAAGTCCAACTCTCCTTTGCAACATCATCTGAGAAATTTTGCCCTAGGCACACAAGGACAAAAAGCCTTTATAAATGTCTACTACCTAAAAATTGTTAAGTCATCCTCTTCCTTAAATTTAATTCAAACAATTATGAAAAGCATGAGGTGAACGTTGTCATTTATGAAATATATGTGGACTAGCATAACAAAAGGCTTTGTATTTCCCATTAATAGAATGACATGCACTGCCACATGCCTGGTCTTCCCTCAAAACCTAAAGGATACCAGCCACTTGGATCACTTCAAAATGCATCTCATGAGCCCAGTCCTATCTTCAGTTACTGAAGAGCAGGGCAAAGAAGTCAGCAAGGAGGAAGACAAGGAGGGCACACAAAGCTTGTCCTGGAGCTCCAACAAGCTGCGAAACTCAGGTCCTGGGCAAGACAAAGAGGTCTTGCCAAAAGGTCAGTAAAGTCAGTAGATATCACAAGGAGTGGGAGCACTTCTGTCTTAGAGAAAAGGGGGGCTGGATCTTGGGGGAGAGGGGTATGGTTGCTTTGGGCTGTTTTTTTCTTTATGAACTCTCTTCATTCTGTTCCCCACTCCTTTCTTCTCATCTGAGCATACACATCTCATTGTGTATCCTATTTCATTTTGCTGCTGCTGTGGGCAAAGGTGGAGGCCTGGAGGGGGAATGGTGTGATTTACTTCTGCTGGGATAATTATTTTCACGAGATGGTAGTCTAATGGTGGACTGTAAAATACTGCTGAGCAAAATTTTGTAATTGTTAATTAGCTATTCTTAGGATGTCTGGAGTCTGTTATCTATAAAATTTTTGTTATTTTTTTAAGAAAAAGCTAAATGAAAATTCATAGGATTTTATACATTTGCAATACTTACATTAGTACGAAGTCATTTTCAGCTTCAAATTAAACATTAAAGATAAATTGGCCATTTTGACATTTAGAAAACAATACAAAAGATTAATTTGAAAAGCCAGAACTTAGAGAACACTGATTTCCTTCAACTCACAGCTAAAACCTCTTATGATGGTGAAATTGTCATGAACAATATTTGCGTTGTTTTATTCTACTATATTTCAGCCTGAAATAACTCCAGCTTTTTATTAACTGCAAGACTGAGTCCTATTCATCAGTTAGGCAGGTGTATTGCCTGATAATGCAATAAGCTTTCCTGGATGTATGAGTTGTTTTATTTCTTTTATACTAGTAATCAGTTCCAAGAGCATAATAAAAACAAAGGGGTTTATTTCTTTCTTACTGGTAGCAGAATTGTAAATTATCATCCATCAGCAATAACTGTTGCCATTTAATAAAAAAATAAACCTTTCCTTAATCTCACATGGAACATAATAGATAAGGATAAACAATGATATTAAAGTTGGTGCCAAAATGAAGGATTGTTGCAACTGAGGATGTGCAGTGAAGTTATTTATGTAGATAACACAGTTGGCAACAAAAAGGAACTAATTCAGTTGTAATAAAATAGACAATCCCAACTCTTCTAAAATATAAATAGTTATAAATAGTAATAATCCTAACTCAAAGTATTTCGAAGACCAAAAAAATTGTCAGAAACACAAACAAAATTAAAAAAAAAAAATCCAACAAAATCAAGGCTTAATTTTCTTCATGCTTCACTTGCAAAGTAGCTCTAAGCTGTCCACACAGGAAGGTTCTTCAAAGAAGTGTTCCTCTTTCAGTCCTGTCCTGCTTAGCTCAGACCATCAGGCTGTTGCCAGAGTTCTTTTTTCCTAGACTTTTTCAGTCTACTGCTGAGCTAAATGTCAACTTTAAACATCCAACATGAAGATTGCTACTTCACAAAGTCTGCAGATCTTGCAACCACATTTTTAAAATCACATACTAGACAAAAAAGTTACCATCTTAAGTAGCTGAAAAAATTCAACAAGAAAAGTCCAAAAAGCCAGGCTTTCAAACACAGTCAGCAAGAACTACTAGATATGAACTCCTCTGCAAGACATTTTGTATTTAGATGGAGTGATCAAGCGCTTACTCAGAAAAATATGCCCAGAGTCCCTAAGAATAACCAGGACAACCAAAATGAAATGTCTTAACCAAAATCTCTCGCTCCGGTCAGGTTACCCCTTTCAGCGCTCTACCCTGGCATAAACTATTCCCTGAGTTTCTCCACAGCAAAAGAACCTTTGTGCATTATTTAACCACTTCCAAACTTTAACATCTCAAAGTGACAAGTGCCATATTTGTTTGCAATATATCAGGATTCTGTAAATATTTCATATTGTCTCGTCACATTTCATTTTTGTGAAACAAGACAAAGTGCACAGTGTGTACAACTGCCCCAAAGCACTTACGCCAGCAGCAAAGCCCTTTCCCTCTTTCTCACCCCGTGCCTTGCACCCAGAAGTGCCACAGTTCCCACCGCAGGAAAGGGAGATTAGCGGCTCAATAAACCACAATATCAGCATGTATGAGCTGGAGATCCTGTTCCCAGGAAAACTGATCTGTGGATGGACTGATTGCCTTTCCACATGTTATCCTGGGAAGGTGATAATTCGTCCTCTGTCTTTCAGCTAGGTAAAAATACTCCGGCCAGCTGGCAACTGGATCATCACTTCTGTCCTTCAGGAGAGGGGGATCCACTTCTCTACTTGCAGAAGGGCAGAGAGGGGAGGACAACTCTGTGGGAATCTCCTCAGCTTGGTAAGGGAATGGAGGAAGGAGAGGGCAGGACCAGATGATGCCTAGGAGCAGTTGCTGGATGAATGCTGCCTGCTCCAGAGACTTCATCCCGGTGTGCAGCTGCAACCTGAGGTTGGGAGGATGGTGGCCATAGCTTCCTATAAATCCTGAAATTCAGTACTGGCTTCTCTTAATATAGAAATATGTTAACTATAGGAAAGACAAAAGATGCATTATGACCCAGCCATAAAATTCACAAGGATGCCTTTTTTTTTTTGCACTTAAGGTTTAAAAATGGAAAATATCTGTCCATTACACCTTTTCTTGATATGTAAGCTTTGTAACTCACTGGCACTCCATTAGTCTACACTGGGAAACCAATTTATATGAGCAAATAATAATGCATAGAATCATAGAATCATTTTGGTTGGAAAAAGACCCTTGGGATCATCGTGTCCAACCATCTACCCTACTCTACAAAGTTCTCCCCTAAAGTTCATTACTTTTTATTTCCTCACAAAGCAGACCAACTCAAGGCCAAGAAAGATGCAGATGAGAGACTCCATAGAGTAGAGGATAGAGTGAGCCACGTGAGCCATAAAGGATGCCAGTCAAGATACACAGGAGAGTCAAATGCGGTGTAGTATGCTCACATGCACCAGATTAGTATCTATTCCTTCTCAGTCACCAATCAGAAAAGACCATTAGAACTGATCTTCTTAGGTATCACAGCTCTACCTTTCATTCATCTACACCAATAATAAGCTCAATAACTTGTAAGATCATCTCCATTTGAAAAAAAATCAAGGGTTAGTTATGAATAACAAGCTCAGACTGCATATACAACAGAAACACCATTAGGTTTGTGTATTGGACAAAACACAGTATGCAGCTTGCATGCAACTGCCTTTGCTAGTGCTTTTATGTGCCTACTTTCAGGTTTTACTTCTTGCCTTTCTACCCCTTCTCTATTGGAGACCAGCTCCCCACCCTGTGTAGCAGTCTCACACATCTGCACCAGAAGTCCAAATTCAACGGATAAGGGATAATCCTTAGACAAGTGGACACATGCTCCAAGGTCACCAGATGTTCTAAGCACTTCAAACCAGTGCTAATCTATTAGTAAAAGGCACATCAGACAGGACTCCACTAGAGTCATCTCAGAAGGAAGAGAAGAAATCCCTGACCTGCACAGGTTTGAGTGAGGGAGGTGTCCCTACCACGGCAGGGGGGTTGGAACTTGATCTTTAATGTCCCTTCCAACTCTAACCATTTTATGATTCTATGAATAGTGCCATTTCCTAAGACAAGCAAGCAGCAGCTGTCACACACATAAATGTCAGACTTGCCAGAAGAAAGCCTGCTGAGCAGGGATGGGGCCTTGGGAAGGTTGTGTCTCAGAATGAAAAAGGCAGGTACCAAATTCCAGCTTTGCAAGGCTGCCAAAACCTTCAGCCCACAAAAGGGAAATATCAAGTCCCTCTGGCCCGGGTTGCCATATCCAATTAAGGCTCAAACATGTTAATCTGAAATTCAAACCCCAAAGCACATAAAGACCATTGTTGATTTTCCTGCCAGTGAGAAAGGGTTGCATGAAAAAACGTTAAGAGAAGAGATAAATCTTTATTTCCTATCCCTAGTGATTTGATATGGATTAGGGTTAAATTTTGGGAAGGTACATCTCACTTCCCTGGCAAAAGGACTCTTACTAATATAGTTGTCTCTTCCAGCCCATCCCATAAATATTTGGTTTTTTCTCATTCCTCCCCTCTTTAATGTTCTCCTTCCCTACTCTCAGTCTCTGGCAGCCCAGGTAAGTTGCAGCTCTGTCCCTTTGGCCTTTAGGACTCATCCTAAAAGAGAAGTTCTGCTGGAGGCTGGTTCCTGAGGATGAGTCAGAGCACGGAGAAAGCCTAGCGTCCCAGACAAGCACCTCCAAATTCTTTGATGTGGATGTTCAAAGAAAAATTTGTAGGGGGAAAAAAAAAAAAATCCTTACTGCAAACATATTTTAAGGACCAAGTGTATCGTTTGGCCTCTGCAAAGAGAAAAACTTCTTTCCTAATGAGACTTCACACAAATAGTATAATGTAAAAAGGCATCAACTCGTACTAAGAGAAGAGAAAATTAATTGCAAACATTTGCTAGAACAATGAGTTCAGCAAGACAGCCAGTGTAACATTATAGGCTTTAGTATTTGGGCATGAGAAGTCATACTTCATGAACTCACTCATTACATATCCTAAGAAAATCATGACTCTCTCACTGAAGATGGAGAAGCAAGAGAATTTGTTAAATAGTCTCTGAAAATGATGCTATATGCTTCAAAGATTAGCAACATAAAACTTCTTTCATATTAACTGTAGCAATTCTTCTGTGCTATAATAGCTTAACAAATATACTTAGGATTTTCACAATAAAGAGAAAGTTATAAGGCGATTAGTTACCACCCACAAAAAGCTTTGAAACTATTTATTCAACATACCATCAAAATTACACATTAGATTAGCAGGTTGTAAATGATAATCTAGCGCAAACCCCAAATGATGACTTTTGCATCCCAGATTGATAACATTACTCCCAGCTGAAAGGAAATAAAAATACAAATTATTTTTTCATTGTGACAGTGAAAACTTTCCAGTTACAATTCACACGAAGTTCAGTATTTTATGCACAAGTGAAGAAAGCAAGCAACATTTAAATGACAGAGTTATCAGTCTTTTTTGTGTATTGCAGCTGTTTGGAAAGCCACAGGGCAAAGGCATTTATATATGAGATAAGCTCAGTCTGCAGAACAAATTAATGCTGGATTGTGAATTAAATGGCATGTCTTCGGACAGCTAATTAGCTTTGTGCTGCTCAATTAAGCTTTGAAAGGACACGTTGTGTTTCTTGATGGAAGAGAAAGCATTTCCAGGCTGTTTCACATTCTCAGTGCTTTCTGTTTCTTTGACTGAGAAGTCCAAGAAGAAAAGAAAAATCAAGCAGCCTTACCGAAAGGTATCAAAGTCCAAACTCCAAAGCATGCAACAAAGTTATTTTCAATAGTCCCAAAAAATCTTTGATTTGATGTCAAATGGCTTAAATATGTATGTTAGCTTGGGATAGGAAGGAACTATAAATCTGTGTCTTCAACGCTTTTTAAACTAGAAAAGTAGCAGGACCTCTCCAAGGAGAGGATAGAAAATCTATGTAATAGCTTGAAATTATTTGTTAATATTGCAACTTTCTTCAGTTAATCCAAAATTTTCCATCTCCTTTCTTCCATGCTAGTATCCCAAGCCTGTGTGTTGAGCAATAAACACTCAAATGTCATTTGGGTTCCTCACTCAACAGCATGAAACAGACAAGTTTCAAGTCCTGATTCACTAAGAATTATGTTTCTCTTGTTGTTATCCAAAATCTTTGAGACTGAAACAATAAGTGAAAGCTTTCCAAGATCACGTTTCTCACAAGAACTTCAGTAATTCCGTCTTTTTTCTCTGCTGGTAGTAACTAGACAGCTGACTTCTAACTTCTCTTTTTTTGCTTGCCAATCTTAGAGTAGAAAAGCATGGTTAAATTGGCATGGAGAGGGGGTAAAACTAAATGAGATTCCTGGAAAGGAGTAATGGTTTTCAAATCCAAAACCACCGTGATTCAGGCTGCATTTAGCTCTAGCAGCGGGATCTCTCTTGTAGGATGAGAGAGCAAATTCTCTTTCCTAGTTAAATTTTCATTGCTCTGCACATTAATCTACCATTGAGCTGCAAATTGCACATGCAGAGTATTTATTTAATGAGAGCAAATAACCACCAAAAAGGAGAAACTTGTGATCAAATGCTGCCCTTTGGCATCATGGACTTCACGGAGCAGCAGTCTCTTATCAGAATTCTGTAATGGGGTATTTTTTTCAGTCTGAATCTTAAAGTTAAGAGCATTTAATAAGTATTGTGGATTGTGAAATAAACAGACATTAAGCATTTCTGTCACAAATCACTGATGATCGCACTAGCAAGTAGGGTACAAAATCTGAGAAAATTCTGAAGCTAATAAATGGTTTTTCATCTTCAGCCACCAGTTTTACTTATTGCATTTTTCCAATCAAATTCTGACTTTGAGCAACCGCACCCCAGAGGCAGATGCGGAAATAGAGCCCGAGGAAGGACTGTCATCTAGTAACCTGCAGGTGTGAGTACACACTGCATGTATACTGACATGACCATACACATACATTCCCATTTATACATATTATACATAGCAGTAAAAATGAGTCAGTATAAACCTGCATGCTATTCTGGTATGTTGTGGTTTAACCCCAGCCAGCAACTAGAGCCAAGCACCTGCTCACTTACCCCTTATCACCCCCTAGGAAGGATGGGGGAAAGAGGGGAAAAAAAAAAAAGGAGGGAAAAGTGAGGAAAAAAACTGTGGGTTGACAAAGACAGTTTAGCAGAAGCAATAACAGAAAAGGAAAAATAATAGTAGTACAAAAATAATAATAATAATGACACAGGTAGGTCTCACCACGCAGTGGATTTTCACCATTGCGAGTAGCGATTGCAGATTCTCACCCTCCAACTAACTCCATTTATATACTGAACATGATGTGTATGGTATTGAACATTTCATTGGTCGTTCCATCCTTCTGTCTATGCTTCTTCTATGGGAAGCTGAAAAAAGTCCTTGAATAGTGTAAACATCACTTGGCAACAACTGAAAACAGTAGGTATTATTGACATTCCTTTCACAGCAATCACTAGAAAGAAAATTAACTCTTTCCCAGCTGAAACCAGGATGTGGCACTTCAGAGAGATTCCCTTGTCAGAAACAAATAGAATAGCTGCGTACCAAGACTGTTTTTCTCTAACTATACTTTCAAAGATTTGTGCTTCCAAAGCAAAAATTCAGTCTTGTACACCTACAGTGATATGCAATTCTATAAATATATATATTCTAGATGCAAAAACATGGCATGCAGACTCATCTGTAAGACAATGGCAGGGAACCCCTTTTAAATACATGCAGGTTTTGTACTTTATTTTCTTGCTTGAATATGTTTTGTCTGAAGAAAACAGCTAGTGTTTGTGCTCTTGGAACTCCACTTCAGGGAGGAAAGAAAAATTCCTCAGGGTTAAGTAGTAAAGTCTTTGAAATCAGAGATTAAATTCACAAGTAGCAATACCAAGAAAGCAGTAGTTTTTATGAGCTCAAATGAAAACTCACCCAGAACCTGTCAGGAAACATTAACACTACCTTAACAACCATTTTCAAAGTGATGTTTGGAATTAGTTGGATGGCTGTTCTATCCGTTAACAGATATTCCAGTACAGGTGAGCTTTAAAATTTAACCTCTACGTGCCATCAAGGGCTTCATCATTGCTTTCCTCAAATGTTAACATGAACTAGCTCTTCATGCTTCCCTCCTTGGGAAGAGGAAACCAAAATGGCAGCAGGTGCAGTTGGCAGGCACAAATCCCTATGCTGACAGAAAACTGCAGTGCCACAAACAGAGCCTGTTCCCCACAGAGAGAAATAAGTAGATTGATCACCTGGTGTTGAGAGCACTTCTTC
>JAOXNO010000078.1:8851600-8867058 GCA_028565335.1 Limnodromus scolopaceus | reverse complement strand
GCAGTGCCACAAACAGAGCCTGTTCCCCACAGAGAGAAATAAGTAGATTGATCACCTGGTGTTGAGAGCACTTCTTCCATAAATATACAAAGATTTCCCCCAAAGCATATTTTCCTTAAGAAACCTGCTAGGAGATATCTATCCGAAGTCAGTAGCAAAACCAACCATTTCATTATTTAAATATCAGAAAGAGAAAAAAATTATTTTTAGTTGCCTCTCTTCTGTGAGCTACCCCTCAGTGACAACCAAAGGACTGAGATTCTCAAACCCAGACAAAGGATTTCAATTTGCAGTTTTGACTACTTGCACAATGGTTAAAATGTTCGAGTCACACAAAGGTCTTTAAAAAAATTTAAGTTATAGCTACTAAGCAAATATTTTCAATTCTTTGGTTACTCTCTGATTGCTTCTTTTTTTTTTTTTTTTTTTTAAAAGGCACAATCAGTTTCATTTCTGCCTGGATTCTCTCTCAACATTCGTGCCACTACATTTAATTAAGCAAACCGAAAACTCTGAACACACTCCAGATATGCCAGGCATCACAAGCCTGTATAAAACACTGAAGTGCTTCATATAGAAAGCTGTCAGAATTGAGAAACAGCATTTGTCTGAGCTGTGTTTAGCATTCTCAGAGTGAATCTGATGTTGTGTCAAGAGTGAAGAATCAGCGAGAGCCAACCACGAAAGGAAGAGAGCTTGCTTTGTTCTGAGTCCAAGAAAACATTCAGCATCACTACTTCCCAGATTCTATATGAATTCTGCCTCACTTCCTTATTCAAAGCCCTTAATATGATGAGTTGAAAGCAGGAATACTTCAAAATGTGCCAGCAATAGATCTACAGCCATTAAATATTGTGCTATATTACCTCTGCAAATTCTGTAGCGCCAGTTTTCAAACTAATGTTATGAAGCCAGCACAGAGGGGAACAGTAGCTCCTTGAGCACTGATTTCTAAGACTTTGTATAAGCTAAGGTCACACGGAAGGAAACCAACATGCACAAAAAGGAAAAGCAGGGAGAATAGTTGAACAGAAAACTCACAATAACTGAAACCAAACAATGTATTTTGGAAGAAACAAAATTTTTCAGTAATGTAAAAAAATAATACTGGGTGAAATGCTTCTTTGGGAGGTATTTATCAGTCTCCAAGCTCACAGCCCATATGTTTTGGATCTGGCTACAGGGCACCTCTGGGGCAGCAGACAGTTTTCTGGTGCCCGACACTGCAGGCTACAACGTAGTCTCAGCAACTCCTGCGACTGTGCCTGCATCAGCCCAGGCTGATGAGCAAAACCCCTGCTTTCCTTAGCTGCCACCCCCATACTCCTTCCCAGCAAAGGCCCTTTCGAGCTCAAAAACCCCCCTCTGTGGGAAATGCAGGGATGTGGGTAAGTTGTGATAGACATTTCAACCTTAGTAGCCTGTGCACAAAGATTAATGTCAGCAGAAACCTAGATAAAAGCTTGACTGTGTCGAATGCCAGAAATGCTCCTTATTTCCTTTTTCATTATGAAAAATGATTTTATCTTGAATTTTCAGAAATACAGTGTGATTGCTCTTTCAATTAACTTAGTGTTCTGTTTTCCATTAGTACAGTACAGAATAACTGTAACCCATTGTACCTTCCCAAGGCTTTTTTCAAAGATGCTGATTTACAGCAGAAAAGGGATTTTGTGCTTCTTGCCAGTTATAAAATTGCTAAGGTAAAGCCGGGAAGCAAACACGTTAACATTCATTTCATCTTCAGCTCCTTCTTTTTCCACAAGAAGGCTGCAGCAGGCAGTTCAACATAAAAGAAAGTTATTAAAAATTCCACACCCTTGAAGCAATCTTCATAAAACTGATAATAAATTCAATTTTCAAGTCACTTAATACAGCCTTCTCTTGACTAACACAGTTATCCTAACTTAAGGACCTTTTAAACTAATGACCTGGAAGGAATAGAGAATATTTCATTTGAATCTGTGCAAAATTTGAAGAACTGCTCCATACTCTGGTTTTCTGCATCTCTTAGTACCATTAGTAGTCCCTGAGCATCCCTCTCTGCCGTGGAAACTTACAGGAAAGAACAGGGTGATTCATAATGCAACACAAGTGATTAAGTACATTTGAACTCAGAAATATTAATAAGTTGCTGGTCATATATTTAAAACAAAGTCATGCATAAGTAATGCCTTACAACTCCTATTCAAACATTACAATAGGTAAAATAATGAAAGTTTACTTAACTAAACCACCTAGGAGCAGAACATACAATAAATGAACTTCGGTCTTTGTTTTTGAATTGGAATTATGATCACTTACATCTTATAGCTCTTTTTCAAATACAACACTTAATTAAAAAAAAAAAACAACCAACTTTACAGAAAATTGTGGCATGAACTTACATTAAAAACTGGATTTCCAGATTTTTCCAGCTTACTGAATATCAATTACAACACTGAGAAGATTTTCTAAAGATGTTTTGAAAAAGCTTGCCTCCCTACATAAGAAAAGGCAGGTAAATCAGTGTTGCAGTAAGTCTAAAAATCAAATTAAAGCTAACCATTTGTCTTGTCAGCCCCAGTTGAAGTTAGTGGCCTAGATTGCTTAAAATGCTTTGTGAAAAACAGTCACTCAGAGGTACACAGATCAATCATTTGGGGTCCCAGACTGGCCTGACTGTCACCTGCAGCCCCTTCATGTTCCAGGCTAGCTCACACCCAGCACAGCCCCGCAGCAAACTGGAGTTCAGCCTTTCAGCTAAACCAGCATCTCCACCGCCTGCCGGTGTATTTACACAGTCACAGTATTTACGGGCCCACACAGTCCATAAAAATAATTCACTCAGACACGACTTTCCTGTAGCAGAGAGACACGAGCACTGGAGATGACGCTCGGGTAAGCATAAGTGACAGCCAAAGCTCTCAACCTGCATCTTAAGAGCAAGGCTACAAATCATCCAGGTTTGCCTAATATTCAGATTCCACTGTTCTTCTTGCTCATGGAGTTTAAATGCCTGCACCCTGACAGGGGGATGACCTGCTTTAAGAAGAAGCGTAAAAGGTTTAAAACAAACATGAGAAAAGGTAGTAGTTTGCAGCAGAGTGGTCCCACAGTCCCCATTAAAGCCTTTCAGCCTCACACAGGGATGAGCCCTTCTTCTACACACCACTACTACTCCTTTTGAACTTCTGCTGGGGTTTAAGTTCTGATTTGAGAACAAGAACTGTGAAAAATCCATCTTTGAAACTTCTTTTGAAGATATTCTCTTCCAACTTCATGTAAATATCCAATGAATTTGAGAAATATTTGCAATGTCGTTCAAGTAGCTGGATACAATCTTAATACATATAGAGGTTTCTGATCTGATTCTACTGAGTGTTGCAGGGAATTGGATGAGTGAGTATCCACTTGGACTCAAATGTTATCTCCAAGAGCTATTTTTTTAAGCAAATTAGCAGATCAAAACTAATTTGTATTTCAACAACTGCAGAAATGAGTTTCTTTCAAGTGCTCACTTTTATAAATTGCAGTTGAAACTTCATTATCTGATTAAGTGCATTTCATGTTGCCCAATTCAGGAAGTGACATATTAATAGATTAATTGAGTATATATTTATGGATAGTTTTCATGACTTTTCAGATTTTAACATATACCATAGGGACAAAGGGTAATATCTGGATAACTTTAGCTCTAGAATTCTCTGAAGATGCTTTGATTAGTTGGGCTTAAGAGCAATGTATGTGACAATGAAGCCTCTGTCACACCTGGGAAAAAAGATCAAGCAGTTCACATAGACACAATAAGACCACTTCAGAGCATTGTCTAAATAGAGACAAAAAAAAAAAAAAAGGAAAAAGCCTTAACCCCACTTGACAGAGAATTTAATCTCCAAGCAAGTTCCAGAAGGGAAGTCTCCCCAAGAGCAGGGACCTGAGCCAGATCCTTCTCAAGCTCCATGCAAGGCCTTGGTAGTAAAACTGTCCTCACTGCTCCTTGGTGTCACACAGAGTGACACTTTCGAGAAGTGTTTACTATTGACCTCTGCCTGCTCCCTTTAAAGTCAATGGCAAAGCTCCTACCGACGGCAGCACGAGCCCGGGCGAGCCAACGGGAAGAGGCTTTTAAGATCTTCCCCATAATATGCACAGTGAGAAAGCAATTTTACTTGCACTATTGGTTTGAACAAAGCATTATCATGCTTTGAGCACACCTATTTTCTGGTGAGCTACAGTGGTTGCTAGAGCATAAGCACAATCTGCCATCACATAACAAAGTCAACACATTATAGTTTAATTGGATGGAGTCATTTACACAGTAATAACAAGGATTAAGACACAGAACACAACAACTCATTTTCTTAAATCTATAACCAGCTGGTTTCACTGCAGGAGTAAAGCGTACATGCCTCACTCACCTCTTATTAGTCTCCGTGCTTTGCCAGGTAATTTAAGAAATGTTTACCAAAAAAATCTACCTTTTTCAGAGATTGAGGCATTCAGCAATGCAGCTGCTTCCAGGAGAGTCAATCTGCATGGGGGGGCAGGAGGGTCTCCTCCAACTTTTACAAAGTTGCTGTATTCCTGGTTACAGAAAAGAACAACCCCAAAGTCAAATGAACTCCTTTGCCAGAAGCCCCAGTGATACCCTCAGCTGAATGCTCCAGACAACTTTTGGACAACTACCTTGAGGCATAGTACCATGACCCATGTTTTCTGCAGGACACAACAGTCAGCCACAGACAAAGACAAATCAGTTTGGAGACCATTTTCCCCATGCTGAGTTTCACTCAGAGCAATGCCAGGGCAGCTGTGCACACACCAATCACACATCACATCGGCACGTCTCAGGTTGGCACCATTTCATAGTTCACACATTGCACCCGAGCAGTTGAGGGGCATAACTTGAAATGCAGAGACAAGAGGTTTCTAAGGCTCCTGAAGGCAAAGTTCCACTCACTGAGAGTTTCTGAAAGTTTCACATGGCCACGTTCCTGAAAATCTAATCATAAACTCTTGGGAGGTAGTGAGTGGTTTCTCAATGTCTCCGCGCATTTAAAAAAGCCTAGATTGAATTTCTAATTTTTGCTAACCTTCCAGTTTTAGCAGTTTCAGAGGGAAGAGGAGACAAGACTGAATTTTGCTGTTTCACAGTAGGTCTGAGGCTGAGATGTGTGGGATCAGGCAGGTGACAGCCTCCTCCAGCAGCACTGGCAGGTGCCACATGGGTTCCCCTATAGAGCTGCCTCCCCCTTGCTCTCCACAGCATGGAAAATAGGAAAACACAGCTAAATGGATAAGCCAAGCTAACGACTTGTCATTGGGCCAAACTGTCATTCTCTGAGTGGCTTTTTGTCATTGATATTCTTGTGTTACTGAGCTGATTGGCGTGAGGTGGCATCAGATACGCAGTGTCATCAACACATACAGTGACTAACAGTTGACAGCCACAGGCTGGTGAGAGCCTAGCCTCCCCCACAGCTTGTCTGTGAGCAGCTACCAAGCAGAAAGCAGTAATAACATGGTGCTTATTTGCCAAAATACAGCTTAATTCAGTAAGCTGACAGAGACAAGGATTGTACAATGACATTTTGAGACATGTTATTACAGAAAGAGAAATTAAATGTAACCATAAGAGATTCATTATTTGCTGCAAGCTATTTGCCAAATTAAATCTCAGTATTTCTTTTAATGTATTTGCTGGTTACATTTTATTCTAAATGAAACTTTATAACCTTTTAACCACATCTTACTAATTCATCCTTGCTGGCTTGATTAGCACTAATCAGATGAAACATTTGACTGGATAAATACACTAATGTTTTCTCTTCAATTGCAAACATGCCCTGCTGGTGCCACTTTGCCAGAGTCAACCGCACAACTTTGAAACCTGGAACTGCTTTCCAACACCATCTTGCCAATGAACTAAATGTTATGGATGATTTTAGAAGATAAATTCTAATGTTATGCAACCGTTGACAAACCTGATTCATTGCCAAATCAAATGAGTATTTCCATAAGTTCTTTGGCATAATTCATCTGAATCTCATAATTATGTTTCTCCCTCTCCCAGTGTTGCAGAAGGGCTTGATTTCCAACAATAGTAAATACTGCTCCACAGCACAGGCAGTGCAAAACAGATAATCCAATGTGAGAATATCCACACCCAGAGACTGCCTCTCTGGTCAGCTGCTGCATGGGTCAGGACAAACAAATCAAACTAATCCCCAAATCTGTTTTCTCTGAGGAGCTCTATATTAGAACTATCTAGAAAATGGAATTGAAATAAAACCCAAAAAAAGTTCAGCTCTGTGATATTTTAGCTTTTCCAGAAAGAAAATTACATTTCTCAAAGAAAGAAAGTATTTTCCCAAGCAAGTATCTTCCCAACTACAGTGCATTCCCGAGAGCACCCTGTGCAGCCCGGGGCCAGCTCCGGGCACCCGCCAGGTCCTGGTTCAGAGGAGCAGCCCTTTGCATCTGCTGGCAGGACACTAGGTGGGTTTCCAACAAAGCCCATGCTGCTTTGAAAGATTAATCCTTTTCAACAGGTTTCCATGAAATATCTCACTTATGACAAAGAAATGTATCTTCAAAAAATTTCTGAATAGCTTCACTTGGTGTGATTTTGCTACACAAATAGATCTTTACATTGTTTATTGCATTCCACCAGGACTCCATTAGAAGAATGGAAATTCCGCATAAGGTGCTTCTTGTCAAAGGCTGCCATCATTTCAAGTTTCATCTTCACACACAATTTTATTTCTTTGCTTCTGTTTCTCTTCAAGACTTAATTTACACATTACTCTATTGTATTATATGTCCCTGAGTAATGTGTTCAGTCAGTTTTTGGGAGTAGCAACTCATTGTATAGACTGAGCTAAATATCGACTTTTATTCTGTTTAATGCTACCTACTTAGAAACAAATACATTTAAAAGCATTTTTTGGAGTAAATGCAGTTATAAGCAACACTCAAGGTACGTTTTTATATACGGTTTGTTTCCATAAACAGATTTGAACAATATTCTCCTACCTTCACTAAAACAATTTCTTCTAAATACATATTACTATGTAAAAGAAAGAAAACCCTACAAACCATCAACTCACATTGTATTGCTTGGATATATGGTGTAAGATTGTCCCTGCAAAAACTGTCCTTTAAAAGCCGTGTCAGGTCCCATGGAGCAAGGATGTTGCTCCCTGGTGCACCAGGGTCCCTCAGCATCACTACCGAACAGCTCCCCCCCTTCCACTTCCCACGAGCACCCACTTTTCCCAAGGGAGGCTGAGTGCAAGCCTGGCACTCATGCCCGTAGCATCAGGGCAGAGCCTTAGCAAGGGCAGGGGGAGTAAGCACTGAAAACAGGGGACAGACAGTTCCACATGTCCCATTAGTGCCCACTCTTCCTCTCACCCCATCCAGATTTTAGCTTGCATTTAGCCTGTTTTTCAAATTCAGGGAAAGAATGGCACTGAGACACCGTGCGGAGCTTTTTCTTTTACATGGGATTTGGAAAGAGCTGTTGCATACACAGTAGGTCAGTATATTAAAACATGACTGGGACACCTGCTATTGGGTATGCAAACTAGTGGAACTTAAGGCCTAATTTTAAGATTGAGAACAGCTTTCTAACATGCCTAGCACTGACCCCTCCAACAGCAAATTAGGACACATTAATATTTTTTTTCCTGCTTTAATATGTAGTACAAAAACTTAAGCATGTTTAGTATATAATGAGGCACATGCTTCTCCCTCCACTTGTTGCATATGGAAATCCATGAAGTAATGCCTCTACAGTTACAGTAAATATTACAGTCTGGTTTTAAGCTAAAACCAGTTAACTTGAAAAATACTTTAGAACAAAAATTAGAATGACCAAGTCATCTTACTTTAAATCCGTGTACAAAAATTAATCCCTCATTCAAAGAAAGAATCTGGAAGTTTGCAAAACAGTTTTCTCTCTAAATTGTTGAAAAAAATCCATTAGTGTTCAGAATTAGCAATTACAATAAACTCATTTAGTTTCCCAGAGGTAGTGGCAAAGCAGTATTGCCTTCCAAAGTAACAAAAATAATGCCTTTGATATCAATTACTCCCTTTACAACTCTGCACCTGAGAAGATTGCTTGTCATTGTGGAAGGGCCTCATATAATGCTAGAGAGCCAACTAAGACCCCAGTTATGCCACTGTAGTCACCTCAACATCTCCTCCCTCTGGTCTGCAGTGGGACAGTCATTGCCTGTAGACATTTCAGATTTTCAACACATTTTCAACATATTTTTACATTCAATGCCTAAAATCCTGTGGCAGTAGCCTTAATGAGTTACAAGGTGCTTCTGTAAAACCCTCCTTAGTCTCTGGCAGTGTTTCAGGTGCTTGGATGAAGGTACAGCAACAAATCGGGGAACCTATTCCTCCAGTTTCTCACTCCAAAGAACCTCCATCACCAGGACCACAATGAAATTAGCATAAATTTTGCCAAAAATGTTTGTTTTAAAAGAAAGCTCGTGTCCCAAGGACAGGAGTAAGCCCCAGGTCCAAGTTGTATCCTTAAACACAAATTAGAGTGACGGGGTAAATTATTTGTAATTATGTACAAAATATCTTGTTGAAAACCAGTGAGAGAGTATGCCCTGTACAATCTGACAAAAACCTGTTCTTCAATATTTGCTTTATGACTTACCAGGGAGAAATCATCTCTGGCAGGAATTATTTAGTACCATTCTTTTTGTACTGGATTTTCCCCAGAGGAAGGGGATTTTGTTTTGACTTCCTGTATGTTTGCTGACAGAGCCTTGATGGGAGCTTGTCTGCAATAACTTCACTTACTTTAAGAGGCAGGTTAAGAGAGAAGTGATTTTACATCTCTGCTGCTGGAAGAGGAGGGGAGGGAGCAGGGACACCCAAGCTTGCTCTCTACTCCTCCCCATTGCCTTAACACATGGTTAATGCAGGACTTTGTACATCCCACGATGGTTTGCTGCTTGCTGCACACATTGAAAGAGGAGGAGTCCAGTCCTACTTGTCTGCCCAGTGTTAACTACACATTACAGCCTTCTGTATACTGCAAATTTGCAAGTGTAACTTCAAATTTTCTTTCTTCCAGCACTTGCTGAAAATAGTTTGAATGGTCAGTAAATTTGGGCTCAAGCATTCACCCCTGGTCAGAGATCAGAAAACCTGTTCCTCTGAATGTCCTCTGCCACTCAGTATGTTGTTCTTCTTCCCTTGCTATTGTCCCATGCCATCATTGCTGTTATAATACAAACCACTCCTCTTTGCAAACTAAATATTCCTGCACATCTCTTTCATCATCCCTCTAAACGAAAGCACCAAAGTAAATATGAATTAAGATTAGGCTGAGTATACTCTGGTTTTGATTAAGAATATCTTAAGGGTTGTGATGAGGTCTGGTGCTTCCTTCACCCTTGCTTATCCAGTTAATAGCTTTTCTATGGTACAGACAGGCTGCTAGATGACCTTAACCTGGTAATAAGGGAAAATCAGACTCTGCCTATTTCTAAGGGCCTAATTAAAGACATGCCTCCTGGGCTTCTGATATGCCCTCAGCTACCACAGCCAAGGCAACCTATTCCCGGCGAAGGTCACCTAAAGGCTTGGCACCTCTTCTCATAAGGGAACACCAAGTAATAAAGACCTAGGCCTTTAGCATCTTAAACACAGCCTATATTAGATACTTTAGGAGTGATCCTGAAGAACTTGGTAGTCCATGTGGCAAGCAGTATAAGTCGGCTTCCTGCATGCTTCCCAAATGACTCTAAGGTGTTGAGCTAATCAAAGCCCTAAATTACCTCACACGTCTCCATTTCCTAGCAACAAAACTGCTGGGGCTGTAGTCAAGTTCATGAGCTGAGCATTGTCAGCATGAAAAAGAGCCAAACCTTCCTTAGAGTCCTTGGCCTTTGAAATTCATATCCTAGGCACCTCCCATGAACTAGAGACCAAGAAATCTTCAAGGCACTTTTGCCAAACAGCTTTACAGCCCTGCCGTGAAGAGACTAAAGTGGTGGGAAACCAAGCAGCAATTCTGGAAATTATTTTAGTGCGCATGTTTGTAGTGGGTTATTTGATTCGGAGTAGGCGTGGGGAAGACTTTATAAAGATCTACTATACATTGGATTTCAGAGATTTTCCAAGACATGCATGTGTTGGATCTTTAAGGAAACAATCCAGATAAATGTACAAAATGTTGAACTTTTCTGAAAAGGCCAAAATAACACAGAAGTTAAGGTTCTCTACCCTCAATGAACATGAAAATAACCAAAAACTAGAGCAAAACACTACAATTAAATGTTTGTTTCTGTGTTTTTCACACCAATATCCTTCAGCTTTTAATGTCCTGCAAACATTTTTGCCAGCTGCTGTTGCACAGGGACATGCATTATTTACGTCCTGTGCATACTTACAAAAGGCAAGATCTTTGCCATGCTCAAGTCTCTGAACAATACATAAAAGTGCTGGCTTGCACAGAGGAGCCCTAACACAAGCCCTGCAGAGGCTCTTCACAGGCCACATTCTTGCAAATTGTAACCTGGGGATGTGCTGGGAATGCAACTGCTGGAAAAGCCACGTCAGGAGTGAGCAGCTTCATAGAGCTCTGCTGTCAGCAGCCAGCGGTGGCAACAGATGGGCAGACACAGGGCAGTGAATAATCAGAGGGTGTCAGAGCAGTGAAAGTCACTTTAATCCCTCTCTCCTTGGGCTGCACCTTCTTTAATTTGCCTTCTACACACCACAAAATCCTGCCTATGGTTTGCTAAATATCTGGAAGTAATGCAAGATAGGAAGTGCTGTAGAATGTGGGGTGTTATAATTCCATGTGTATCTCAGACGGAAGAGATATGATCCCTATTAGTGACCCGACATAGCTGAGGCCAGTGAAAACTGGTTATCTTCACTCCCCCTCACAAGCAAGCTGCTGCTCGTACCAACAGTGCACTGAGGACTTCTAAACTTTTCAGCAGTGGCTGACCCTGAGCCCTTTGTTCTGGGTGCTGTGCAAATCGAGAGCAAAACCATGCTACCATCCCAAACAAACAGAAAGTATCTGGAAAGACCAGTGCAGATGCTGTAATGCAAATGGACTTCTGTACGCCATTTAGACAGTGTTACCATGGTTTATAAGAACATGAGCCAATATAGATGAAAGCCTTTAGCAGAAGAACAGGAACATGCTGGGCAAAACCCCCTTTCACAGCTAAGAAGCTTCAGACACAGTGAGTGTCTCGCTCCTGAGAGCATTTCACCAGAGTGGAACAGTGGTTTCATCTGAGGGATGGGATCAGCACAGTTTGGGCATTTGGAGGGTAACAAGGTCAGCCTCAATCGAGACGTGGTGCATCGGGAAACAGGGACGGTATTAGGTGGATCTGCCTTCAACAGAACCCATTGTGTAACCAAAGTGCTACCTCACTGGTCAGAGAAAGAAGGAAGGGTTCAGCTTTGCAACCCTTTCCCCTGATCCCAAACTCCTGTTCACCTGGAGTGCAATGAATAATGATTTTGAATGAAATTAGCTAAGGTGTATCTCTATCAGGCTGGCCAACCACTAGTGCTTCTTCATGTTTTAGATTCCCAGAACAGATACTGCTTGTGATCTTCTTTGTAAGTATGTTACTGCACATTTTTATTATAGTAGTTATATACATTGTATTCCTTAATTAGGACTTTCCATTTTTTTCTGAATTCACTCCTTTTAAACACTTGGTTTCCTGTATTGCTTTTGGCTCATTGGTCATTGCTGGAAGACAGAGGGTTACCAACTATTATGTGATTTTATGTAAAATTAAAGACAATATAAGTTTGAAAAAATAGAGCAGCCATAGCTTGTTTCTCATTAGCCTTCAGCAATTTCACTTAAAATCTCTGCCATTGGGTTGTCTACTACTTGCTTTTTAAAAATAAAATACTAATCATCTTTCAAGAGAGACAATTGGAACAATATATTAAAGATGCAAGTCACTGTGCCTTCAGGATACATTGTTTCTCAAAAGGCCTTTGCTCAATTAATCAGACATAAAGAGTTTGGCAGTATCACCATCTGTATGTTGGTGTCAAGGACATCACCCATGTGTCACTCCTGTAATCAACCCAATTTGCTAAGCTCCCAAGTTCCTTACCACAGCATTTAGTCTTCCTGAGATGGAAATAAAGCTCACTGGTTAATCATGAGTATAATGGATTTTGCTGTAATTGACAGTGACAGAAGTAAAAACAAATTGCCTTGGGCAAACAATGAACTAGCAAAAGCCTCAGCAGCAGCCAGCTATGATCTGCATTTCTGAACTAACAAAAGCTGCACAAATAATGCTGAAAGTAGGTGGCAGTGAGATGTGCAACACTTATGCTTCAGTGTCACAAGATGCATTGTGCCAGATGCAGGAGACCACTCCTGTCCTACAAGTTAAGACCAGGTAAGATCAGGTAGGACCAGGGTGAAGACCAAGTTATCCAGGACATCACTGCCAGGCTATCTGCTCCTCAAAAGACTATATTTGGAATATTCAGCTGCACAATACCCTTTTATCATAAGTTAAGGTATTAAAACATCTACCTAAATGTAAAGGTAGAAAAGCCTTTTCTGTTAAAGCTGTATTACTCAAAGCTACAGCAATAATTGAAGTAATTGCTCTTTAATTTGTAAATGCTGAGAAGTGCGAAGCAACCAGCTCCTAGCATGTAATGCAGCAACAAACAGTTCAAAAGCAGTAAAGGCCAGGATTTACAAGCAAAACTTATCTAGAAAAAAGCTTAATAATGGTCATTTTTATTTGCACCCTGTTGTCACTCCAGTGGGTACAGTCCAACAACAGATGTCCATTTTGACATCAATCCCTACTTTAGGATTATTAAAAAAATAACCAATTCATCATAACATTTCAGAAAAACATACCCGTTTCAGAGCTACCAGCTCCCTGGTTGCGGATCACAGATTTAAAGGGCTACCAGGAGAATAAGATGGGAAACTGTTACTTTGGAAAGATGATACTTTCAGACTTAGCAGTGTAATACAATAATCAGAAAGCAGGATGTGCTTGGTAACGAGTGTGGATATCCAGCCTTATAGTTGGCCTGGGAGCTGGGGAAAGAGTATACAGTTTCCAGACATAACTTTTCCCTTTGTCAACTTGCCATACAGCTTTGTTGCATTGTGAAAGAAAGACTGCATTTATATTGTAGTTATCTGAAGACTTCACTTAGTTTAGCTTCTCTGGGCACCCTCGGGAGGCGAAATATTTCACGTTCATTTTACAAAAGAACAAACTGAGTAATCATGAAATCAAGCAACTTGCCAAAGGATACTTTATGACTACTTCAGCAAATAAGTGAAATTGCAGGACCCCATATGCCATATACTAGAGCTCCTTAAGATACAGAGGGTACTGTAAATTAAAAAATCCTAATATTCACAGCAAAAAAGATTCTGGATACTCTTCAGTTTCAGCAGCACGCGACATACAGCTAGAGATGACAAATCACTGGTTCTTTTGCTATATCAGTCTATGTATTTCTGTAAAACAGGTCTAGCCTACAAAGTAATATTAACACATTGACAGATATCATTAATACTGCCACTGTACTACTGGTCCATTACCTCTCATATTTCTGAATCTTCCACATTTAAGAGGTTCTCTGTAACAAATGTAGAAAGTTTTAGAGTTCTAAGCTTTCCTAGGTTGCTTTTTTTTTTTTTCTTTAACTTTTTATATCAGAAGCATTGTGGACACCACATTGGCAGCTCTGACACACTGCAAAGCACTTGCACTCACCTTACAACACTCAGCACATATCATTGCTTATCCAACAACTCACAAGCTGCTCTTATATACGTTCTATGTACACTATGAATTCTGAGAACCTGCTGTCAAACCGCATTATAAAAATCCTTTAGAGCCAAGTTCTTTAAACATTTATGGCTAACTGCTATGCAAGTCAAGAGCACTGTTTATATTACCAAATGTCATGTCTAATTCCCTGTTATGAACCCTTGAAATAAAATTATATGATAATTACACAATCTGTTTGAAACCTGACAAATATATTCCCAGTACAAATGATTTATGAAGATAATGCGTTGCCATAGCATAATGGTATTTCTTAATGGAAGCAGTAAAGCTGTTTCCTATGCTCCGATAACCACAGTGATTTCTTACACAACTACTGATTAAGCAATAGATAATGTAGGCATTTTGGAAGCTACATATGCCACAGATTTGTTCCAGGCTGTTCAAAAGTTATGGCCTGTCTATCTAACTGGCCTGTTAGCAAGGTATGAGCTTCATTTGGGCTGTTTCACTCGCTCCTACCCAATTTAGCGTCATTGCAATAGATTTATGTCAAAAGTAATGCACAGTTTAGTCTCTTTTTGTAAGAACTGCTGTTAATCAGAAAATTAATGACTTGTCTGGTGTGGTGTGAGGTATTAGTGATGCCTTCACTGGTCTCCTGCAAGGGAATTCAGATTAGTAACTGGTGAGGATGCAACTCCCACACCTGAGAAAGGCTCTTTGCTGGTGATTAGCTAGCTCTGATGAGCAAGCCCTGCTGCACCGAGATCACCACTCAGTGATACAAAGGTGACAGTAATTGAGGCACAGGCAGCAAAGTGTAGCAAGTGGCATCTTCTGTGTGTCCTCCCTTTGCTTCTCCAACCTGTGCTCTCCCTACCTCTAAGAGGGGGAAGTGATACTCAAGAGAAAGTGATTCAATACACCTTTCTCAGTTTAAGAGCAGCACTACCATCAATATATTACATTATTTTCCTACCTCCTTTCCCCACCAAATGAGAAGATAAGTCTCTTCTTGATTGTTTCAGCATCATTATAACTAATATGTATGGCAGATGATCAAATTAATTGTTTCTGGGTTCAAATCTAATACTGGTAAGATGTTAACAATTTAAATGAGACCCTCAATTTTCTACACATTTCTGCAGAGAGTTTAGTAATTGCTTTAGTTTTGTTCATTCTGCCAATCCAAGCTTCATAACACTGATTTGATTAATGAGCAGCTAAACATGACTGCCCTGCTGATGATTTGTCCCTGTGCTACCTCTGAAATGTCATTTGAAATGGCTTGAGCTCAGTAAAAAGGCACCGAAAAATTTTAACTGGCAGAATTTTGTTTTACTCCAAATTGCTACATAAAGAAAAATTACATCCTATATAGCCATACCCCAAAACTGATCCAGAAATAATTGATGCATGCTGCATGGGAAGAAAGATGAAAACTCTCATTATGAAATTTTCCTGAGGTATAATTAACATAAATGTATATTCTTCAAGTGTATCAGTGCTAGTATCCTAGCCTACTTAAGGAGGGGCTCTAACCCGGTTTGTTCTTGCCTTAAGTCTCCTGTTTCAGTAATGCTAGGCCTGTAAAGCATGAACATTTAATATTTCAGAACTAAAGCCAAGCAGACTTTGGCAACAGTATTGGTTTAAGAGGAAAAG
>JAOXNO010000078.1:8782043-8814154 GCA_028565335.1 Limnodromus scolopaceus | reverse complement strand
AGGGCTCCCCACCACCAGGCAGAGCCCCTTTCTGTAAAATGCCAACCTAAGAGACCTGCCTGAACCAGTGAGTCTGTTCCACACCGTTCCCTCCTGCTGCAGCCTGATTTTTCCCTATTCCTCCCCTTCCCTGCAAGGGCCCAGCTGCCGAAACACATTACATGAGAACCACCTGTCTCTCCTTGTTACCCGCCATCACCAAGAACAGCCAAGTTCTGAAGATTTGGATGCCACCACACTCTAGTCCAGCCAGCTCTTTCCAGAGCAGGTCCACCCAAGCCCAGAGCACCTCAGTAACTTACAGACTGCAAAGGATCTGTACAAATCCAGATTTGCTTTAAAGTCTCACTCGCACTGCCCCTCAGGACCTCCCCAAATCACCTGTGACCACTCACTCAGCTCCTGCACCCCAACTCCCAGCCCTCGGGCTCTTCTGCTGCTGCCTTTTCACCAGCAGCCCCAGCAACCAAGGCCTCAAGGTGGCAATGAAAGGAAATGGGGGGAAAACGTGCCCAATTCAAGTTCCAAAAGCTCCATAAACCAGAGCTGCAATTACACCTAGGAGCAGCTGCAGTACAACTTGCAGCTAATATACACCAAGCCTGACCTTCAGGTACGAGTGTCTCCATATCTATACATTCTGTGCATCTTTGCCCGTAATCCTAGAGATATACATGTAGGACTATCAGGAATTATTGAGGTTTTCAAGTTAATTTTAAGACTCTACTTTACAAAGGGGAAAACCCACAGCCTGGCCTTACCCTGCAATGGCCTGAAGGTATCTGGAAACGCAGTCACTGGAGCATGATACAGTTGCAGAACCAGAGGACTGTTGGAAAAGGCACGGCTTAAATTAACTTCTTTATTTTTCACATATTTGCCTATCGGTCTTTCTTACCACACGAATCAGTCAGCAGTTATGACTCGAAAAGTGACTATTTGAAAAAAATCTCAAAAGTTGTAGCATTGACAGGGAGATGTTAATAATACAGTTTTGTATTTGTATTACAACTATTTAACATTTTCTTGTTTGCACCAAGGTTCTACTTGATTCCAGCATGTGAAGTGTTATAATGCTTGCTGTAAAAATACTTTCCCATATTTTTCCTCACTTTAGAGTCTCATTGAAGCAACTAGAAGCTCTGGCAATTTATAAGCTTCTCAGGGAAAAAAAATATCTGAGGAATCTTTACAACTCAAGAAACCAAGAGAACTCCCTCTTGTGGTCTTCTATGTAAACAACCTTAACTACATTTGGAGTTCAGAAGTGTCTTTCATCAAATATTAACAGAAACTGTAAGTAATTCCATTCACTATACGAAGCGTTCTTCCTAGAAAGAATGAGAAAGAGATTGTTTTCACTTTATTTTTATCTACATGGTATTTTCTTGCAGAAAAACCACAGAGATTTAAAATGCAGTGCTGTCTCCCGTATACCACCACTTGAAAGAAAGCTGGGGAAAAAAAGTTACAGAACAAAGTAGATGAACAAACCTAACAATGGAGGAGATGTTAGGTTTATATGGATAAGTGCTATCTAGATGAACATATAAACTGCAGTTCTAAGATGCTCACACTTCATTTTACACAATGCACATAATGACCTCTACCTTACAGACCAATCTTACTCTTCAAAAACCACAGCGGATATGTAGGAACCCATGCTCACAACTTCCCACGTAATGAGATTAACAAGTCTGACGCAAACATAAAAAGAAATTTTGTGCCTTTATTGGAATGGTGTTAGGCTTTAAATACACCAATTTTGATAACCTGATTATTTGGTTTTTAATTAGAAATGACACTACAGAACTGCAATACTGGTCCAACAGTCTTGTCTTTACTTTTTTTTTTTAAAGCAAGAGATAGTATGAAAATGCACCAAGTAATCAGAAAGCACTAGCAGGCATCGGTTAATCCAAGATAGTAGCTTCTTAGTTCCAAAAGCACTCGCATTGTATGGAACCCAGGATTTAGACTGGTCATGATTCGCAAAAACTAGTTGCATGAGTCATGACTTTTTTTTTTTAATTTACTTTCAAGTTGGTCACTGGTAAATTCTTTTTCCTCAAATATTACAGTTTCTTTAATTCATATTTTTCCTCAAAGTATAAAAAAGTATGAAATATAAACAAGCTCCTGTATTGCACCCATGAAAGGGTGCAACGGAAGCATTAGAGAGCTGACTATCTACACACCGTCAAATCCCACCAAATCTTGGATAATCCATTAATATACAAAATATCAGGGCACAGAAAGAACTAAAATCCACTTTTTTCTTTTGTTACGCACAGGTTCAAATAATCAATCTAAAGAAAAAATGTGATCATTTTGGCTTTCCACTACATCCGCATGTTGAGACACTTATTAAAATAATCCTGCTTAATTGTGTTTGGTCTTTTTCTTATTGTCAAGTCATGTTTGTTATCTTAATACCAGCCATCAGACAAACAAGTAATCAGAAAGACTCCACCTCCCCACCTCCCTGTCCCTGACCCCTCCAAGGTCAGTTTTAAGACATGACTCCAAACACAGGGTTGTGACGACAGATGCTAGGACCAATCTCTTCATAATCTTTTTTGGTATGGCATACTTGGTAGAATTCAGGCTGTAAAGGGAAGGAGAAAAAAAATCAGTCAGTAGTATGTACACCTTATCTGAGAAATAGTAACATTTATACAGCAAATGGGAAAAAACAAAATACAGATAACTTAGAAGTCCTGAAATTAATACTACATCACGCATGGCTAAACATCAATGCAAACAATGTCTTTTGCCACAAACCTAAAATGCACTATTTAACAACGCACTCACAGCTGTAATTGAGCTTTCATTTGCTCTTTCAAATCTTTAAAGTCTAATGCAAAAACTTCAAAGGGGGTAGGGAGGCTGTATTTGCTACTCAAGGCCTATCAGAAATCCCCCAACTGCATTTACTATGAAGTGGAGATGAGACCTCCAAAAGCGTACCCCAGAATGACTAAAACATGCTCAGCTCTATCGCTAACTTACTGTGGAAGCCAGCATTGATCCTCCAAACCAAACGGCGTATCTCTGCATATGGTGCGTAATGACTTGTACATCGATGGGCTTAGGCTATAAAAGAAAAGAGAGAAAAAAGGAGTACGTTAGAAATTGCTTATGCTGGTAAAATTTCAATCTTTTTTTAAAAGGAGTGTATATTGCAAGCTTACTTTTCACAAATTAGTATTTTCTTAAATGCTGGGTAAATTTACAATTACAGCATCAGATTCTCTTGTACAACCCAGACTAAGAAATAGCTCTTGCTTATAAATCGATAGTTACCAACTTTACCAAACATTAAGAGATACTTGCATTCACACCAATTTTCTCCCAAGATCTCCAATACAGTGTTCCTCTCCAATTATCCACCTTCTATTTTCTGCTGAATTTCTTGAGGGACTGTTTATTTATGCAGCTGTTAGATCCATACTACTTACCCCTTTCAAAAAAACACTTCAGAAAGTTAATTTTTGAGTTTCATTTCATTATTTTAACAAAGCATCAGTTGCAGATTGATTCAAAGTTTACCCAGGACTAACACAGTCACAGTCAAAACTACAACAGTCATTCCAGTTAGCCCTTTCCCTCCATACCCACACAAACTTTCATTCCTTACTTATTCTTATCGAAAACAGCAGTGTATGGAACAGTTTCAGAAAGAAGTAATTTTGGTTTTTTTCAGTGCAACCTGCTGAAAGCTGAACAATTTGAAACAGTATCTAAAAATCATTTGCAATACATTAGCAAAATTCAAGCCAGTGACTACTTGCAAGGTCCAGTACTCTGAAGAACGAAGAATCACATCAGATTTCCTTATTCATATCCTGCTTCCTTATTAAGTGGTAAAAGTCTAATAAGGAGAACTAAGAATAAAATGGGTACCTGAAGCAGAGAACTGTACGTAACTGACATTTCAGAGTTGTCTACATGGCATATTATGAAGCCATGCTGGGAGTTTTAAGTATCGTTAGAGCTCATCTGGCTAAATTACTACTAAAAAATAAACAAGGAAAGTCACTTCAGTCTTGCCTTAAAAGGAAAAAACATAAAATAATTTATTTCTCTGCTGGTATCTTTTATGTATGCAGAGTCAACGTCAACAGAAAAAATGCAGAGGTTGTATCAGAGGTTAAAAGTGGGAAAAAAAATAAAGGATCATGCAGTTTAGTGAAGACATTAAGTCATTTCATAGGATAGTTTGGGTGGGAAGCAACCTCAATGTCTCTAGTCCAGCCTCCTGCTCAAAGCAGAGCTGGCTACAAGGTCAGAGGAAGTTAGTTGAGTTTTTTCCAGCTAAATCTCAAAAACCTCCAAGCATGAAGATTGCACAACCTCTCTGGGTAACCTGTTCCAATGCCCGATTATCCCCATGATAAAAAAGTTCTTCCTTTTATCCAAGTTGAACCTCTTTCACTTCAATTTGTATCTGTAGTCTCTCATGCACTCACCACTGTCAAGGACCTGGTCCCACTTCCTTGATTACCTTTCCACATATACTGCGGGGCCACTATTAAGACTCCCAAAGCCTTCTCTTCTCTAAACAAGCCAATTTCCTCAGCCTTTCTCCACAGGACAAGTGCTTGAGTCCTCTGACTGCCTGGGTGGCTCGACAATGAGCTTGCTCCATCTCTCTTATTTAAGTTCAAAAGACTGCGGATAATGATTTGCAACTAATCAATAAGCACTAAGAGCAAAAAAAATGCTGGGGAGTGAGCAACTGCTTTTACAACAGGCATAAGCCCCATCCTTTCATTAGCTGAGGCTGATTGTTCAATAATGAAGGCCAGGCAGCACAAGTGCACACCTGGGAAACAGTACTACAGCTTCCTGCAATTAAAGGATTATATAAATATTCTGCAATCCCGGTCTATGATTTTCTACAACATATGAGTCTCTGAAAAACTTCTCTAAGAACTTTAAATGAAAAGACATTTCAACAAACAAGAGCGTCATTGCAATACATTATTTTTGCATGTTCCTGGTAATATGGGAGAGAAAGATGCTGGATAAATGTGTTAGCTGCAAGAACTAACCTTCAGTCTGCCACCGCTAAGTTCTTCACTAAGTTTCAGTCTGGCATCAACAGTCCTTTTCAAGTCTCGCTGTAAACGGCGGCCGAAGTCCCTGAACATGGTTGAGCCTCCAGAGAGGACAATATTCTGTTTTGAGTAACAAGAATTATTAACTGCTCATTAAAACATACGCCTCCAACTTTAACCCGTTCTTAAATTCTAAATATAGCTTTTAAAATTAAAGTAAAAGCATACCTGTTAACTATAAGTTTTAAATTATCTAACACTTAAGCATGACAGATATGAATTCACAAAGAGGTTGTCACATCATAATTGGCTGTGCTTTAAAATCCATTTATATCTTAGTACATCTTGCTTCTTTCGCCCAGATTTATGTTTCCCTTATTTCTTTTTCTTTTAAATAAGAGTTTGAGTAATGAGACATCACATTCTGAAAAAGTGTAAGTGAATATCATAAAGTCTTCTGTATATTGGACTCGTTTCTGGAAAAGCAGTTAATTTTGTTGGTGGTTTGTTGTTTTGCCCTTTTTTTTTTTTTTTAAGAGTTTCAAATATGTATTTCAATATAAAGCTCAAAAAATTCCAAAATAAGTACTAAAAAAAATTCATTACAGCTACTGACCTTATACAGAGGACGTCTAACATCAATGGGACAATTCTGAATAACTTCATCTACTACTTCTGAGATTGGTTGCGTAAAGTCAGGATTAGCAAACTACAATCAAGAATAAAAACAGATGAGTCAACACATAGGACCACATATTGCAAAGGGAAGGGGGCAAAGAGAAAAAGGGAATAGAAAGAACTATTATACTAGAGATGTCATGAAAACTAATAAAGGAAATAGTTATTTTAGCTATTTTTGCTGCCATTTATAAAAGGTTTGAAAGAATAATATACCTAAAGTATCTATTTTGCCAGCTATTCTCTTGTTTTTTCTCAACCATAAAAGGTCAAAGAATACATGTCTTTGACAGATGCCGAGCATCAGAGCAAAACAGTGTAACGTGAGAAGAGCTGCAAGAGCAGAATATAGAGAGGGACTGGGAGGCAGGAGAGGGCTTTACTCTCATTTAATTTTTCCCAACACTGGATGAGAAACTGAAGGTAAAAATGCAAAAACAGGGTACAATGTGGTGAGACCAGGAAATTCTACTGAAAATTGCAAGAAAATATGGGTTTAGTAATCCCTTTGCTTTAAAAATTTCAAATGCAGTGCTTTGCTTAGACATCAACCCAAATTTGTAAAAATATTACTAGCAATCAAGAATCAAAACCACATCGACTTATAGCAAAAGCTGGTATCTATTTACAAATAAGGAGAAACATAAGAAAAACACTTCTTTAAAATATTATTTATATGCTATCATCTAAAATGCACCTAAAACAAAAAATGAGAATTCAAATTAACTTACCTCAGGATGGAAGAAAATCTCTGGCCCCAGGAATCTTTCATAGCCAACATCAATGGTAAATTCTTTCTTTGAGATAGCATTAATTCCAGTATACTGTTTAATCCATTTTGTACCATCTGTGTCATACTTGTTAAATTCTTTTACTAAGTCAGGGCAAACATAACTAAAGCGTTCCTGAAAATTGAGTATGTACAGTTAGAAGTATCTTCTTAAGTACAGGAGAGAAGATGGTATGAACTTTTTTTTTTAAAGTGTAGTAATTTAAGCTTTTAACAATATGAGTTTTAAATTGGCAGATACAGAATAGGCGTCAAAAACGGGTGAACTGCCATTTACTGTACACAGTTAGATAATGGCTCTGCTACTACAAATCATTTCCGTGTGCCACTGAAAACAGCACATCTTGCTGAGCTAAATTACTTATCTTGATTTTTTCTCTAAACTTCTACAACGGTGAGAAATGAGTTCTAAAGTATATTGAAGAATTGCTATAGAAACAAGGTTGAAGTGTACTTTAAGCCAAATGTCTTTTGGAATAGCTTTGTACTACAAAAAAGAACACATCAACATTCAGATAGAATAAGAGTAATTGCAGGTCTTTACATTACGCATCCCACCAAGAACGTTTCCGACTGAGTATTACAATGATAATACTAAGGGAAGGGAGGAGAAAGGGGAGACCACAAGTGAAGAGGGAAATTCTATGCCAAATTGAGTATAACCCAACTATATACCTTAAATTTAAGGTATTTCATGTTATTATATTATTTAGACATTTTTGTATTATTTAGAAACAGAGCACCATTACTTGGAAGGATAATGATTAAGAGATTATTGTGTTTTTAAAATAGGTCTCGAGCCCCCATCTAAAAATAACCTTAAGGCCTGCAATGTACACGTTACCTTCACTGCTTTAGCTGTTTCCAAGGATTGCTCAGGAGGAATTCCTACTTCTCGCTCCCTCAGCAACTGCTGAATGAAGTATGTTATATCTCGCCCGGCAATGGGAATGTGTTTGATACAGCTGCCAATCACATATCCTTCAGCCTGTACATAAAATTAATTGGAAGACATTGACAAGAACTCCTTTCAACAAAGCTTAAGAGGGACAGGGAAAGACACGGGGTCCAAACTCCTATTCACTACCTGCAATTATGAGACGGAAGCCCTTTAAGACTGACTCGTTTAATTACCAGAAATCCAATTCTTCAGTAGCCTTATTTCACTTGTTAAAGTGTTTTGCTTTGCATTGGTTCATAATTCTCACAAGGTTGGGAGGAACAGAAAGGTCACTAGTATGTAAGGCAGACAAATAGCTATACTCGCTACTCCTTGGCCTTTATTTTCTCTTCAAAATGAGGTTACTCTTACCAAAAAGGTCAAGGAACCTGGTATTGTGAAATATTATTTTAGAATAAATGATGTGGCTCTACAGTCACAGCCACTGATGTAAGACTTTACAATCCACATGAACCAAAATTAATTTTCTGAAAGGAAGGAGAATATACATCATTTCAGCAGATTAATTGAGACGGCTTAGAACATCAGCCTGACCCATACTCATCCATCAGTCTACCCTTTCAAGTCACACTCCTGCTGGGGGCCAGTGTCAGGGCATTAAAAGCATCTGGTCCAAACACAGAAACCAAAAGTGTTGAAGGCCTTCAACCTCACCAGACCTGCTACATCCAAACAGATGCATCCTGAGATCACACTAATGTTAAACGCTTAAAATTTATATACAGCATACATTCATATAAAATTATTTTTTTAACATAGAAAATAATAAAGTTATTGTTAACTTGGCTACAGAGATAAGCGTTTCGTTCCTCTTTATCTATTTTATAGTAAAAGCGGTACTTTTACTATAAACATACTATTGCTGTCAATTTGCTCAATGTGTTTAAAAATTCCAGAAACTAAGGGAACGTCACCCTACAAAGGAGCTTACTGTTTCAAATTACATGGAATACCTTATTTCAATTTAAAAAAACCAAAAAAACAAAAAACAAACCAACAAATGAGGAAAAATTCAACTGTTTTAAACAGCAATTTTAACTAGTAAGTACAATTTTTAAAAAGTTTACGTATAAAAGGTTTGAAATGTCAATTGTTTCCTACATCTTTATAAAAATATGCCATGTTGGATGAACAGTCTGAACAAGGATTTAGCCACTAGATTCCACCAAGATTAGTAACAAATTGTTACGTGACAGCATATGTTTGATCAACACCAATGCTACTATTTGGTGCAACAAATAATTTTTAAAATTTGAGGTGACTGTGGCATGATAAAGCTTTGTATAGATTTTAATCTTAAAAAATTGTAATCTAACTTCATTTTGAAAAGAAAAATGCACCTGGTGCCTAGACATGCATTTAATTTCCCAAGGAAAGATGGGCAGAGAGACATATTACTAGCCACTTGAAATGAAGAACAATATTAAATATTCCAATCATAAAATTTCAAATATGTAGCTTTGTAAAAGGAAATACATACCCCCATCAAAAACAATAGATTGACAGTTAAGAAAGTGCAGCTGTGTTAGTTATTTAATAAAATATCACATGATCATACTAATCTTTGCTTTTAGCAACTTAACATATTGGAACAGATATTCAACATTAATTAACCTTAGAAGTTGGGTTTTATTCTCCAGTCAGGTAGGAACTTACTTCTTTTTGCTTGTGTCACTGATGCATGATAGCACACTACTAAGCATTGGTCAGAGGGAGAAAAATTGTAAGCAATACTACACCTGCCCTCAAATATTCTGTATTATTTCTATTTTATATATGAATTGACTGAATTAAGCAAGCTTCCAAAACTTTTCGCACTATTGTTAAGTGCATATTCCTCTCTTACCAGCAAAATAAACAGGAAATATGATAAAGCAATCCAACCGCATTGATCACTTAGCATGGCCTCAGCAAATCACCTTTTAAGATGGGTCACAAAAAGACAACATGCCCTGACAAACTCAGGGTGCTGAGAAGTTCTTCAGGAGTTTTTGCACTACAAAATAAACCCAAATGCTTGGAAATTATCTGAGAATTTTGAAGATTCCTAGCTAAACTTCAGTCTGTGTAAAGTGTAAACTTCAGAGAAGTTACAGGACAAACTGTTCTCTGGTTAAATTATTTCTATAGCTTTGATGTGTACTTACAACAGGAATAACGTGGGTGACACCATCACCACTGTCTATAACCGTGCCGGTCAGCGTTCGTTCTCCTACTTGTCTCGACGTCCAAGATGCAGCTAAGGCAAGGACAGCCTTGTAAAAGAATACACACAAAACCCAAATCTTAATAAAAGCACTGCATTGCAGATCCCACCTTCCACTACTCCTCCCAACAATACCCAGACTGACACCCTCATGGTAATTTACAGCACGGAAACTCGTTCAGTAATATTATATTTCTGTACACAACAGCTTATGAAAAACAGGGTGCACAAATGTAGTTTTTGACTCCTAGTGCTTTTTTAGCCACACTCAAACATCTTTTTTGCTACTTCATATGGAGGGGGATTAAATTCTTAACCTAATACCATTATTATGATGTGGTTTGTCGTGAACTTTTTTTATTTATTTATGATACAACAGATATTATACTCTACTGCTTGGAGGTCACCTTCTACACAGGTTAACAAGGGAACAGTATCCAGCCAACAGGCCACAGAATCAATGCATTTCAAACACCTAGTGGTGAAACTGCTAACCAAAAATATATAAAAGTATTTCAAACACCACTCATACAGTTTTCATAGAGGAATCAGTTTTAGCTCAAAGAAAAACACGGTAGCTCTAACTTTCAACAGCCCTGCCCTTACCTGAACAGCAATATATAGCCCTGGAACATTGAAAGACTCGAACATGATTTCAGCAGTATATTCTCTATTTTCTGGAGTATTTAATGGAGGCTCAGTCTGTGAGACAAAAAAACCCAAGTGTTACTTACATTCATATCAAACACTTGACTTTAAAAATAAACAAGAATAATAAAATAAAAAAATAAAAAAAAAAATCACCAAATCCTAAGTTTTGAAAGATGAGCTCTATTCAACAATAGCATGTTCAAATAATAATGTGTAAAAGGTACTTTTAAAAGCAAACGGTGCAATTAAGAAAACGTAGAAACTCCTCTGACAATAACAGGATTTATGCAATCTGCATTGCAAAAACAAGTGGTGCAATAAAAACATTATAGTAATTACTGCTTAAGAATTTACATCGAAGGCCCCATTTGTGGGTTGGTTAGCTCATTATAACTTTAGATTTCACTCAAAAGAATCAAGAACTATCAACCTAAAAATGTCAAAGGATGCAGTTTAGCAAATTTAAAAGAACGACAATTATTTTTAAAAAATCTCAGTGACTCATTCAAGAAAAAAGCTGTTTTTCTTCAGAAGACAATCAATATAAAACAAGTTGATATGATCAGCTGCAGAAATGTACTCAACTGAGAGCAGCTACCAACAACATACATTATGATAGTAAGCTATAATTTTCATTAAAATAGCACACATAATTAATATTAAGTCTCTCCTCTGAAAGATTATATTTAATAGTGCTACAAAACAGTGGGGAAAAAAAATATCACTCTTCCATTGCAATATCTATGTAATAGGAGGCTAGAAAGAGGAGGGAGCCTGACTCTTCATAAAGGTGACAGGACAAGGGGCCACAGAGACAAACTGCAACATGGGACATCCTAAGTAGATGTTAGGAGGGAAAAATGGAAACATGAGAGTGGTCAAAGATTGGAAAAGGGGCACAGAGTTGTTATGGCATCTTGATCCTTGGAGGTATTTCAAAGCTTGGCTGGACACAGCCTTGAGCAACTGGACCTAATTAAACCTGCTTTGAGAAGAGGCTGCATTAGATGAGATGTTCTTTAACAAGTATGGCCAACACCTCTAATTCCAAACTTGCTCTATAAACATCACACTAAAACAAACTGCCTATTTTAATGGCTTTAAATAAAAAATACTAAGGAATAGCAGATGCTTCTGAATAACATTACCTTAATTCAGGTCTAACCCAAATATGACAATCAATTCTTCTGATTTCACAAGAGAAAAAAAAAAAAAAAAAATCACTGTCTAGACATACTATCCAGGTGGCAGCATTGTAAAAACAAAATAATTGTAATTATGTCAAGTCAAAACACACAGGTACTTTTTTGTCTCAAAAATGTCAACATGATTACTGAATTCAGTGGGTAAGCAGTAGAAAAAAGGGATAGAACAGACATGATTTGGACGGAAATGAGAAAAGAAAAAAGTTTGCAGTTCAGATGCTCTGACATCTTTAGAAGATTAAAGAGCCTGGATGGGATAGGCCAGGTCAGGAAAGTTTCAGGTAATTTATATTTACTTTAGTTTTCAAGATAAGCATATTCTTATTTAAGAATTATTACATAAATCACATTCTTACTAGTCACATGCAATTTCTTAAGTAGGACATAATTTTACCTACCAAAAGAAAATAATGATCCTCAGGTTCTGCCCTTAGATACTTAAAGATTACTTGCTCCATAAACCTCTCCATCAAGTCCCAGTCTTCAACTATACCATGGCGGATGGGCCACTGTTGCACAAGAATATCGAAATATAATTGGAGACAAAAAGGAAAAAAAATAATAATCAGTGTTTTCAAGTATGGTAAAAGCATACGATCTACATATGCAAGAAACCTTGCATTAGGTTTTCCCTGTCTGGGTCTGACACCTACTTGAAATTCAGATTCCAACCTTAAATGGTAGAGACAATATATTGCGGTTTTCTCAGTGCAACAGAATGGTGGCACTAGGATAAACCAGAGGTCCCCCTTAACCCAGTATCCTGAGTCTCATGTTGCTGATAAAAGATGCTAAGGAACATGAAAGAATGTGACATTTCCGCTAAACACTCTCCCAGCCTCCCTCCACTTCAAAAGAAATATATATTCACATACATTTCTACACATTCCCACAGGCTCCTGGAGGTCAACAAAACTAATACCAAACCTTATTTTCCATTAGAACAGAGCTAATAAGAAAATAAGATTAAAGTTAACCAGAAAATACTCCTAAGCAGCTGTTTACTGTATAGCTGATGCTTTCTAAAGAATATTGGAATATTATTTTAAACACTTCTTTTAATACCTTGGTTGCATAAGTTGGTTTTTCTATTGCTTCATCCCCGATAAAGAAGTCTAAATCATCAACACCTTTCAAAACCCTCCTTTGTGCTTGATCGACCACTTTTGCCGATTCTTTGATAGCAATACCTTTAACAGAAAATACAAACAATCTAATTATACGTCCTGCACAATAGAAAAGAAAAAAACCAACCCAACATTCAAAAATAGGAACACACAGTAATTGCATTCATCCGTTGTTTCAGGCATAAGCACTGAAAAGCTAAATAAAACACACATAAATTTTAATTCCAATCATGGGTAAACATAATTAGGATTTATAAAGCAGCACAATACAGATCCAAAACAGATTTATTTGTTAGACACTCAAAGTGCAATCAGGGAGATAAAATATAAAAAAACATCACTAAGGGTATCTCTACAGATATTCTACAAGTTTGCTACTTTTCTGCACACTCTGCTAGTAATAATTTTTTTAAAAGTTTTATAAAAAGCAAGAAAGAAAACATTTTGTCATTATGCAAATGGACATTCTACTTCACTTGCACCAATTTGATTTCTGGACATATTATGGAAGTGAGATATGGCACACAAAAAGGGACCGAATGGCAACTAAATAAGCAAAAACATGTTGAAAAAGCCAGGAAGGAAGAAGTAGGAGAAAATGTAAGGCATACAGAAAAAGAAAATTGGACAGGAATAGAAGGAGCATTTTTAAAAGGACAAATGGACCCATGATGCATCTTTAGATGCTTTAAAACAGATTTTCACAAAATCTTTGTTTAATTTCTTTCTTTAAACCCTATTCCTATCTTATCATTAAGAACAGGATGGAGAATTTCATTCAAGACAGACTGTAAATCTCTCCTTCACTTCAAGGAATAACTGGCAAAAGTTAAGAGTTCATGTCTTGGCAATTTATTCCTTCCATGCTAATTACTCACCATTAATAAAGCAAAAAGGTTTTATCAGAAAAATACCGGCTAAGGCTAAACACAGGATCCTGGAAAGATAGATCAGTGATTAGATATCACAGGAACACAGATGTTCCCTTTCCTCATCTCTTGTATCAGCCCCCTGGCTAACAGGGCTGCAGTGCCAGCAATACCTGCTGTGTATTTTCAAGTCTTCCTAATTGCCTTTAAACACAATCCTTTACACAAATTAGGAAATTCATATATATAAGAAGCATTAATATCAGCCTTAGTTATTCAAAGGTCACGCTCCAAAAGCTCACAGGCAGAATTATTTCTCTAATTCTCACCTTCAGTAAGAAGTTATGTTTGCTCACAACTAAAATTTAAAAAAAGTTATGAAAACAGCTGCTGCAGCCTCAAGCCCACCGGGTGGGACAGCTTTAGGATTTGGGAATGAATAGCATGCTAAGGTAAAGCACCGTTAGTTCATTGATGTTCCCCATCCTTCTCATCCCTTAAAAAGCACAAAAGCAGAGCTGCGCAGCCAAAATGTTGTGAAAGATGGAACAGGATAAAACAGAAAACATTATTTTGAGCTCTTCAGGAAGAAAACTGAATCATCCTGTAACTTCTGTAGCAGCTTGCAGGAGAGCAGAGAGGAAGCAAAAGGCTGGAGGAAGCTGAAAGCCGGGGGGGGGCAGGATAAGAAGTAGAAACTAAAATCGTGGGGAAGGAGATGTCGCAAGGCCAGCATCTGCTGCAAGTGAAAAGAAGAATCTTGCCAAATATTTTTTCAGATCATCATTACAGTGCTGACACATTTTGGGAAATTCTGTCCAGATGTGTGTTATCTTCAAGAAGTTTCAAGTAAAATACCATCGCTTGCCACAGGATTATAGAAACTTTCAAGTTGAAGTGGTTTCACCCCGTTATACGCCTAAAACAAGACGGGACCTCTCAATATTTTGCTGACCTTGAGGCTATCCCTCTTCGGCCCTGGGTTTGAAAATCAGAAATGAGCAGGGAACAACCTGAATCAAAACTCATATCCTGAAAATACAAACAGGAAAATAAATCTTGCTGAAACCAGAGCTAGGCTACTGGGCGTCCAAAGATGGGCAGCGCTCCAGTGGTATCTCAGAGCCTATTTGCCTTTGGTTTGCTTGGCACAAGAATTAAGAGCTTTTACAAAAAAAAGAGGACATACTTGCATCAAATCAATTTTTGCGCTTAACCACTACTTAAGCCTTTTTTTTTTTTCTTTTAAAGGTAAAGGAGAGGCCATCTAACATGTAAACTATTATAGATAAATTGAAATAGAAGACAAATCAAGAGAGCTACTGGGTCATGGAAAGAAACTGACTCCTATTTTAACATACAGCAGAAAAAAAAAGGATTAAGTGAGTGAAAATCAAGCACAATTAATCATCTGCTAGGATCTAAAAAGCAGCCAGAGAGGAAAACAGTGAACCAAAGTCTCGTCAAAAAAATCGGCTCAATATATTCCCATTTACTTCACTTCTCAAACAAGCATTTGTCATCTCTACAGAACCATATTGATAATTAAATCAAGAACACAACAGGAGAGGAGTAGGAGATAAAAATTTGTTAAGAGCAGAAGCAAATAAGATAAGCAGCAATTGAACAAGGCAGAAAGAATGCTGCTCAAACCTGTTTCACAGCAAACATTTTTTAGAGAATCAAATTGATAACATGCAGCTACCATTGCTGGAAGTCAAAGGAGAAACCAATCCATTTTTCCTCTGTGGATAATATTAAGGAAATTCAAGACAGCAAAGGGTTTTGAAAATATCCACAGTTTTCCATAGCATTTTACTTTGGAACTACGTACTGCTATACTCTACATTTAATGGGGATTACACCAGTGCTATTTGATTTCATTTGAGGCAAAGGATTAATGCAAACTCCTGCACTTAGTGTAATTATTTAACTTGCAGTACAGTACAAATGAGAAAAATGCCTTTTTCAATAAGAGAAATGCAGTCAAGGACCATTTCAGCTGTAGGAGCATCTACAGTAGAGCACACAGCACACGTTTGGGTTGGTTTGGTTTTTTTTAAATACACCACAATGTATCAAAAAGCTGTCAAAAAAACCCTCTCATTTCCCCCCTTTCTCTTCTACTTTAATAGCATTCATGTTGTATAAATTTCTCTGCTTATGACTATGCTTATGATTATGAAATGACAGGTCATTTCATTCCCAGAATTTGTTTAATGTGTCATGATCTTCCTTCTTTTTTTGGAGCAAGAAAGCAAATTTAAAATTAAACCAAGTCTGAAGATGCAGAAAAAAGTATATAAACCCTATTTATCTGAAAATAAATAAAATAATGATTTGCCCATTTTTAAAATAAAGATTGCTATTAAGTTTAAAGGGCAACATAAGTTGGTTTTTTTTCCAGTGGTTTGTTACCGTTATGTTTTAAAAAAGCTAAAACTAGATTTTGCATGAAAAACAAGAACTGTAGAGTATATTTTATATGCCACTGAGATAAACCAAATGACATTCAAATGAATGAAGAACTACATATAGAAGAGATCGAAAGGATTCTCTCACTTGTAAGAAAATAGGAGAATGCATTAAGTGAATTAACCTTAACTTTCCATGAAAATTGCTTTTTGAAGCGTGTTTTCTAGAAAAATTAACATAGAGCCTAAACTGTCAAGTTCTATTTTACTGCAACTATGCTTAAGTATTATTAGTTCTAGCTCTTTTCCTGTTGCGTTTACAAGGAAAACTGGGTGTACTAATTATTCCTTTTTACCAGGATGTAAGACGTGATTACTTTGGCAGGGATGAACAATGACAAAATGCCAAGTGGTGTAGAAGGTCAAAAGGTGAAGCACTTCTAAAGGAAGCTGATTGAATTCCACTCTAGAGTAGAGCTGTATTACTTCAAGGGGAGAAACAGTTCAGAAGACAGGGAGCAAATACACAATTTTACATGTAGAATAAATAAGTCAAATGTTTCCCTGTTCTATTTACGAAATATAGTAAATTAAGTAACACAGCTGAAGTACTGAAAAATATCTAGGAAGTATAACATTTTATACCCTAAAGATATTAAAACATCCAATTTAATTTTTTTTCTAGTTACAATCTACTAAACTAACCTGAGAAATCCCTAATAAGGGAAAAACCTTCTAAAAAGTAAATATAGCCACACTCCTGTGGCTATTTCAGTATGTTTTCAGTTTTCAAGATATTAACTTCAAATATTAAGTATACCATTTTAATGAATGTATCTTTCTAAACCGAGCATCCATAGCTAAACAGAACAGAGCCGTGCTATCACTCTGTGTCATCACTCAGAGATCTTTTCAAGTTGCTCATTTTCTGTGGGGTTTTTTGGTTTTTTTTTTTTTGGTTTTTTTTTTTTTGTTTTTTTTTACATACACGTTATAGAAACTCTAAGTGGAACTTCAGCACTCATATACAAGCAACAAATACTTACATGAAGGAATAATGAACTGGGGTTCAGTATTACCGGCATATCCAAGCTTTGTGTACCTATTGAGGCAAAAAAAGAAAAAAAAAAAAGGTTGGGTTATATATTATAACGCCACAAATACCAAAGATATCTCCCTTTTCTGATGAACATACTTCTCTTCCCATATCAAAAAGATCTACTGAACTTTCTTTAAAAAAAACCAAACGAAACAGCCAGCCAGCTGGTCATGCAGCAGGGCTGGCCATCGTTCCAAGATGCACTACTGTAGGTGGCAAGTACTGACAGAGGATAATAACCGTGGCAGCAAAGGAAATTCCACTTAACAAATGGAAAACAGTCTTGAAAATGTGTTTCAGAGACAAAGGAAAGCAAGAGGAAAAAAACTACACACCTTCGCCCACCCAATTTTCAGCATGTGCTGCAGATACATGCATCACTTCCATTGACATGATGCAAGAAAACTGAAGAAGTTATCGTTGTATTCACAAAAACAACTACAAACCTCACAGTAACAAAAGGATCCAGCTGCTAGAAATGTTGTTACAAGAGAGTTAACAGCGTAGGCAAATTCTAAAACGTGCAGACCAAAATGCACGCTGCATTCCAGAGTTACAGCCTATGCACAAGTTTTTAATAAAGACAAACACGAGAAAGTTCTTGTTTTCTTTACAGAGCCCGACAGCTGCACTAACTAAATAAGCAGCAACAGCTAAAGCATGGAACACTGTAGTAGCACCTCGACAATTTTCAGCACTTGGATATAAACCTGGAAGAACTCAGGCTGCGTAACACACTAGTAACTTGAGCAAGCCATAAATCTACATCAACAATGCAGCAAAACAAGGGGCAACGAGTACAGCAAGAGGTTGGTTTTCGGAGGACAGAAGAGGGGTGGTGCTGCCGTAGGTTTTGCTGCGATGCTACCGATGCAGGGGTTGGCAATTTGCTCACGTGTCTGCTAACGCCTACACAATTTCCATCGCTGACATCGGTCGTGCACATTAGTGCCGGGCCGGGAGAGACGGTATCCTCAACAGGAAGGTATATTTCTCTCTAAGTAACGAAGTTGTTACCACAGGAGCTCATCTAACACCAAAAATGCCTTGCAAAAGGAGTGATTTTAAAGCTGTAAACCTGATCTGGTCCGTAACGCCGTGCAACAGTTGGGAGAAGCCATGCAAAAAGCTTGACTTCTAATTGATCAAAAGGAATGTTTACTGAAACAAAACTTCACAGGTGAAATAATATAAATAATGAAAAAAAAAAGAAAATAAATAAAAGATAGAAATTCACACCTCATGAAGAGATCAGCCTTGTGCACTGTATGTGCCTAAGCTCAGGATACACAACCCAGACTTTGCAGACGTAAAAGTTTTTTAAATTCTTAAGTATCAAGATTTCCACAATTTGATGCTTCTACAGCCTGCCACGCAGAATAAAGCTGTTCATTGTATCTACATTAAGAGGCTTTAAGTTCTTTAGTTCCACAAGAAAATTAGTAAGAAAACCAGCAAATACTGACTCACTCCCTCTACCTTCCCCTGCAAATCTGGAACTGTGGTACATGGATTTTAAAGCTAAATCTACAGAGGAACTTTGGAGCCTGAAGTCTACATAAACCTACAACTAGATCAGAAGTGCCTTCAGCAAAAAAATTAAAACTATTTGATTACTAAACTCAGTATTTCAAAGAAAACAAATGCTAAACTGTTGCAGGTAAAGGGCTGTTTAGCCGCTTGTGGTGTGGGAGGTTGCCCAGCACACACACAGCCTGCAGACTGAAAGGAAAACAGTCAAATGAAAGATGCATTTTACATAAAAAGACCATATTCAGACATAAAATCAGCATATCTAAAAATACTATGGTCTACTCAGCAAGAAGTCTCCTGACTCATGAAAAAAAAAAAAGTCACATTTTTAGGTTTAAAAAAAAAAAAAGAAAAATTAAAAAAAAAAACCCCACATGGCTTCTGGTCTCTGAATATTAAACGATTATAGCTGCAAGGCTTCACATCTCTAGTGTGGCCAGACTTCCTTGCCTTTCTGCATCACGAATGCCACCACGGCTTACCCATGGGTCATGGGAGGGACACCCTGCTACCCCTGCCCCTCCAGCTCCACACTCAGGCATGGCCAGCCTTTGCCAGTATTCATACTGGTATTACGGGGCTCCGGACAGGAGCTCAGGCTGCCAGGGACTATGGGAATACACATAACAAACAGTAAGCTTGTTCTTCATAATTAAAAAATACGTACATAGGTATTCTTGAGTTAAAATGCGGTTTAAAAAGGCAATAGGTGAGACAAATAAGGCAAATTAAAAAATGAATAAAAATTGATTAAAATCTTCAGTTCTTCAAATGCACAATCTAGTAACAGTGGGATCTTTTTAAAAATATAACTTTTTAAAAACTAACTTTTGCAAAGATGAGGCTTTAGTCAGACTGATCAGATCCATTCTACCACTATCACTTGAAGTAAACATTTAATTGACATGAGAAAGGATACCACGGGCAAGCTACATTTCACAAGTATACAGTTTCCACAAGTGGTTCATACAGAGCAAAGTCTCTGACTAATGGATGATTCACAGGGGAATGAGGCACACCCTGTCTTCTTCAGGGCAGCAATCACTGCCACTACAGGAAATAAAACCCCTGATATTAAAGATATCATAAGGCAGTACCAATATTTGATCGCAGTTTTCCAATAAATCATAGCTTGCTACATATCAGCATATGATTTCCATATCAGTGCTTGCCACACAGCCATGAGAGTAGCAGGAGGGACTTCCATGGAGACGGGCAGGCACATGCCATTTAATGAGACATGAACTCAGCTTTCCCACACTGAATTTGGGGCACTCAGCAATAAGAGAGCAATGCACTGTACAGATGAGCATAAAAGTGTAAGCAGATTTCTATTAAAAAATCTGTAACAGAACTGATTTACAAAATCCCAAAGGTGAAAACCTGAATTCAACCCCTTGATCACTCAAATGTTTTCCTTTATTTCTCCATATTTAGTTACCTGAAGTGTTTCTGCAAGCCTCATAGCTCATTTAAGGAGGAAAAAACCAAACCAAACAAAAATAAAAAAAACCACTACAAAAAATTTTGTTGGATAACCATGACCTTCATATTTACTTTAGAAGATAAGCTATAAAGCATCCAATAGCAATCCACAAAGTCTCCATACTTATGTGCATGTAGGTATATAGAGAATCGTATACACATATACCATATACAGTATATACACCCCTCTATACTATCTATATATACCGTATACACACCCCTCTATATTATCTATCCATAGATATATATTTGGTGCTGATATTCCCCAGTGACTTCCTTGCAACGTCTTCTCCAAAAGGCAGTGGGGTCTCATACACCATCCTCTGGCCTATGCAGATGTAACACTGCAACAAACAAAATATGACTTTTTGTAGGGTACATTCATACCACAAATGGGGTGGGGGTAGCAACTAATGAAGGCTCCTTCTAAGTTAACTCTACTAATCCACATCTCAACTATCAGTGGAGAAATATCTCTAGAGATCTCCAGAGTCACATCCCCCTCAAACTCACACCCTGATATTGCAAAGCTCTGGACCGATGTGCCTGAGGGATCTCCGGAAGGACAGCCAAAAGGCTCTCCACAATGTTCTCAGCTGCACTAATGCGATTTCTTATATGTGCTCTCTCACCTAGAACAGGCATTTCTGAGGCTATGACATGAAAGCAATGTCACTTGAAGGTTACTTACGTATTAGTCATGCAGATAATTTTAAAGACACAGGAAACAGCACTTAGGGTAAGAACTTCTAATGAGAACATCATTAACAGAACCTCCGTCTGCAAACCACAAACCATGACCATGCGCCTTTGCTCCCCGTCTTTCCTGTCCACAACAGATGTCATTCTGTAAATATTCTCCCAATTTATATGCCCTAGTTCTAGCACAACTGCAGTTTTAACTAAGGGCTGAGGAATAGGGGGACAACTGCTCCACAGACAACACCTTTGTTTAGCTGCTCTGAGAAGTACAACAGAAACAGGGTGGCCCAACATGAGTTATATCCTTGTCATTTTGCTGACAGCTCCATCCAAAGACACGAGTTAGCCAAGCACAAGCAGAGATGAGCTCTAGAGGACAAATGGCACCTGGTCTGCAACTTCTGCAGAGCAAACCCTGGTTACAGCCTACCCCTCAGCTACTCCTAATGATCTGGACTAAAAGCAATCTCATGCATAGGACACTTTTTTTTAAATGCACACACAAACAGGAATAAGATGTACCTCCAACACTGGCCTCATTAAAAAAGTGCAATGCAACTTTAAAAAAAAAAAAACAAACAAACAAAAAGAACTACTTTCCTGTAGCGAGGAAGGAGTAACAAACCTGAAACTCCCTGGAAAGAAAGTCAGGACTAGGCTGAAATCAGAACGGTCTCCTTCTGGTTTACCTTCAAGGTGCATAATGTTAGAAGAACAAATATATATATAGAAGGATTTTTTTTTTTTTCCAGAGAGCTTTTGTGGTTGTTTCTGGTCATCAAATTGCTGTCTCTTCACAATGGCTTTGTACCACTGTCCACCATCTGAGCCACAGCAAACCTTCTGTGCAAGCTCTCACTCAAAAATGCAACACATTCATTGCCTTGTATCTTCCCTCGCAGATGCAATGGGCTTCCCAAGCACAGTAACAGTACAGCATACACGTTAGCTTGGAGTGCGAGTCCTAAAATTCTGCTTTGGTGTATTCACAGCCTGCACAACAAGCCCAGCAAGGCTTCTCTAGCTACACACACCTCTACAAAGTCCTATGAGGAACCCATCCAAGGGATCATGCTCCAAGCAAGTCTGATATTCAGCAATGGGATTAGGCTTTACACAACGTTAAACTGCCTTTAGTTATTTATGAAATTTCAAGCATTACTTATATCTTTAAATTACTATCAAGTAACATTATTATGAATGGCTCAAGATAAAAGATACAACACCAAGAAAGGTTATTTTATGGTTTCACTGTTTCAGCGTTTCACAGCAGCCCACAGTGTGAAGGCACACAAGATAGTGCAGATGCAATTTAAATTCACCGAAGCATGTAAATTCTTTGTTGCAGGTGTGCATACAACAGCAACATTCATTGCTGACTAAGTTACCTTAACTCTAGAAAAATTGTAATTGAGCAGGTTGTAGAAAGCACTACAGAAGAGCTCAGAAAGCAGGGAGATTCTAGGGACACACACACACACAGTAATATACTCAAAAGAGCATGAAACAAATCAAATGGCAAAAATTCCAAGTTTTTAAACAGAATGGAAAGGGATTCTTCTCTTCAATTCCCAGCTTCTTACAGATGGCCTGCCCATCAAAGAAGGGCTTAATATCCTTTTTTAAGTTAAAACTTTCCAGTTTTAACTTAAACTTTCCAGTTTTAACTGGCCATATTCTAAGTAGACAGAATTTATAAGACAGTTACAGTGTTTTTACTGTCTGAAATCTTAGATAACAAAACTGCTTTAAAAAAAAGTGGAAAACTTCTCAAACATGGATGAGGCATTAGTCTTCGTACATACAGCCTCAGGTGACTGAAAAGCCTGAACAAGTCTTTGCTTTTATTTGTTGCTTTCCTTCTGCCATCCTTCTTGTACAGTAGATGACACTGAAAAGCCTACTGAGTATTTACTTTTCAAATCCCCATAAAGAGAAATAATGAGAAAGTTATGGCAAAAGAGGAAAGTCATCCTATCCCTTTAAAAAAGGTCCCAGCTCTAGCATCAGGTGTAAATTGGTTAAGCAGCAGCAGATCAGAAGTCCCTGAAGGAACTGATTATATTAGGAAAATGGGACTTGTATTAATAAATTAGTTTACTATCTCTCTTGAAATGTCCTTGATAAAACACAAGATAGCAAAAGACTTTTAAATCTGTCATGCCTTTCATATTTTTTTATCTTTAGCTAAAGTATATATTACTTTTACACATCACTAGCTTGCACTTTTAAATAGCAACCGCTCCTCTCAAGTTTTAAAACACCTGTTGATCAAAAAGGTTTTAAGTTAGCAAAAGCCAAAGAATTAGCTCTATAAATGGAAAAAGCAATCAAAATTAGAAGTGCTCTCAGATGAAGAATCTTGATAAGCTGTAGATGAGACACGTGAAGGGATGGTAAAACGGGATATTTCAAAGACATATGGGACCCCTAGACACCACGGATGTTACAAATCCATCGGTCCGCAACCTTGGCCTTGGAATTAATTGCATTACTGTGTATCTGAATCTATTTTCTTAAAAAAATTTTCCCCAAAAAATATCAGTCCACTTGAACAAGAAATTTCACCTTGACAACAAATACTTCTTCACCACATATCTACCCGCCACAGTAAAACAGACCATAAGCAGATGGAAGTGGTGTGCAATTTAAAAAGTAAGCTCAAAAGCAGCTTGAAAGAGAAATGCTTCTAACAAACATTTTTTTCCTAAATAGGAAAAAATACACCTCTAAAAACAGTTAATTTATCTTTAAAAGTATCTATACTTTTGTCTAGAATATTTACCAAGTGCTGCTTTTTATCAGCAGCTGCATCTACAACCCAAAGCACAGACATGACTGCAATGCTTGCTAAAAGCATTGCTTTGCTTGCTTGCTGTAAAAACCTAGCTAAAAGGTGTAGGGAAAAAACACAAAGTCATGGCCACAAACAGCAAGAGCAGAAGCCGCCGGGGGCATGACTAAGAAGGACACAGAGGCAACAGCAGCCTGTGCTACACAGCAGTCAGAATAAATTCACATGCAGTGTAATAGAAGTCTCCAGGTGACAATTTTCATACCAGTCTGGAGGACAGAGAAAGCCACCACACTGTGCAGCTTCTAATTTTACTAACGTTTGGATGGAGTAGAAGCTGCACCAGGAGAGGTTTAGATTGGATATTAGGAAAAAAATTTTACACTGAAAGGGTCATTAAGCATTGGAACAGGCTGCCCAGGGAAGTGGTTGAGTCACCATCCCTGGAGGTATTCAAAAAACAGGTATACATAGTGCTTAGAGATGGTTTAGCGATGGTTTTTGTCAGGGTTAGGTAGATGGTTGGACTAGATGATCTGAGAGGTCCCTTCCAATCTGGGCAATTCTATGATTCTGTAATCTACTTTCAAATTTGCTTCATGTTTACTTGCATCAAAACCTTAGGAAAAAAAACAAAACAAAACAAAAAAACAACAAGCATTGATAACTTGACTCTGGAAAAGTTCTCTTATCCTAAAAGTAAACAGGAAGGTAAGATGTATTTATTACCAAAAAACTCCAGCTTATGATTGAGTCATGAAAAGTGTGCTTGAAAACCAGCCTGTGTTTAAGATTAAGAAAATCCAATTCAGTCATTCTGATATTACCACCTAAATTTGTAATCCTAGTCAGTTTTATTTACATTTGTAAGATTCATTTCAAATATTTAATGCTGACACGTACTTTAACACAGAAAATAAAGTCAGCTTTCCTTTGACTACATTTTCCTCAAAGTAAGAAGAGCAAACGGCTTTGGATATTATCTTTGTATAATGAAAGTAGTTTGTGTTGGCAAAAGCAGAATGCTCTCTTTTTACTTACTGCTTCCTTTGAGACTTCTAGACTAATTCATTTTAACAAGTGTCTTAACAGTGTCTCTGTATTACACCACTCCCACACAATACTAACCTATACTGCTAGGTTTCTTAATAAATTCATATTTCATTTCCCTGGAAGTTTTCTGAGCATTTTCCACAGCCTGACTACTCCATGGGATATTTGCAAATAACAAAGAAGGAAGGCCCCAAAAGTTTGGAAGTCTGCATAGCTAATTACTTAATAGCATAAGTTACTTATTAGCTTATTATGAGGAGGAGATTAATTTGGCAACTGTCTACATCATTTGCCCCAAATAAGCTGAACACTGCACAGACGTTTGTCAAAAGAAAAAAAAAACCCAAAAGAATAGATTAACTATACATACTTTTCAACAGATAAAACAGGGAGAGACCAACTGAACCAACAAATACATAACTGACAAGTAAACAAAATCTTGCACTTGAAGAAATTAAACAGGCAAAATTTGAGTCCTATGATGCAGAAAGAGCCACAGCTGATATAAACCTGACTTAACTTGGAAGCTTTTCCAAACAAATGCAATAGAGTGCCTAAAACTTGTAAAGTTATTCCACATTTTAAAAAGCTGAGCATTTGTGCTTGCCATTTGCACAATTTCAGCACTTGAGAGCTCCGGCTTTGAACCAATAGCTACTACGCCATTGCCCCAGTCACACCAGTCTGAGCAGAGGGTTAGATGAACCGGAGGGGCAGCTAGAGCATGGACAGAGAGAAGGAGCCCACAGCGAGCACTGCAGGTGACTCTCAGCACACCTCCCGTCTGCCCAGTACACTGGTCACCACTTCAGCAGGCAAACAAATGTTTTCCACCAAGAAGAGGCTTGCATTAAAACACCAGTTTACGTACTTATCATGTTACCCCGTGCTCCTAATATAAGACAGATTCCAATTACAAACAGTTGCCTTGTAGAAAAGAAATGCCCCACTAAGCTGTGGACAAAAAACCCCACACCGCTGGATTTTGTTTAATATAAAAAGCAGGTCTCATTTAATAAGATCACAGAGATTCTGAAGTCTGACTACATATATGCAAGCAGTTATATTGTAAAGACTCTTGTAGATTATAAAAAGCATGATAAATCTAAGGCAAGACATGACAAATAAAATGCTAATACTGAAAAAATAGGTAAGTAAGAGATACTGCATCGACTAAAGAATTAAAATTTGGATTCATTCATTGATAGCAGGGTACAATCAAAATAAAGTATCAACAGACAACCTCCTGTCTGCATCTTGCTCTCTACAGATGGAGTATGCCAAAACACATCCTGTGCACAGCTGCAAACACTCAAAATGACCACAAGAGAATAATAAAGAGAAAAAGGAAACCCCAGAAGAAAAAAATAGCTAAATTTATCCAGAGTTTTTCCATGTCTAGTCTTAAAAATGCAAACTCATGATCAGAACAAAAATGAAAAAATAAAATTGAATTATGTTATACCCTACATTAAGCCATTGGGTGAAATGATGACTTTTTCAATTTTGGATATAATACTCCTTGTAACTGATTAAGAAAAATAATAAAAATATAAAAAGAAAGCAATATATCAGCACTAGCACTTGGAAAGGACAGATGCTTCATTTTGATGGTTAAAATTAACCCAGATATAGACACTAACAAGCTTGCAATCAAATTGGTATTTTTAAGCACCTACCCAAGGATGATTTTTGTTAGATTGGTAGACCTAAATATATTTTAGCTCAGTGACTAAACAAACCAAAAATTAAAAATTAAAGCAATAAAAATTTGTCTTCCTAAGCGGAACAGAACTTATCAATTTTATTGGGGACAAGCTAAAATATTATTTTACTTATTTTACTTTCAAATTTAACGTTTCCTCCTTGAAGTCTTTAAATTAAGAATATTTGCCCAAAATTAGTTTTAAAAAAAAGTTTGTTTGAAATTGTCAAAGCCTTTTTGCATTTCCCTGAGAAAGCCTGCAGTGATGAAACTAAATGTTGAAACATTGTGTTGAAACTTTTAAATTGCATGAACTAAAAGACCAACTGCAAAGTTTCTCATGCGTGCTATAAAATAATACAGAGGCTGGGGAACTACTCGGGAACCAGTGCAGTAGTTCTAGGTTAGCTGAATATACAGCTTCTAGGAGTTCAGGTGAGCAAACGTGCAAAACTGCATGATCACGCTCTTGCAATCAACATGTTTTCTGGGCAGAACTTTCAAGCCAGGTAATAAACGACCAAGAAGCAAGAAGGGAACCTGCCCTGTCCCACCCACGGCCCTACCCTCCCTCAAACCCTTCCTTATAACCAGGGCCATATTCCAGTCCCAGCGACTGCGCAAGCTTCCCACGCACACACGAGCTCTGGTGCACACAAAAGGTGGCTCATTTATCATTAACTTTACAGATCCAGCCCATGGATGCGAGTGGGTTTGTCCTCAACTCAGAAATTCCACCTCTCCCCTCTTTTTTTAATATGTATGTATCAAGCGTTAAGTGAGACACGGGAAAAGAAAAGCAGAAACAAAAGGACTGGAATGGAAGGTGTCATACCTCTTGGATTGCTTCTGACACATATTCCAATAAAATATAAACTGATTCCTATAATGGAATTCCAAAATATATGTGTGTTTTGAAATATATATATATTCCTAACTGAATTCTTATTATTCCTAATTATATTGTAACCTCTGTGCACTTAGCGTTACAACATGGACTGTGAGGTACCGGAATCATTTAAGAGACACCACAGGTGTGTCAACTTCAGAAGCTATTTGCAATTATTAAAAAAAAAAATATATATATATATTAAACCACAACTCTCAATCTATCACAACTCCTTTTTCAATGTTAAGGATGAAGCATTTCCCTCTCCCTCCCTAACCAGTCCAGCTACTGGCAAGCAAAAGATACTCTTAAATCCTGGAAGAGTGGTTTTTTCCATCTTCCATTAAGGAATTATTTTGTTCATGCTTTCCGTACTGAAAAGTTACTTCTGGGATGACACAACATCGAGAAAATTCATCCCAAAAGAGAACATTTTCATGAAGATGGGAACCCATGAAAGGTCATGACAAGATATCCAACTGAAATATTAACTGTGAGAACACCACAGTGCTGATATATTTATAGTAAATAGAGGTTATGATTCGAAAACCTGTGGAAGTAACCCATGTCTGGAATGTTAGGAAAGAAAAATCATTTCAAAGTCCAGTATAAGACTTAAAAAGTTGCAGAGCGAAAAAAAAAAATACAGGCTGTTACTTCCCCTTAATTTCTTTTTATAGTACGGCATTTCTCACCTAATGTATCTTTGCTGTCCAATACTGAAGATTATTAGTTTTCATCGATCTTGTATGCATTTATACTACCAGGTCAAAACCCAGAAGAGAAAGAAAACACCATAATCCTGTCGTAACATCTCACATCAGAGGACACTCAACCCATACTACTTCACTCTACTTAATAGCATGAAGCTATACAGGTGTTGCATGAAAATTGACTAGAGAAGTTCCCCAATGCAAAAAAAAAAAAACCAAATCCTGAGCGGCCTCACTTTTCAAGGCTTTCAGCTCCGAGGGAACCCATACGGCCTTGAGGTATCAAGGGACTCATGCTCCTACCACAAACAGCAGGGCTTTCTCCAGTCAACTCTGAAACCTTTCATTCCCCCCTAGCATTCAGGAAAGAAGGAAGAGAAAAACCCAAACACACCCATTCTTGTAAACCGTGTAAGGGAAGTGAAAAAGGGGCCTAGCTCAGCACACAAGAAGAGATATAAGAAAGTAGGATGTGAGGCAACAGATTTCTTTTTTTTTTTTGCCACACAATCACGTAGCCAATTTACTCAAGAGAAACAACGTACTGACCCTACCGACAGACTCTGGGGCACATTAGAGAAGCTGGTCACCTACAACCCTTGAGTACTGGTTGGTAAAGGATCCACCTGACAGACACAGAAAAACTGTACACAAGCCTATAGAAAAGGGAAAGTTTAGGTACAGAATATACAGGTACTTTTCTTTAAATGACTTTCATTGCTAAAATTAAGCTCTCATTTTGGAACTGCAGTAGGTTGCATAGCCACTTACTTCAGCTCAGCTCAAGAGTCATTAATTTGAACACTTGCAATTATCTGCCAACTCAAATGAGCTAGTTCAGTGCTATACAAGTTTGTACTAAGGGAAAAAAAAAAAGCATTCACACAGAAAGACACAGTTAAAATCTACTTGTCAACCTAATCAAGCTAAGTTCTGAAGTGGCGTAGGAAGAGCTTTTAATCATGACTCGCAGGCTGCGCGGTGTTTGCCTGTAGAACAAGCAGCAAGAACTATTCAAATACCCAAAAGCCACAGAGCAAAAGACTGCAGCCTACTGAGATTAAAATATCAGTAAGAGCCTCTTTCTTTCTTTGGTGGGCTGTTCATACAGTTTATGGAAAGAATTCCATGTAATTTTTCCTTTATTTTCTTTGTATTTTTACATCTAATCCTTAGATATGCCAATTTGAAGTCAGTCCCATTCACAGTATTTACCTGCTTTTACCAGGTATCCATTACCTTATTTTCTAGATATCAGGTTTGCTTAAGCAAAGAATGCAAATTTCAAGATAACAAACGTAACACTGAACGAATTTTTGCTGCACCCATAATCTGATTGCCATGTCACTGACTTTACTCATTTGCCAGCTCCAGCTGTGTGACACGTGCTTGGATGATCCCTAAAAAGTTTGATTAACCTGTTAAAACCTGAAACAACAGGGATCACATGATCTACCCAACCTCTGCTGTGCTTTGGTCTCTTTATGCTTTGAAAAGGGTTCTTAAAATTTGTCTAATCTGTGCAGGCTGATGCTGAAAAGCACAACTCTGTCACCTCTCTCATCCATCCCCTTCCCCTCGATCTTTCCTGGCAAAAATAAATACACACACCAAAAATAAAATGAAATAAAAAAATCACTCAGATGAACAAACTGAACCTGTGGCTACACGCACAAGACAAGTAGGAAGACACCCTTACTACCTCTCCTACGTCTGCCCTTTTGCTGATTAAGGTAAATTCTCCTTGGACTGTAAATTAATTATCATCCCCTCCCTCTAGAAAAACCCTACTTATCAGAAAATTTGTGCACTTTTAAGGCTTTCCCTGTTCTAAAGGCAGTTCCTTTCAAACTTTCTGCTTTGGTTGTATTTTCAAAACCTCTTTCTTTTCCTGTTTTCAGGGGCTATCTTTAAATTGCCTGCTTTCTTCCATTTTGGCAGACAAGACAGTAGCCCAGGTGAGACTTCAACTGATCTGCACAGAGCACAAGGCTGACATAATTTACGTGTCATGTTCTTGCTTATTCACAAAAAATGAGATGGGGTTAGGGAGGGCTGCACCAATTAAAAAAAAAAAAGCTACGAGTAGGATTATGCTATCACATCCCACTGCACTACTACCCATCTATTTCCTATTTGCCTCAAGTATTAGATTTCTCCTTTGTAAATTCACCACTTTATACCTTTGACTACTAAAGTCAATTCATTCCAAGAACCCCAACACTCTGTAATGTTTCCAACGCTAAAAATCTTTGCCCACACAGTTTCCTGAAGCAGAACTTCAAGGAAAAACAACTTTGAACTATGAAGAGCACCAGAAGGGAAAAGCCTAGAGAGCAGAATAGGTTGGTCTGTGTTAAAAAAAAAGTAAAATACAGGTACACAATGGAACAGCATCTTTCTGAGAGATCTTTCAAGACTGGGGGGAAAAAAATAAATAAAATAAGAGCAAGACTTGGTGAACATTATATAGTAGACCATTACAGAGTATGCCCTGTGCAATGAAGTGGACTAATGAAGTACTTACAGATCTTCCCCAGGAACATTTGCTTTAACACTCGGGTCCCTCACTATACCTCTCACATTAAAAAGACAAAGTCATTTCTCACACAGCTATAGGCTGGCACGTTGTTCTTGCTTGGCATCACTGAAAGCTCTAAGTGAATCTCTCTACTCCAGTGGTCACGACCTTTATTTTGCAAACCTATAAAGACATAATTGCTGACTTTAATGGGACCTACCTGCAATGTACAAACACAAGGGATGGGAAAAAGCCCCTAGTGGCATGCAGCAGAGTACATTACGGATCTTTTGCTTTGAAAGATAAACAGCGCATATACACATCATGTTCCACTTACGCTTCCAATACACTCAGCTACAGACTCATTCCTGCTGTGCTGACCTTCCTTCATCCCACAAAATTCAAGATTTTAGTTCTCGCTCTAACTACAGGTATGACTTCCTCATACAACTGTTAAACACGTGTATATTACAGATACATATATATATGCCTGCTCTTCTTAATGACCAATTTATTCACGTCCTACACCAAACATTCTCTTGAAGGGAAGATAAACTGTGCTTTCAAAAAGCAAGTGCCTGGATTTCAAAAGAACTCGCCCTTTCAGAGTATTGTCAATATTTGTACCCACACTGCAGTCACCCAGAAATTCCGTTGACTATGTTTAGCAAGATGGATGAGAAGGGAAAGAAAAACGACGAGTTAAAGAACCACCATGCCATCAGCGCTAGCTAAAGAGGAAGAGCCTTGAAAGTACATCAGTACTTCCCAGTAGAAGCCTGATGATAACGCCTAAAATTAAATATTTCATCTTTAAAAAATAGTAATAATAATAATCACACCGCAGAGGGCAGGTCAGGGAGCGGTTTTCACTTCCCAAGCACGGAGCGGCACCAGGTAACCCCTCCAGGTGTAACCCACCCCTCCAGGTGGGCTTCCAACCGGCCCCTCTCTGCCGGCCGGTTCCCCAGCCCCGGCCTCCAGTAGCCAGGCCACGGCGGGGAAGGCAGCCTGAATCCCCAGGGCCTTCTCCCCAGCCACGGCTTATGCTACGGAGCACGGGCACCGCGTCCTCTTCATCAGCTGGTGGCTGCTAAATAAAAAAGAAGAGTTTCTAAAACGGATTTGGTTCAGGTTTGACACTGAAAACTGCCTTATAAGGTAGAAAAGCCCGAAAGCAGGAAGAGGCTTTGACAAAACTAAGGAAGTTCCTCTGCGCTTGCTCGCTGGAGGGGGAGGGGTTTTTTTTCCCCTTCCACAGTGAGAAGTAACACAGAATAAATGACATTATCCACATATTAAAAATAAATAAGCACATAAGATCCCCCTCCCCTCGCTCTCCAGACGGCGCCCGGCGGGGCGGTGACTCCTCCGAGGCAGGGCATCTCGGGGGGGTGGCAGGGTCGTTGTCCCCGCTGGCCACCCCCGGCTCCGGCAGCCGCACCGGCTCCCCCGCACCCCGGCAGCCACCGGCCGAGGAGCCGCAGGCGGCTGCTCCGAGCGGCCCCTGGCCCGGCGGGGTGGCCCCAGGGCTCGGCGGCGGCGAAGGGAAGGGATGAAAGCCGGCTGCTCCCTTCAAGCCCGGCCCGGCCCACCTCCTTCACGCACCTAAAATGCCCAATCTGGGAAACTGATTCATGGCATAACACGGTT
>JAOXNO010000078.1:8755376-8768610 GCA_028565335.1 Limnodromus scolopaceus | reverse complement strand
AGTACAGGGGGACAATCACCTCCCTACTTCTGCTGGTCACACTGTTTCTAATACAAGCCAGGATGCCATTGGCTTTCCTGGCCACCTGGGCACACTGCCGGCTCATATTCAGCCGCTTGTCAATTCATCTTTAAGGTGCTTCTAAGCCAAACCATTCTATGATTCTATGAATTTATGCTGTTAGAAGCATGTCGATAGCAAAGCAGACTTGTATTTGCGAATTTAATTAGTTGCTACTGCTTCCCGGTCCTGCGGGATTTTGTCTCGCAGGGTATGAACCTCAGGGTTAACTATGAACCAAAGGTTCCACCCTCCCGCTGCGCCACGGGACGTCCCAAGGGTCCGGCTCGCCGCGGCCGCTCCTCCTTCCCCCTCTTGGACCGGAGGGTCTCGGCCTCCATCCCACATCCCCATCCCACTTCCCTCCTCTCTTCCGCCTCAGCGCCCGCTGCCGGCAGGGGTGGCCAGCGGCCGGCCGAGCGGCTCGATGGGGCCGGCCTGCGCCGGGGGGGCGGGGGCGGGGCCGGCTCTCGCTCGCCGTCTCGGGGATGGATTGTGGGCTCAGCTGCCGCCGCCCGCCACCATCTTAGAGGGCGGGCGGGAAGGAGGGGAGGGGAGGGGAGCGGGCGGTGCTGCCGCCGCCGGACGGAGCTCCGGGCCTCTTCGCAGCCTCAGGTACCGCCGCCGTCGCGGGGGACGGGGCTGTGGGAGGCGGGCCGCGGGTTCCGCGGCTGCTGCCGCCGCCTCCCCCTTAGCCCCGCCGCGCTTGTCAGCCGCCGCCGGCGGTGTCGAGGGGAAGAGGCCTCGGCCGCGGGGCTGAGGGGGGCGAGACCGGGCCCCGCCTGTCCCCGGAAGGGGGACTTTGCCCCCTCTCACCCACGTTTGTGTTGGAGAAAGCGCTCTCCTTTCCCCGCCTCGCTCAGCCGCGGGGGCTGTGCCGTTCTGCCCGGGGAGGGAGGGGATGCGTGTGGCAGGGACGCGTGTGGAGGGGGCTCCGCGTTCCCGGGGGCGGGCGGGCGGGCAGGTGGCGAGCGCTGTGTCCGGCCTCGCCTGAGGTGCGAGGAGGTTCCTGCTTGCCCCCTGCTTGGGCCGCGTCTCTCCTCCCTCCACGGTCTCCAGTGTCTGTCGTACGTGCGAGTGCAGGACTGCAGGACGGGTACTCGTTCTTCCTCCCCTGTGATCCGCAGGGCTTGAGCCATGTTTCTTTCTCCTCGGGCATCCACTTTTTTTTTCTGAGCATGTTAAGGAGATTTATTAATTTCCTTCTCTTCTTTGTTCCTGCTACTTTTCCCCAAAGATACCCATCGGCAGGAAGGAAGGTGAAGACCCCATTCACTCTGAAAGCACGTTTCTGAACGCAGTGGTTTTGCCGATTTCTAGCTTGCCCGGAAGGCTCAGCTTTCGTATGTAGGAGTGACCTGTAGTTCTGAAGGCTGCTGTGCTTGATCTTATCTGTGGCCGTCTATGCCGTGACAAAGCGTGATATGTTTAGATCTTGCAGTCGATAAGATTAGATGAGTAGCATGTGAAATAGATGTCACTCTTAGCTAATCTTAAATATATAGCTACTGGTGGCTAAGAGATCGCTGTGTACATAGTAACGCTTAAATAGGCCTTGGCAGCTTGATGTGAAGTTTTTTCTTCTAACGTTATTGGAAGAGCGCTTGTCAACTTTCACTCTGCAAAGCTGGGACTAGAATCTTTCAAACTTGGTATTGTCATAGGTGTTCGTGTCCAACAGGGTTGTTGTAGTCGTGCTGGGATGCTGTATGGATGAACCTGAGAACTATGTGGTTAGATACTCTGGTAACTGGTAAAGACCCCAAAGTATGCAGTAGATTAATATTTTGCCTTCCTACTTCTATGTAGGAAAATTTACTTCAAACTTTGTTTCATGAATTTTTAGTAAGTGCTGAATGGGAAACTTTTTCAAGTGTTCCTTTTATTTCTTGGATACCAGGATACAGCTGTGCCATGACAATTTGATTGTATGACTGTTACATTGTGTGCTGCCAGATTCCTGAAACATCTCTTTATATGAAATTAAATTCTCTTATTTTGGTACTAAAATTAGTGTGTGTTCTGTGCGGATTTTGATCTTATATAACTTTTTTTTTTTAGCTAGGAATAGTGATGTCTACTTGCAGTACTTAATATAGGCATGAAAAACTTGGCTTCAGTTTCTTTTCCTGGGTCTTTTGCTTCACTGTATTCTACAGGAAACTTTCCTTGAGTAAAGATTACAGGGCTGTAGTGAATGTAATTGTCGGGTTGCATAAGGCTCACCTTTCCATTTTTTTCTGGAGATTTTTGCCTTTGCTTTCATCCCACGATACCCCTTGAAAGTTGAGTGGAGGTCAGAGTTGTGTTAAACTACTGTTGCTTTAATGTATATTTCCAGATTTAGAAGGATGGGTGTAAAATGTCTGTCAGTTTACTTTTTTTTTCTGGTTAAAGCAGTGTTCCTGTTTATCTTATCTCAAAAGTAATCAAATATGAAATGAGAATCACCTGATGACAGTACATGTTAAAGGGGGAGTTGTATCCCAGAACTTGTATTATTGGAGCAGCCGGTATAACTGGAAAAACTAAAAACTTTTCTTCTGTGTGCAAACCTTATCTTGGTATGTTGTCTTCCAAATTGTATAAGAAATAATCTTGAGTAAATATAAGGAAGAATTTCAAGTTGACTTGCTTGTACCATGGTTTGTGACTGTACTGCTGATCTGAGTCTCTTGTTACTATGTACTTTTTTTGGGTGGGTGTGTGTGTGTGTGTTGTTTTTCATAAAACAGCTAGAAGCAATACTCCTGTTTTGCAATGATTTGGCAGGTTTTTTTATTTATAATGTTCTCTTTCCTAATTGTCAATACCATAAAAGCTATTTCATATTTTGTGAACTTCATATGAATTTCATTTTAGGGTGGAACTTTTCAGTATGAAAAAAGTGATAGTCTGCACAAAGCAACATCTAGTGCCATAGAACTAAGATTGCGCATTAAGTATCAATGGTGGCGTTATACGTCCAGTCTTCAGAAGTCACTTAATGGCATGTTCGGAACAGTGGAGTTGGACAGGTTATTAGCCTGTTAGCTTTAGCATAATCAGCTACGTGAACATACATTGTAGACTTACATAGGCCATTTTTTAATCTTTTTTGTGTATCATAAATCAAAGTGGTAACAGCTTAAGTGATCTTAGACTTGGAAAATTTTAAAAACAAAATACAGTGTCATGATGAGGAAAGTTGAGTAATTTTTTGTGTTTTTTTGCAGAAGATCTTCATGTAACTGGCTGAAAAATGGTTCTGCAAGATGACAGCACCAAACCTAACACAGTTAAAATGGTAAATAAAATTTTAAAAAAATAAATCTCCTGGCTATTTGCCGAGAACTATAATGATATTAAGAAATGCCTTTTAAATGAATATTCCTTCAAATGTCAAATTTCAACCAGTATGTTTAAAGTTACACCATGTGAAAAGGGTATTTGTTTCCTAATAATGGAAGCTAAAGACAAACATATGCTGAAGTTTCTACTGTATTTAATAGAGTAGAATGTTATATTTACTTTTAAACCATTGTTTCTACTTCAGCCTAGAGGTCTCCTTGTGGCTTAAACTTACAACTCTGAGCACTTGATGAATTAAGCGTTTTGTGAGGGTAAAGCCATGCTCTTAGAGAGAAGAGGCTTGTACAGTTCTTGGTTTAGGTATCAGATGTTATATTAATATGCTGGACTCTTACACTTATCCTGAAATGAGTTAGTTATTGGTAATAAGCATTGAACAGGGTTCTGTGTGATCAGGTCCAGTCTGGACTACAGCCTGCAGCAGATCTTGCATGCTGATGGAGGGTAGGATATATGTCTTGCATAGTAACTGAATTTAGGTGAAAGTTCTGGGTTACTTGAGTATATGGATTACGTAGGGTTCAAAATTAAGCAACTGAATAGTATCTTTCTTTTAGAGATAGTTGGGTTGCTGTGCGTGGAAGGAAGAATGGGAATTTTTAAGCATCCTTTTTGCTTTCTATTTGTCTTTGTTATTGTTATATTCAGTTTTTTTTGGGTGCATAAATTAGGCACGCACAAACTGTTTGGGCTTTGTATGGATAATGTGGATAAAAGTTTTCCGGTTTAAGTGTTGGTTATCTGAGATACTGATCCGAATCTCTAACGAGATTGATAGTGTAATAGAAGTGTGACCAGCAGCTACTGTTTGTATGTGAGGGCACTGAACTAAATAGGTGTTTAGGATTTACAGTGAGCTTAGGCTTTGCATTATAGAAGATGGATAGCCACGTGCCTGTGTCTTAAAACTACATCTTCAATTTCTTTTTTTTTTTTTTTTCCCAGCCAGCTACAGTAATTTGGTGAACTGTGTGGTAAAGGGCTTGAACTTGCTGGATGCTAAGCAGTGTGTAAATCATGATGAGTTTGGTGGAGGCTGAACCATAGGCTTGTGTGGTCCATCTTTATAGTCTACCTCCTAATCCAACTTGCAATGAGTGAAAAGCATCAGTTTAACTTTTGTCTCCTATTCAGTTTTTAAACTTCTAGCCATGCTTGACAGGTAATCAAAGGCAAAATTTAGGATAAACGTTTAGTTTTGCCCTTATTTCTACCCACTCATTTGTGACATGAATATCAGGTATGACTCCTGTTGATGTAGGGTATTCCTAAAACAGAGGTTTGCAAGGTTTCATGTGAATTAGAAAAGAAAGAAATTCCAGCACTTCTGGGCAATAAAACTTGCAGCTCTGTTATTCTTGCTTGTCAGTTCCAGTTTTGTTGTGCCTTCTTTTGAAACACCATATACTTGCCAATTGCAAGTATATGCAAAGAGTGGATTTGCAAGTAGTTGCAGATTAGATGAGCTTCTGACTGGTCTAGTATAACATTTTTTCCAAAATCACTTATGTATAGTGTTTCTTTTCCTATATAACGATTTTAAAGTGGGTTTTGTTGAATGTCTTTATAAGATCTGAATTTAAAAAAAAGTTTTATGTGTTTTTTAATTTTGGATACAGTAATAATACTGTATCAAATTAAGGAAAGAATTCCAAATGAAATAATGTGGAGGTGTTGTATCTTTCTAGATTATTTCACAGTCAACAAACCTGTATGCTCTTCTGCTACTTTCTTAATTCTAACATTTAAATTCTTTTCTTAGGAGTGTAGGCTTAAGAAATACAGCCTTACCCAGCATAGCTTAAAAACTTAGAATTGAACATTGTCAGCCTCTTCTTTCTCAAGTGAGTCTCTTATATTCAATTAATAAGGAAGGGATCATGTTTTTTGAAGTATCAAAAATAGTAAATCATGGTGTTTGCTTGCAGTTCAGTGCTGTCCTGCTGGCATTTTTGATGTGGACCAGTTCCTAAGGTTCTATATCTGTATGTCCCAAACATTTAAGACCTAAGCTGTGGCAGACACTTGTTGAGATTTTAGAAAATGTTTTGCAATGATAAGTGGTTAATAAACACATGCACACTAATTTTCAAACTTTGCTCTTTTTTTTTTCCTTTTAGGAGACTATCTTCACTTTGACGTGATGTGTGAAGTTTGTTAGCATTTTTTGTTTGTTTTTTTTTTTTTACAGTTACAGTGTGAAGGTATGTATGAGAAAAGTAAATCTTGTTCTTTCTATGTTCATTTTTGTCAGAGCATATTGCTGTCAATGGTCAGACGCCAAATGTAAAGAAATATGTGGAACTGTATTTCATTACAAGTTCAGGCATACTAGCGCCTTGTCAATAAGTGGGATAATGTGTCTGTCTAAAATTTCTCAAAATAGTAGTTTCTATCTGTCTTTGCATTTTGTGAAGTTTTACAGGTTTTAATTCTGTCCTAAAACTTAGTATCTAAGTGTCAATGGGATTCTGTTTTTTTGCTGAATGCTATTAAGTATTTTAGTATTGCTGCTTTGTAACTTTTTTTGTCAACTACTGCTTTAAAGTTGCGTTTTGCTGCCTGATGAAGACTTTGTAGTTGTGCTTCCTTGTTAAGCTTTTTTCCATGTTATGGAAGAACCAAAGTGCTATATTAGGCACACAGGAATGGTGAATAGGCACTTTCAGATGAGAAAGTAATAGCAACTCCACTGAAATACAGGAAAAATTTCAAGACCTAGTGTTACCTGGTCTGGTGGGAGGTGTCCCTACCCATGGCAAGGGGTGGGAACTAGATGGTCTTTAATGTCCCTTCCAACCCAAACCATTCTATGATAAGTATGGCCTCTTTATTTAGAATTTTAAAATCTGCTTATAGGTAGAAAAGAAATGGTACAATGTGTACTTATACTCTGAATAACTTCATATGTAACCTTTTACCTAAGAAGTATTAGGTACTCTAGCATCCTTTACTTCCCTCCTGCTGAGGGATCTGAAAGCATGGGATTTGTACACGCCTAATGTAGACAAGCTGAATACAATGTGTGGTCTCTATGCACAGCGTATATGTGCTATATGCTTTGAAACAGTGTGTGGTGAGAACAGAAGACCTAGGGATGTGAGCACATGATGTGGAAATATCAAATTGGTCAGGCTACTGCAATTCCTTCCTGTCTTCAGCTACCTCTCCCCCTCCTTCCTACCATCAGCACATAACTGGTGCCAGGCTGGAGTGGTTTCCGTTTCTGGTGTATCTTACCACTGTTCATGTGTCATGCTGTAGCCTGACAAGGAATGAGATTTCTTCCTTCGAACTCTTTTACGCCCAGTTTCCATTTTTTGCTGTGTGTTAAAAAACACTTGAGCAATTTGTGGGCTAGATAACTTAATAGGCTTGTAGGCTATTAGTCATAATAAAATGAAGCCAAAGTTTGTAGAGTATAATACATAGTATCTATTAGACCAACTCATAAAAACTGAAAATACCCTTATAAGCTTTCAAGCATGAAACCCTTTCTGTTAGCTTATTCAGGTTTAAGATAATATCCCTATTTATTCTCTCTTTGAGAACAATTGTTTTCTCCTTTTTCTTTATCAGATAAAAACTGCCTTTCCTTGCTGAGTCTTTCATAACTTTGCCCTTCCCTGCTTACAGACTTTTGTTTTCTTTTGTCAATCCCACCATTTTATCAGAAAAGCAGAGTAATTGCCCGGAGCTGATGCCCACACATGAAATATATCAGCATAGATCTAGTGGAATAGTTATGCTTCAGGAACTCGGCCTGTTGATTTTTCTTTGGAAAGAAGCCCTTTGAGAAATGGAGGAAAAAGTGGCAAGATTTGAACGTTGCAGAGACTGTATTGGAAAGGAGAGGCATCAGTCAAAGGTGGAAAACAGTGTAGTGATCTCAAATGCACTTGTGCATATCTGGCCACGTAAGTCATTAGTCTGAGGAATAGGATAGTCTGGGAAAAAAAAGATTGTGTAGCTTGCTCACTGAAGACACTGTGGCACTATCTCATTCATAAGTAACCCATAAATAATGAAAATACAGTAAGGGTTTGTATGTTGACACATGCAGGGGAAAAAAAAATTGTAATTTAAATTCACTGAACTGTATTAGCAAAGCAGACCATCTCTGTTTACTGGAAGACCCAAGGTTTGCTCCGGAAACATGAACTAGATTTCAGCTCCTTGAGTTCTCGCAAACTAAAACACTCACTGTCTTTATGATGAAAAATAGCAAGGTATGTTATGTTATCTGTAGGAAATTAAATAAACTGGTTCTTAAGATATATATACATAAATAATGTCAGTCGTAGAACTTACTATATATGTATCTTACTGAAGTTCATTAGAAAGTACGTAAAAGATTCTGAGTAGGCCGATGAATGAGACATCAGTCTCTATCACTTGTATTTGAAACTTTTTAATCATAAAATGGAAGGGTTTCCTAAATTTAATTCTTCTAATGGGCAATCGTAAAGCTATATCACAAATCAGAATCAGCTTCTAGTAGCATTAGTGGGGATAAGAATGCATGTAGGTCTGCTACGCTCATGATTAGTATTTCTTTGGAGTAGGTCCAGTGAATCTTGTAAATTGTTTTTGAGTTAAAACACAAGCAACATTTTTAAAATCTTGTTTGCTTTGCTGTTCTTATTTTCTGGAAAATGCTTTAGTGATCTTTTAACTTAAGTGTTTTCAGTAATGTTAATACTTATTTTTAGTGCAAGTTGTGCAAAGTCAAGCCCTTCTAAAGTCACGATGTACCACTTTTCTGGCCAACCCAAACAATATCAGTTCTGTTCTCTTGTGTTTACTCTGTGCGTTGAATAAAGCAGAAGTACTCTGCCTACTGAAGGAAAAGCAAGAAGGTTGGTCATGATCTATTTACACACTGTTGTAGTGCTCATCTGCATACATTTTAATGTTTTAACTGCAAATAATTGTCTTCCTAATACAGATTTTTGCAACCCAAGCCATACCCTCAGAATTTTCTGTTGAGCTGTATACTCTTCTAGTATGTAAAAACAGTTGGCTATAAGCATTTAAACCTGGCTGTTCTTTTCTGATAATTCACCAAAATTGCTTAAATTGAGACTTCTCTATTGCTACCTTGAACAAAGACTTCTAGGAACTGTGAGGTGTGTATATGAAAAGGATAATAGGTTTGTGTATGTCAAAATCCAAACTTGTTTATGCTGTAATTTCTGGCAAGTCTGCATGACTTTTTAAGGCACTTCTGTACCAGATGACAAGCTTAAACCTAGTTTACTGCTGTAGTTTTGATTTGTCACAATATGAAGTGTTCTTAATTGATGATTCCTGTGTGTAATGTACTGGGGCACAGTGAAAATCATTATCAATGTTTTGGTGTTTTTTTTTTTATAGGCAAAGCTTTATTTAGCATATATTATAAGCTTACTCTTAGTTTGGTAGGTTTTCACTAGAGTTGGTGCATGCCTGTAATTCATGAATTACTAAATAGATATATAAATCTTTTAAGTTTGAGTGTATGTGCCATCTAATTTTGTAAGTTTACAATTAAATATTCTTTGGGTTTTATTTTTTTCTTGACTCACTTTACAGTTTGGGGGATCATAATTTACCCAGATATGTTGCTGTGTCTTTGGGAATGTTTGTTGAACGCTTAAATTGAAACGTATTTCTGACTACCTTTAGTAGAATTGTATTTGACACAACACATTAAAATAATTCCTACTGTCAGTCAAGAGTATCTGAATTTACTAAAACATAGTGGGTTCAAATTTTGTAGAACTCAGAGCAGAAATTCCAAAAAGGCATTATATGTTTTACCTACTTCTGCTTACTTCAGTGGTAGAACAGTTGATAAATTCTGTAGAGTCTGGATTTACTTTATAATTGCACCTAGTGTCTCTGAAAATCTCATGACAGATCTGTGAAAGATCTGCTTTTTAATAAACACAAGTTTCCTGGTGTATTGGGTCCATTTCATATATATGAAACATTTGCCCCTACTGTTTTTCTCTTTTTTTTTTCCCCCTTTTTGTTTGGTCACCATTTGTAATCTTTTGGGTTTTATTCCTTTATTGATCTTGAATAGGTTACAAATGGTGTGGGTTTTTATCATGAATCGAATGAGCTCCCAGAGCAGTTCATACACTCAGCGCAGGCGAATGGCTCTAGGAATTGTCATTCTTCTCCTCGTTGATGTGATATGGGTTGCCTCTTCAGAACTCACTTCTGTAAGTATTAGTCCATGAATCTTAAAGAAAATAAATAGCTATTTGAGAGAAAGGTGCAGCAGAAACATGATCACTCAAACACTCAATGAGTGTCCTAGTGTAATGTTTAACCACCTTTTTCAGTACAGGGAAGAGGATACCCTTTGGGTTACTGAACTAACCTGTATCCACTAAAAGTTACAAAAAAGCTCAAGTCAGTGACTGTTGCCTTAAAGACAGGTGTTATTGATGACTTTAAAATTAAACAACGTGAACTCCCTAATTACAGTACACAGTAATGAGGTTTTGTTTGTTGCCATATTAAAATAATGTCCATGTTTTTCCCAAGAAATAGTAAATTAGCTATAATATAGCAGGCTAGGTGGTATGGTAGATTATAATTTGGAACATGTAGAAGCCTAGGACCAAAGGTCTCAGGGTCATGGAGTTAAGCCCTATATTTGCAGACAAATTTGTCATAATCTAATTCATATATTCACCACCTTGAGATTGATCTAGTGTTTACTCCTCCTTAAATTTTAGGACTTAATCCAGAGCTTGAGCAATGGAAATTGAGTTAATAAATTATTGTTAAATTCAGGTTTCTGTATCGTCATGAAGTTGTTATGTTCTGTATCAGTTTTTGAAACTAAGCATATAAAAATGTACATGTTTAAGATGCTATTGTGTTAATAAAACTTTTCCAGTGAGCTGGTGATCCACTAGTGATACTGAAATGTTACTTAAAGTAATCTTCTCTAATTTGTGACTCCTATGCTATTGCTTACAAAAGTGGTCTTTCATTTAGAAAATATTTGTGTGTCAATGTATTTTCAATCCCATTTAAGTTCAGTGGCATATCAGTATGTTGTCTGGTTACATACAAGTAATAAATAGCTTTTCCCCAGTGACATGGTATTTTAGAAAATGGCTCAGTACCTTCTTGTTGGCATTTAAGATATTCTGGGGTACCCTTGCCCAAACTAAGTAAGTTCTCTTGAGTATTTTGGTCATAAATGCCAATACTCATAGTTCTATCATTTTGGGAACCAGACTGTTTTGGACTATGTACTTAAAACTGATCATTAATTTTGTGACTTCTCACCTTATTGGTAACTTTGGATACTGCAATTATTTTCTTTCCACAGTATGTTTTTACAAAGTACAACAAACCTTTTTTCAGTACGTTTGCAAAAACATCCATGTTTGTTCTATACCTCTTGGGATTTATTGTTTGGAAACCATGGAGGCAACAGTGTACTCGTGGGTTTCGTGGAAGGCATGCAGCTTTTGTAAGTATTTCAACTTTATAAATGTTTCAATATATGTTGAAGTTTGTACAGAAAAAAACTTAAAATGGGGACTAGAGAAAGGCAAAGTCTACATATTTGTGAAACAGTGCTTTCAGAAAAGGGGTTATAAACTCAATCGTGGTACAGGAAGACATGGCAGTTGTAATAGTAGTCTTGAGAGGAAGACTAAGGAAAAAGCAGTATGAAACTGAAAAGAAAGGGGAAAAAAAAAAAAGAAAGGAAAAAGCAGTAGGAAACATCAGGAATCATCAGAAATGCTCTACTGGGCCAGACCATTGGCCCACCTGGCCTGGTATTTTATCTTATAATGCTTTTTAAGAAAAGCTTATGAGGATCACTGCTGTTGGCCTTTGGTTCCCTTTTACTTCCCTAGCGTCTGTAACTGATGGAATCAATATTTGAACTTCATAATTGATTTTTATTGCTGAGTCGTCTTTGTTTCTGGCAGAACTATGAACTGTTTGCCAAGAGGTTTTGAGGCTTTTAAAGTCATATTTAGGAAAGGTGGTAGAACTATGTTTTTGTTGTTAATATTGTATTTTGATAGCCTTTATGCATGAGTGGCATTCTGTTGCCCATTCTAGGTCTAGGCATAGCTTGTGCTAGAGTCTAAAAATTATTGTCATATTACAGAAGCACATACTTTTTTTCCAAGGCAATTAGAGATGCCTGGAAGAGTGCTTGTTCTGTGCCAGTGTTTCAGAATGCTGAACAGCAGGACTCAGGAAGCAGTAAGGCGTTTGGCCTGATATTAATCTCGCATTAAAATAACAGAAAATCTGATCCAAGAACATGCTGTTAATCAACATGTCTTTATAGAAAATAGCTTGTATGAAAGAAACTGACTTCAGTTCTTCTGGATATATAAAGCTTGACTGATAGTGACAATTGTAGGCGTAACATACTTAAATAACTGAAGTATTATATGACATTAAGCCAAATGATTTTTATTTTAAAAAAAACAAAAACAAAAACAAAAAATACACACAAAAAATGAACCCCCTGCAAGCCTCCCAAAAATCAAATCCCAAACCCCTAACTCTTCTGTTTTTAAAGAAAGTTTATGTTAAACACATAGAACATTTAGAGTTGGCTGATATCTTGAAATAATTTCTGGTAGATCAGCCTTTAATATCAAAACGTCTGTGCATAGTAAGGCATGTGTTAGACTTGATGCTGTTCAGTATTTTCATAAGATAATCAGTAAATCAACAGAATTTACAGATTCTCTACTGGCAGTAATGACAAATAAGGATAATTGGTTGTACGGAGCAATTACAATGATCACCTGCTCAGATTAATAAATTTGAGTAGAATAAGGGGCTATTGCCTAGTGTGAACTGTAGTGGTTATATGGACCAACTGAATCTCAGGCAGTGCTATGTCAGAGAAGGAGGTGATATGAACTCGTATGAACTGGACAGCAATGAGTAAGAGTGCTGAATCTGTCACATTTGTGTGTGTCACTCGTGGAACTGCTGCTGGAATCTCATTATTTTTTCTTTCTAATACTGTAAAAAAGTAATTTTAAAAATTACATCCTGCTCTAGGTGAACCTGCTTTGGCAGGGGGGTTGGACTTGATCTCCAAAGGTCCCTTCCAACCCCTAGAATTCTGTGATTCTGTGAAATAGCCATTACTTTTGATATTAGTATATTTTAAAAGAGCAGTGCAGAGACAGGACTGTAGTATGCAGTTAGAAGATTTGTGACACCCTGTCCCTAGAGTGTAGTTGAATATTCAACTGCATAATTATTTTCAAGTGATTTTTAAATGTCTTGTATTTATTGATCTGGAACAAAAACTATACATTCATAGACTTTTATTTCAATAATGATTGCTTAGATAAACACTCATACCTTATTTTTAAGCCCTCTTCCATGTTAGAGGCTTTCTTAGCAGATTTCTTACCAGCATGGTGGAACAGCAAACTGCGGGTCACGCAACAGGGGTGGTAGTAGTACTTGTTAAGATGTAGAAGGGAAAAGGAAAAATGATACTTGACCACATCCTAATTTAAGCCTTGTTAAAGCTAAGGCAAAGTTCCAGGGTTTTATGCAAAGGAACTCTGCCTCAATAAAATAAAGAAACAAGAGGCTGGTTGTTAATACACGCACGATAATTCAGTGAAGCGTGTCTCACTAAGACTGAACTTTATGGGGTTTGGCACTCCCAACAGCATGATTGATACCTGGGTAGTTAAATTCAGTGGGGTTATAGAATCATAGAATGGTTTGGGTTAGAAGGGACCTTAAAGATCATCTAGTTCCAACCCCCCTGCCCTGGGCAGGGACACCTCCACTAGAGCAGGTTGCTCAA
>JAOXNO010000078.1:8723832-8755276 GCA_028565335.1 Limnodromus scolopaceus | reverse complement strand
AGCCTTCTCTTCTCAAGGCTGAAAGCCTTGGTTCTCCAAGAGTTACAAGAAATCACTGAAATTATTTACTGAATTTGTAAGCCCTCTTGTTTATTGTGGGGAGGGCTGGAGGGAGAGAGGGAATTGTGACAGAATTATGGAAAAAAGCATTAAAGAACAAATTCTCAAAAATTTTCAGTTATTAATAACTGTGCCTCGATAGATTATTACATTTAAGTTTCTGTAATTAGTTTGCAGATGCTGAAGGTTATTTTGCTGCTTGTACAACAGATAACACTGTAAACAGTTCTCTGGTAAGTGCTCTTTCATTTGTGAAGGTCAATGCTTTACAGTAATGTGACACCATTATCCTGACTTACTGTTTTTAAAATATGGCAGTTTTAAATGTAATAGTTTTTGGCAAAGGGGGTTGGTAACTTATATGTTAGTAATATATGCTGCAAATAATGATATTGCTTCTTAGGAGAAATAGGGGTTCTCAGCTCAATATAACACTTACTTGAATGTTTCTGTAGTAGTTTGTGAAGGAAATATTTATGATATACAGAGGAAACCTTGACATATTTAGCTCTGTAGCTGCCAAAGCAAAACGTGGAGAGCTAGTGATAAAGCCACACAGTTTTCAAGACTAAAAGCCACAAGGGAGTGATTCAGTCGGTTAACTAGCTTGTGTACCGTGATCCTGCATTGCATTTTGAAAGAGAAGTGGACAGCTTGCTTCCTTCCAGTGGACAGAGTGACTACTGTCTACTGAATCAAATGTCAGTACTGGTATTCTTCTGATAAGCTGCATTGCCAGATGGCATTTTTGTGGTGATTTTCATCATTCATAAGTGACGGTTTGTTATGCCCTTGTTGATCACAGATTGCTGCTTAATCTGCATACTTACATTTTTGCATGCGCCTCTGATTTATCTGAAACACAGAACCTCCAAAGTTTGCCCCATCTCTGTAACAGAGTAGGGGGAGACGATTGAGTGTTGACAAACTACCATGTGGGTATTTTATACTGAGTAGGGAGTTGGAGAGATTTTTCAGAAATATTTTTCATTTTATTTTGTTTTTTTTTTCAACTTTATTTATCTGCATTTAAAAACAAAATCGTAGACTGCTCAATTTGTTAAGACCATCTCACTCTAGAAGCAGGATTCATTGTTAACCTTGGAAAATTTGGCATTAATTTAAACATCCACAAAAATTCTGTTCCTAAACAAGGAGCCTAATGAAAATGCAGCTACCAGATCTTTTTCATTACTTCACTCTTATAGTTCATTAATTTAATTTAAACAAGCAGCTTAAAACTTTTCTTGTTAGAAGTATTTTGAGCAATTAAAACTTCTGCTAAGTGCCTTATATATTTGAGTTCCTTTCCCAAAGTTTTTTGGCTTTTAGTTCTCGTTCATGAGCTTTTAGGGTCATGGAAGGAAAATGAGTATGTATTAATTTCTGTATCTGTATTCTCTATTTATGTTTTTAGTAGATCATTTGGACAGAGGCTGTACATCTAATGAAATCTGATTTTGAGTTATTTTTTAATTTTGTATCAGTAGGCTTGAATTTTCTGGGGATGAGTTTTGTGTTCATGAGGATGTATGCAAAAGCACACAGTTATTTTTGAGTACTCATTTTACCAATATGTTTAACGTTCATACATAATATGTATTTTATACTTTCAACAAGCCAATCCATGGTGTGCATAACTGTTTTGTTAAATTTGATTCTCTTCATATTCACCGAGCTCTAGTTTTCTAATTCACTACGTTAATTCTACTGCTTATAATTTAAATATGCTGCTTAACTTTATTTTTACTTATACTGATTCATTTCAGAGTGAACCTTTGTATGTTCCTGTAAAGTTTCATGATTTGCCAACTGAAAAAAATGGCAGTAATAATAGTGATGCAGAGAAAAGTGAGTAAAGACTTTTGGAATGCTGAAATGCTAGTTCTTTGGTGAATGAATTACTTTCCTCTTTGTTAGTATAACTGCTGTCATGTTGCAAGAATTGCCTCTTTTTTTTTTTTTCTTTTTTCCCCCTGTGTTTTTTTCTTTAAATCTCTTATTGCATGAATTGCAGTCTCATATATTTACTTTCAGGTAGAGAAAACATAGGCCTATCGTTCAGTTTACCTTTCTTGGTCACTACAGATCCAGCCTATGTTTATCTCAAGGGACCAACTGGGTTCAGTACTTGTGATTCTTTCCTTCTGGGCTTGTATGACCAGCAGCAGTGAGTCAGCCTCTGGAAAAACAAGCTATTGTCCTTTTTAGAGCAGGAGCAAAGCAGTCAAAGTAAGAATTTTAACAGTCTATGTGCATTCTGATTTTATTTAAGCCTCGCTATCTTGTGACAGTAGCTGAAATGGGCCTAACTGTCCCAGACAGTTATAGGAAAGTTGGCTGTCAAAGAATCCGTTTATCTGACCCTCAGCAAAAGTGCCCCTGCTTATGAAAGGGAAAGTTTCTTTGTGAATTTCAAGATGACACATGTGCAGAACAGCTTTGGGTAGGCTCTGCTGTCCTAGGATAATATGCACCAGTCACTTCAAGGTTATTTGAGCTGTAGCTTTTCCCTTTACTTTTTATTTAGGGAATGAGGTATTGTTTCATGTTGAATTAGGCTAATATTTATATGTAGCATGTAGTGTTTTCTTTACACAGAAAACTAATGATACTTAAAATACCCGTATAAATAAAATTTCATCCTGGTTTGCAAGATTAGTTAGAGGGTGGATTTCAAATGAGCAAGTGCCCTTGTGATCTCTGCTAAGCTTTGAGGTCTGTTGGACACTCATCCCCTGAATGAAACACTGTCCTTGTAGTTAGCTATAGTTGTGTGCAGTTTTTGGCAGTTTGACAATTAAACAGTTAAGGAAAACCATATGTGTAATATTTATCAATACAGACTAATTCTTCCCTAAAAATTTGTGGTTACCTTGGGGGGACTTTTTTGACAGGGAGGAGGGATGGTGCCTTTCAGTGAGGTTTTTGTGGATGGACGACTGTACTGATTGAAAAAAATAATAGTGCTTTGTCTTATTAGTGACCTACCAAATAGCAAAACACTAGTTTAATAAATACAAATAATGGCATGTCTTCTGTTTGGATAAAAGCATGTTATTATTTGTGAAGTATTGTAATCAATGCTGTACTAGTTTTATTTGCATATTGTGTTGGCTTGAAAAGTTTAATGATAAAATGCAGCCTTTTTTCTTTTTTTTTTTTCCTTAAGCTCCCAAAAAGCCGCGTGTAAGGTTCAGTAATATTATGGAGATTCGACAACTCCCATCGAGCCATGCACTGGAAGCGAAGTTGTCTCGTATGTCGTATCCAACAGTTAAGGAGCAGGAATCAATATTAAAAACTGTAGGAAAACTCACTGCAACTCAAGTAGCAAAAATTAGCTTTTTCTTTTGCTTTGTGGTATGTGCTCCATTTTTTTTCAGAAGACTTAACTATAGGTGCAATTAAAACTTGTATAATAATAGTGAAGCAGTATTGAGATGATTTGTATTCCTAATGCCTCATTTTATAAATACACTATAAGAAGTAAAACCTTCCTCATGTTGGACATGAAGGTGCGACTTCTTGAAGGGAAGAGAATAAAAAGAGATCCTAGTTAGCTGTGTAAAGTCAGTTTTAAGATATGCTGTGGTTTTTTGCTATGTTGCCTCGGTTCTAGGGGGAGAGAGAGATAATGGTGGCCTGAAGTTTGAGAGAGAGCGAAAAATGTAGAGGGCCTCTGGAATAAAAAGCAAAACATTGTTTGCTTTCCTGCAAATAGCTTCACTGATACTGCTGGATAGGTTGTATATAGTGTGGACCCACCACATCTTTTCCTCGAGAAGATGTGCTCTTTAAACATTTTAAATCATGATAACAATTTAAAAAAATTATTAGTACTATTGATGCATGGACCAGAAAATGGTGATGTAATTTTCTGTATGTATACATAAAGAATGTGCATACAGCAGCAAGAGAAAAATAAGCCACTTATGAATGATTTTGGATGGATGAAATAGCTTTTTAGCAAAATGTTTAAAATTCTGTGTATCTGAGTATATTTCCATCCATATACACATGCAGATTTTCTAGAGTATAGTCCTTATGTTCAAAACAATTTCTGTTTATGCTATTTATGAATGCTGCTACTACTGGCATGTATGTGTATTTCTTCTTGGACAGTATAAGTATTTCCACCTAAGACTTTAGAGGATGATAACATCCCTGAGGATATATTTGAGATCCTATTAATGAGTTTTCAATTAAGAAGTGATAAAACATTTGTTGTTTTTTATACTTATGAAGGAATTCAGACATGACTCCTTCTAAAATATTTTTGAGGTATTGAACGTAAGTGATGCTTGTTTTTGAGGGTGGAGTTGTGTGCCTGTTTTTAGTCAGCCTAATAATTTTTTTTACATACTTACATCCCATGACTCTCTAAAATTCTTTGCAGCCCTTGTGCAGTAATCATCTTGAAGCACTTGCAAAACAAGTTTCAACTACCTTCAGTTACTATAGAATAGCTATTATAGTTTCATTTCAGTTATTTAATTATGTTTAAGTTCTGCAGTATGTTATTTCATTATTAAACACGTAGTCGAATGTGGCTGGTTTGGGCCAGTTCTAATTTTGCCTCTGTTCTTTAATGTAGCTGCCACTCCAGTATGTTAGAAATCTATTTAGGGTAGAAGTCTTGTTCTGATTTTGGTTTTGGACAGATAGTTGTGGTTTTTTTTTTCCTTTAAGTAGGATTTTATTGCACTGATTAATTGAAACTCTGCTGTTGCTATCCGTATAATCACAAAATTATTTTTCTTTTCCCTCAGTGGTTCTTGGCAAATTTCTCTTACCAAGAAGCTCTGTCAGATACCCAAGTTGCCATAGTTAATATCTTGTCTTCAACCTCTGGTAAGTTTTATTTAAATAATCAGATGTGTATTATAAAGCTATTTATAAAATAAAAAAATCTTTACAATGGACTTGTGTAATGATTTACCTGTGGTTTGGGGGGAATAGTAGGGCGTAAGGGCATTGATTATGTGTATTTAATAATTTCATTATGTAATTGCAGGGATTTGAGCTGTCTTTGTGATCCCCTGCTTTTTGCTTTTCAAGTTTGTGTGTGTGTGTGTGTACTTCTGTGGTTATGTCTATGTATTAGAGAGAAATATCTGGAGTGTAATAGGTTTGAAGGAAAGGTGCTAAAACTTTTTATCAAAATAGATGCAATTTAGAGTAAAGTCTTCTTGCTAATTATTGGGTTTTATAAAAATGGTTTTGGGGTAAAGAACTTAAACTGTCTAAATATTATGCATATCACTTGCTTTACAAGTTTTAAGAAAGGCTCTAATATGAGCTTTAAAGTATTTAAATCACATGACAGTCCATGTATCAGGAGTAACTTTTGTTCCTTTATAAAAACAGTTTTAAAAGCACAGTTATGTGATCTTTTTCACTGACTTTTCAGGCTTATTGCAGTTTATTTTGTTAGCATGCCTAGCCTTTCTCAAAGTGCAGCTTGTATTTGCTCGACTGAGGATTCGCGTCATGAGGTGTTAGTTTCATAATAGTTCCAATTAAAATTATGGGTGTTAAAAATCAAGTAGTTAAAACAAGTATGTGAAATATAAAGAAGAAAATGTCTGTAGTTCTAAATAAACTAGTAGCAAAACTTGACTGTATAAACTCTTTAATTTCTCTTGCAGGACTTTTTACTTTAATCTTAGCTGCAGTCTTTCCCAGTAACAGTGGAGATAGGTTCACCCTGTCCAAATTACTAGCTGTTATTTTAAGGTAAGATGATGGGATGGAAGATTTGATCAAAAACTCCCCGATACAGTGAGAGAATAACTATACCTACTGTACCTGTGGTATCTGTGGCAATATATGATATGCTTCACTTTAAAATCCATGTTTCTTTTTAAATACTTCATGATATGAATAGTTACCGAGTTTCATGCTCCTGCAGGGAATTTGATTAGTCAGGTTTCTGTTACTTATTTTCTTGTTGTTTAATAATTATTTCTCTATCTTTGTGTAAATGGGAAAAAGGAAGAGGCTTGACATGGAATGCTGTCAGCCTGTTTCCTTAAATGCCTGGGCGTTTTTCAGGGAAGTCAAAAGTGGAGGTTGTTTGTTTTGTTTTTAGCTTAGGATTAGGTCTTAGCAATGGAGAACTCCTTTTGGCTTTGCCAAAAGTTGGGTTTCGTAAACTGAAAATACCTAAAGACGGAACTCTATTTTGATATTTTTCTCCTTTTTTTTCTTTGTAAAAAAAAGTTCTTGATCTTTGCATTTCTTCTTTGTTGATAGCATTGGTGGTGTGGTACTTGTTAACCTTTCTGGATCTGAGAAATCTGCTGGAAAAGATACAATAGGTATTTACTTCTTTTTATTTTCTTTTAATCCTGGGATATACAGAGATGGGTACCATCTTTTGACAGTACTTGGCAGGTCATATAGCAAGTTATATATTTCTTGTGACACTTCACAATCAGGCTTTTTAGTTTCGGCTTCTGAAACTGGATGTTTATGATGGTTTTTTTCTATGTATGTAGCTAATTGGGAAAGTATTTACATTTTCGAGCTTCCTGCATTTTTCTATACTTTTCATATAGTAGTGGATTCTGTAGTATTTTTTTTATTTCTGACAGTTTTATAATAGGTGTGTGTTTAGGAGAGTTGATCCTATTGTGCGTAACATGTTGGGCATGTCTTAAGTGTCTTTTTTTCATCTTTACAGGTTCCCTTTGGTCTCTAGTAGGAGCCATGCTGTATGCTGTGTACATAGTAATGATCAAAAGGAAAGTAGATAGAGAAGATAAGCTTGACATACCAATGTTCTTTGGTAAGAATAAAAATAACTTTATTGAAAGTTTTAATTCACTGTGTGATTAAATTGTTTGCTTTCAGGCACTGAATTGTGTATGAGTGGTAAAGCAGCTCAGAAGAGCCAAGGAAGTGGAGAAAGCCTATTGTTCCTTTGGTTATGAGTACTTTAGAGACTGGTTATGGGAATTGTTTCTTGTTTACGCTCTTAACAATGAAATATAACACTACCTGTAGGAATGCAGACAGCCCCTGTGGACTTGATGGAAATTTATTTATTTATTTAGAGGTTTGAAACTAAAATATCTGATGTAATTGTTGATTGTGAATGTTAGGTAAAGTTTTTTATGTTCCTTTTGTTTGAAACATTTAAATTATTGCTTTGTTGCAGCTTTTATGTATGTGTGTTATCAAAACAGCAGTTTAGCTGAGATTTTAGTGACGTTGAAGGATACTTACTGTGATTTTCTTACTACTGTTTTTATACTCAGGTTTTGTAGGGCTGTTCAACCTGTTGCTGCTGTGGCCAGGGTTTTTCCTGCTTCACTATACTGGGTTTGAAGCATTTGAGTTTCCCAATAAACTCATATGGATGTGCATTGTCATTAATGGCCTTATCGGAACAGTTCTGTCAGAGTTCCTCTGGCTGTGGTAGGTACTACCTGCTTTGTCTCTATTTCACATAAATTGTCTTACCTGTGTTCTTAAATGTTGAGATAACAAAGCTACTTAGGCAATTTGACAGCTTTTTTTTTTAGGGGGGGGTGTCTTTTTTCTGTCCATATATGCAATTTGAGTTAAAGGATGTCATCTGTAATGTCACAGTGTCCTGCTTAAAAGGAAATAGCCTAGCTTTTGTGTAATTTAACTATATGATTGTCTGGATAGGTTGGCAACAGTGGATTAAATGTGAGACTTCAAGGTGAAGAGCTTAAAAGCTGTGGCAGATTAAGCCTTTTTACAGCTCTTAGGACAGTGTTAGTGAATTGTGTGGACAGCTTGAGAGAATTGAGTTTCTTCTGGGACAGCATTATGTTAAAATAGGAGCATAAGGGAATGTGAGATTTAAAAAGTAAAGTCTGTTAATTTAAGAATTTGTCTATTTTAAAAAAAAAAAACCGAACTTCTCCTTTTGGGAAGATTTCTAGACGTCAATAACTATTCTTTTTTTAATTAACCAGACTGAGGCAAACCAGATTTAATTGCTATAAACTGGTATTAAAATGGAAACACAGATTTTTCAGGGTGAAATCACTACATGGGAAGTAGTGAATCTTCCATCATGTCAAAAGGTTTGTATTGGAATTAAACCTTACTCAAGAAGACATCAATAGTCTAGTTAAGAATTTTATGGGGCTTTACAGATTTATCATGTGAGTGTGGGTATCTCAGTTTTTAATTATTTAAACAAACAGCGACTAACATTTAAGCTGGATTAAATATCTTCTGCAGTTTGATGTATTACTTCAGTTGTCTCTTAACTTCTAAATTAGACCTCTGTTATTATTATTATAACTTTTTATTATCTTTTAGGGGATGCTTTCTTACCTCATCACTGATAGGCACACTTGCGCTAAGCCTTACAATACCTCTGTCCATAATAGCTGACATGTGCATGCAAAAGGTAATGTACTACAAAGTTTTGAGCATTATTAACAGAATTTCTTTGAATTAAATGGCAGTGTTATTCTCAACAATGTATACAATGAACAGTATTTTACTTCTGTGACTTGTCAATAATTGTTGAACTGCGCAGTAATTAATACTGTCTTGATATTGACAGTTACAGTAATTTTGCACTTGCAAGCATGCACTTGCAGGCTTAAATATATTTGATGAAGATGCAGCTTGTCTGGAAAGCACCCAAAGTCATCAGCAGTGCCTGGTCAAGTGCTTTACCTTGAACAGGCACTTCTTAGAATTAAAGAACAACTTCAAGTACAGCACACCTTATATTGATACCTTTACAACTATAGAATTGTTGTAGACTACCTATGTTGAAAATACTTGATTAGTGACCAAACCAAAAATCCCCAGGTTTACCCCAAAGGAAGGTAGCAAGGAATGTACAAGGCTTAATTAAACATTATTAGATTCATGTGGACGTTAGGCTTCCTTTACCTGTCCTCCTTCCAGCTAGTCTAGTTTCACTGCTATGAGGTAATAGTTGTGGAAAACCTCTGCATGTAAAGAAAGAGAAGAATCTGATAATATGAGTTTAGAATAGAAATCACATGCAGTTAGTTTATTTACTCTTCAGGCTGTATAGATACTTTTCTGTCCATGCTGATGGGGTAGAATGCTCAGACTTAATTATTTAATTATGTATGAACTTCAACTCTAACTTTGACTATTTGAATTTAATATTTAATCAGTGGCAAGGAGTATCAAATTCTTAATTTCAAGGATTGATTATTTAGCATATACTGCAAGCATGCAATTATTGGGGTTTTGCTGGTTTTATTTAAATCAAGGTCACATAACAACTCCTGTTTCCTGAAGGCAGGATCACTTTTTCCTGCTGTCTAGGATTTAAATAATCCCTACTGCTGAAATAGCTTTCAACCTGATTTTATAATGTATCTGTTGTTAAAGCAAGCTTAATTTTTCTTACAGTGATAATAGCTGCCGTTTTTGGCCGGGCATCCCCACCTAGTCCATTATGGCTACGCCTTTTGACACCTCTCAGTGTAGACACAGGTGTATTTGTCACTTGGTTAAAGTGTAAGCATTTCCCATCACGTGCTTGTGTGCATCTTGACTGTTGGTGACACCTGTATTTCGTTGGTGTTAAAAGTTTGTATAGCCATGTTGTATGGAGAGGCTCCAGGAGTTTTTTTAGAAAGCAGGGAGTAAAATCATGTGCCAGGTAAAAAAAATTCTGCCTATGTGTGGAACATAGCTTAAATTGAGCGTTCTCTGTGTAGTGGCTTCCCTGAAGCAAGTGGGGTCTGGGCATTATCTGTGGTGGTTCAATTTATGACTTGTTTTCAATCATTACGTTTGAGTTTTGAGGCTTGTACTTGTTTGTACAAGACTGACTTATGTACAAAAAATTAGTCAAGTCTTGCACTTGTTTCTTGTGTTTCTGGTCAAAAAGAAGCTTTGCTGTTCAATGTTTTTAGAAGCAAAATACACGTTCTAATGAGAACCTTTTGACTTCTGAATTTTTCTGTTAGGGATGTAAAAATGGGGGGAGAAACAACCAATGCAACTTGTATTTCACTTTTACATAATGTCAGTGTGTATTTTGGAAAATAAAGCAGAAAAATAAAAAGATAAAATAAAAAAGGAAAGTCAAATTGGGAAATAAAAGGAGAGTTGGACCCTGAATAAATACTTCTGTAAGAAATGTGAGATACAATATGTTTCTTACTAATACCAGCTGAATATTCAAATGTGGAAACACAGCAAAACCTTGCAGTGATTCCAGCAATAATAGAGCATTCACTGGTAAGATAACTGCATTTGTGTTGCTCTTAAAGTATCTGCAATATACACTTGGGACATAAATTGTACAAGAAAGTAAATAACTAATGATAGCTATTAAGGAAACAAGAAAACAAAGTCTGTAGACTTCTCTCCAAAGAATAGTGAGGTGGAATTAGGTTTATGTGAGCTGATGCTGGTAGCAAAAACCCAAAATGTTATATGTATATATGTGTGCACTAATACATATTGTTATATATACTTCTGTACATGCAAATACATCTTTAGAGATGTGTGTGTACATATATATATAGGTTCATATATCAGTATATGAAAAGCTTAGGTTGTCTTCTGAAGTGATTCATCTAAACTTGCTCTTGGAATACATTGAAAAATGGAGTATGCTTTTATAATTCTCAGTAAACAGCTTCATCTCTAGGCTATTTAATCTGAGTAAACACAGTCTAGATCTTTTAAAATTAGTTTATTCTTCATGTCTTTATGCGATATTGCAGCATTTGAAACAGCAGAAACATCTTTTAAGGCTCTGTTGGATGACTTTCAGTTGATAACACAAGGGCAAGTTACACTTTTAACTCATTTGTATAGTTTATCACTGCTAGAGCTGCTCCAATGTTTATGTATTTGGTATTTATAAACAAATAAACAATAAAGCCCCCAAATGTAGGGAACTATCAATCTAACTTTCTGTACACCTTGTTATTTGCTCTTTTCCTATTTCGTATCTTAATCTTTGCCTTCCGGTGTTGTCTCGGTTTGTGCTGGCAACATCTTTGTGCCTCTTCCATTTCAACCACCATTCCTTTAATTTGCCACCACTTGGTTCATGCTAGAGTTTGTGGTCCACGTGCTTGCTCCCTTCTACTACTTTTAGCTTTTCTTTCTCTGTTTGAAAAGGCTGCTTTGTCTTCCTCAGGACAAATACAGAGCCTGACTGGTTTTAGGCAGCTGGACATCAGCTGATGCCTCTTGCATCTTGCCGTATGTGGGAGAGCAATCAGGGAGGGGTTAGGGGTTCATTCTCTTACTACTTTTTCTTATTCCAATTAGTATATGCATTCTACATTACTGTTTTTCCTTCTTCTGGCTGTTATGTTCTTGCTGTCCAAGTTTCTACTTTCCTGTCTGTTTGGTGCTTTTAGCTTGTGGCTGCTGCTTGTATGTTTGCGGATTATGTAAACACTTAGCACCTTCTGATACTGAACTTCTCAGCGTGAGATCATTGGGAGGCCGTTAAGACTTGTCTTTGACAACAGAGCAAATTTCCTACTGTAGCTTTTCTTCCTGTTGGAGGCAAATCCTCTTGTCTCTTTTTTTTAAAAAAAAAAAAAGAATTGCTAGCATTAGAAGCACAAATGAGCAACCCTAATTAAAGGCAAACTCTTGTAGACTTAGAGGTTGTTTGTACAAGTGTATTTGTGCTAGTACACCTCTGTCACACAAACATCAAAATATCCTAAACCAAGTCCTGTGCTCTCTGAAGTCTCGGGAATCCAAGTCAGGCTGACAGAAATTTACACTTCCAACTTCAGGCTTTCCAATTAGTGCTTCTCTGCCAGCCCTGTCCTTAAACCAGTTTTCAGTTTTCTCAGAAGGAACCAAGATAAGAATGCCACTGGCATGGCTAATAATGTAAAGATTAAACTATGAATATATACAGTCTTTGTATGACTGTCAAATGGTATGGTAATTATACAATATGCGTAATTACTAACTTTCTGGGTATTTAATGTTCTGTAATAATCTGACATATTTCTGAATCTTAAGACATTACAAGCAAATTTTTAACAACTACTTAAATATTCATTTTGGTAATGTCTGAATTTTTGTTAGAAATCAGTAAGGATAACATAAGGCTCTAACAACTGCAGTTTATTAGGTTTTTGAGAGTAAACATCATTGCTAGGTCTCAAAACTGCCTTTTTTTCCTCCAAAGTCTTCAACTTTGGAAATTTTCTCCACAAGAGGGAGCCTTGCTCATGCTTCATTGCTCTGTCAGTCTCTGCAACGCCTTTAGGGCTAGTTCTCGTTCTTGCACTCTTGACTTCTATAACCTTCTATAACTTTGAGTTTTAGACAGTCTCAGATGATCACTGCAGAGTGTAGTAGTAGATGGATACAAGTAGAACTTAGTTTAAATCGGTCAAATAATATGTCCTGCCTTTTTTTTTCTAAATGAAAAAGAATTATTGTAAATTTCCTGCAACATAGTCTTTCGATGCACATTGATTTCACCAGTTACCATTCAGCAACCATTCAGTGTATTCATAGTGAATAAAAAGGTGCAAAATTTCTTTCAATGAGTTCTCTAATTCAAAACTTTGGAAGTATCTAGGGGACTCTCACTGGTACCGATCGGACGGCTAAAACTTAAAAATGAGACTGTTTGGAAACAGCAGTCTTCATCAGCACCACAGCACAAATAGTATGTTTCGTTGTAAAGAATGGATCAGGGAAGAAAGATTATTTATTTATTATAAGTAGCTGTGGCTATATGAATTGTACCAAATAACTTACAAAAATATTTGTGGTATTTCACCCAGTTTAAAAGAACTGAAACTGAACTCAAACTTACAATAGTAATTATGCCAAATATACAGCATGCCAATTTTTTTTTTCTATTGAGTGAATCATGTTTGTGTTTTAATTCCAGGTGCAGTTTTCCTGGTTATTTTTTGCAGGAGCAGTACCTGTATTTTTTTCTTTTTTCATTGCAACTCTCTTATGTCACTATAACAACTGGGATCCAGTGATGGTGGGAATCAGAAGAATTTTTGCCTTTATTTGTAGAAAACATCGAATTCAAAGGTAGGGAGTCACAAAGTATAATCCTATCTCTCCTCTAGCTTTTCCAATGTCTTATACTCTTTTATAAGCCACGATACTTGTATTTATTTTCATCTAATTTTATATTCAGGTGTACTAATTTCTTAGTGGTAGTAGTTGCCAATCCATTCATTAACCTGTGTAATGCTCGGAAAATTGAAAGATACGAAGTCTGTTTACCTTCTAAAGGAAATTTCCTAGTGGGTGTCAGAGTTTTCTTTTTTTCCCCCGCTTAATATCTCTGTGATTGCAAAATTGTGCAAACTTGAATATATTTTATGAAGTTACAGGGTCTTTGTATGTTTTTAATGGCTGCAGTTCAAACAAGTGGCATACTTAGTGCTTATGGTGGCTTCATAACAACCAATTTAGTATTACTATGTAATGCTAAATAAATAAATTTTTGTTTCTTTTAAGAATGCCAGAAGAAAGTGAGCAGTGTGAAAGTCTCATTCCTATGCATAGTGTTTCACAAGATGGAGACAGTTGCTGTTCATAGACAAAAGGTATGCTGTATAACCTTCAAACAGTGCAGAGAGAGGTGAGGACTGAGTTTCATGGTATTTGTGTTATATAAGGACACGTTTTTACAGAGGACACAGTTAATCTTGTTGTGTATTGATGGATAACAACTTTGAAGAGAGCCTTCAATACTCTTATTATTTGTTACCAAGCATTATTCCCACTTTCTTACAGTTCTTGGTCAATGGTTTTGAAATGCAATTAGTTTTCTACTTAAGAATATTGCAGTGTTCATTTAAAAAAAAAAAAAATAAAAAAATGCATGTGAGTCAAAGCAGAAGAGGCATACAGCTTCTTGGTATGGACGATGTGTGTGGAAGAGAGTTGAAGTAATTATTTTACTCTTTTTAATGCTGTTGAGGTCTCAGTTTGCGCTTCTGTGGTTCATGAAAAATATTGACCGTTTAAGGAAGTTTAGAGGACAGGACCAGACTTTATCACTATGGCTTTAGAAAATGAAAAGGGCTCCTTGTGTTTGTGCTTGACGAGAATTAAGTTGCTAAATTGCATTAAATATTAGGGAAAATATTTCTGATTATAAGAATAGGGAAACTAGAGTAGAATAGCTCAGGAGTTTGCAAAATATCCCATCTCAAACAGGATGCAAACCTCGAACAGGAACAGGGCTTTAGTTTTCAAATAACGCATGCAGAATTACATAAATATATTTTTGTTTTCCAATGTTGCTTAAATCTAATAATGGAATTAAAAGTATTTGAACCAAAACAGTAATTGTGATATCTTAAGGTTAAAATACACAATTTATTTCCTTTATTAATAAAAACGGAAACAAATACATCTGGTGACTGCTTTTTTTTGTAATCTTTAATTATGTAGCCCTGATAACTTTTTTTTTTTCTTCTTAGTTTAAACATGGAATGATGCCCAGCAAAGAGACAATCTTCTGGAAAAGTCCTAAGGAATCATGTTTCAGTGCCTATTCTCAATTTGTAGTAAAAATAAGAAGTTTCAGTTCTTTTGAAACTCTAAACTTTTCCTCTCTCTTGCTTTCATCTGGTTTTATAAATGAACAAATTTACTACATGCCTGTCACCATAGGGAGTCTTAGTCCATCTGAGCAACCAACCTGCCTTATAACACTGAGCTGGTGAAGTTACTTGACAAAATCAAGAAAACAAATGCTGTTAAATGATTCCTTTCTTTTTTTAACTCACAATTTTGTTAAATGCTGGACAATATTATTTTTAAAAAATACTTTCAAGTGAGTTATGTAAATAAGTTTGCAGGTCATCAAGTCTTACAGGCTTTCAGATGAAAAGCTAAATAGATATGTTACCTGTAGTAGGTACAAATTAACTTTTTTATGTTGTATAAACTATTTGCATATTAATAGAAGAAAATAGAAAAATAATTTATTAAGTGCATTCTTGTAATTATTGAGGCAGGATCTTTGTACGGTCCTGGAACACTACATATATATTGTCTTATGCCATTTTGAGAAGCCTTGTAATGGCAATGGGTGCCGATGTTTAAAAATCTTTTGTTACCTAACAATCTGGAGTGTTCAAAATTTTAGTGAATGGTAAAATATTTCTAATTACAGTACCTTTGGGTGTCCATTCTCAAAATCACTGTTTTAAACGGACTGATTCTGTAACCCATTCTTATTCCCATTTATTTTACATGAAAACTAAATTTGAAAATTTTCACATGTAGAGCTGCCAAGTAATGGAAGAGAACAAATTAATTGTGGAATTTTTCAGTCAATGGGTTGGCACTACAGTAATCTCCTAAACAATCTGAAAGATGAAGGTGTTTGCATTGATTTTTTTTTTTTCAGTTGCATTAATAAATTTATTATAAAGGTGATCATTTTCCTTAACTTGTATCGTCCTTCCACTGCAGCGCTTCTGTCCTATTTGATTCTGAAAAGTTATGAATAATTATATTCAGGAATATTTGAAATTAGTCAGTGCCATTTTCCAACTTCTAACAAATACAACACTTCAAAGTTAATTTTGGCTTTTGATGGATTTTTTTTTCTTTTTATAAGGAATGTAGGATGGATTTTCAGCCAACAGTATTCTTTTCCACGTAACGAGATTATTAGTAGTATAATTCCACCATCCTTCCACACAAATACAGAAGGATGACATAACATAAATGCATTTTCATGTTTTGATACTCGGTAATGATCCTTTTGAAAGAAATTTTGGTGTTTTGGTGATAGAACTATTAGATGAGAGGGAATGCAGGAAAGCAACGCTCATAGCTATACATCTAGAAGGATTGTTTAGCCAGCAGCTACAATTTAGTGTAAAAAATCTGTAAGGGCGGGGGGACGACACACAAACCTGGGGACTATTCTCATCAAACATTGCATCTTTATCAAATTTTTCCTTCCACTTTTTAATATTGGGCTACACTACAAGTCTCAGTGGCATCTCTTTAAGATGAGATACTAAGTGCTTCTTTGGATGCCTGAAATAGGAATGAACAAAACCAAGCAACGAAACCACAAACCCAAAACAAAGAAGTTTATTAAATTTATGGAAGCATTTTGAGGAACCTTACATTTAAATTCCCAAACCCCATAAGTAGAGGGGTTGAAAATGCAGCATGTAGAACTAATTTTACATTTCACTTTGGTAGAATTTTCAGGGATTTTTTTGGTAAGTGGAATTTCCTTAGGCTTTTTTTTTTTTTAAGGAATATTTTTTTTTTCTTCCAAATTAGGACAAGTTAGAGGATATCAGCTTCTTTCCAAGAAATAATGTTAAGGTCTTCTGGCAATAAAAAGCTGATGTCTGTTTTCAGTTAATGATTGAATGAGATCATACTGAATATATAATACCAGACATTAACTACAAATTTAAATCAGTTGGGACTTGTGGCATCAGCAAACTAAGCCTGGGAGAACTGAGTTTGCCTTCAGATGGGCAATTACAGTATTTTTCGTAAAATATTCTAATACTGCCCTTTGGCAATACTGATAGAATTGGAGCTGTAATGTATAATAGACAGTTGCTATTTGTATTTGTCCTTATGGTCATGGCTTAAAGTGAAAGAATAGCATAGTCTACCAGGAGAATATTATTCTGTCTCTGACCTCAGGAATGTTAAAGAATGTTTTTGTTCAGTAAACTTAAAGGTAGCGCCTTCCTACTGTTTTTCTTTTTCAAAAAAAATTAACATTTTTAAAAATAAAGATATTTAATATTTTAATCTCATGGCACTAGGTAGCTTGAGCAGTCTTTTGCATTAAATTACAGTTCTTGAATGAATAAGAAACAAAGCAAACTGTCCTCCCTGAAAGGATTTTTAAACAGTGGTGCCCCTGTAGTTACAAGAAATGTGTTACAGTTTTAATTACGGAAGCTATGACATATAACATTGTTCTTGCATTTAATAGAATGTGATGAGGTTTTTTTCTATAAAATCTTGTGATTTTTAGTACAATAATATTTTATAAATATAATGTCTAATTTGAAATGTAAATTGCATAGCTCTTTAATGGGTGCTTGGTAAATGCACAAGAGATTTAGCTTTGATTCTCAGGTACCTCTGATGTAATGGAGACACGCTGGGTTTTTCTTCCTCATGACACAACTGGAATGTGAAGGAGCTCTCTCCTAAATGCTTTAGCTCTGTGTGCTAGCATAAATTGTCATTGCTCTTACTGTTTCAATTTGGGAATGTCCTTTATTCTGACTTATTTCTTGTAGGAAGCACATACGCTTAAAAAAAAAAAGAGACTTTTTCTCAAGCATTTCTTTGAATGTCATTAGACACTTAAGGAGCAGTGATTTCCTATGCCTACAAAATGGGAAATGAATACTACATGTGTCGCTCTGTCAAACAGTTGAACTAATTCCTGTAATCCTGTGAGACAACCAGTAATTTCTTCTGTGTTTGAGGTTCTGAAGCTCTCTAGGTTTTATATATGGAGGAAATGATGATAATTTGCCAAATGCCATGTAGCATGCCTTTGCTTTTAAGGTTTTGGTGTGCTCTTAACGGTTTTGGTGAGTCTTGTGTAATTTGATGTACTGTGTACTGCACTCTGGAGTAAAGGGAGGAAAAAGGATTTCCATTTTTCTGGCTACTTTCTGCTAGGTTTCAGTCATGCTGAAAATGTGTCTGCTATGAGGGGCTGCTGTAAGTGTAAAACTAGTTCAGCAAAGGACTAAAGTACATGTAATACCAATACTCAACGACTACTTAGAAAGCGTGGGGCACACGAATGCCACTGAAGGCACTGCGGGCCCCATGTTTCTGCTGCTCAGTGTGCGCTGCTTCTTGCTTGTTGGCTTTTTGCCTGTGGAAATCCATGTCGGGGAGCGGGGGCTGCAGTAGGTGACTGATGTGGCTTGTCAGGAAGTTGGGCTGGAGCGGACTGCACGCTGAGACTCAGAAGCAGGGAGGCGAGGGCTCTGCCCGCTTATCTCACTGCGGTGTTGCAAATGCCAAAGTAATTTGCAGAAATACAGCGTGAAGCAGTGGTGGTCTTCAAATGAGAGACCTCGGTGCTGCATGAGATGCTTGACCCTCTGTGCTGATACATGCATCGCATACCTCCTTGTAATGTACTGGCAAAAACGGGGAGAGCCTGCAAATTACTTACCTTGGTGTGTGCAGTTGTAATTGTTGTTCCCTTTCACTATCCCCATTGTGCCCAGGTACTGCTATTCACAACTATGATTGCTTTAAATAAGGTGGTAAAACGATTTCTTTGTAATTCCTGGTTCCATCTCTCTTTGTGTTGCATGTTATCGCTCTTATTCCTTACTAAAAGATGCTCGAATCTTAGGGACATTACCTTACTGAGCTAAACTAAACTATCAGAGGAGGGGGAGAAAACCAGTTAAATTTTAGACATAGGGTGAGTTTACTTTCAAATTTCATATGAAAATAGGCCTCAGTAAGGCAGAGCATTTATATGTTTATAAATGAAGTTAAGAAGTGGCATACTCAAAAATCAAGAAACAGAGACTAACGTTACTATCACAATGTTGAGTTCTATGGATGGTACTTTTAATCAGGTTTCTTCATTTGGGATGAGTTTTTAATTACCATTTCTGTTATGACTGTCATATGTAGTGTCTGCAATTTAATAGTTATAACTGCAGTAGCATTTCATAAACAGTTGTTATGCATGATTTTTATTTTTTTTATCTAATCCAGGATTGCATTAATGCTGTATTTTGTTTTATGTGGTTATTGCAGGGCATGATTTCTCAGGGAAATAACGGATGATACCATGCATTGTGAGAGCTGATAACTAATTCCTGTTTTTAAAATTGTTACAAATGTTTTCAGGTTTCACTCAAACATTTCATATCCCGTAACTTTTGTGTTGAACTTCCTTAGGCTTATCACGTAAATCATGACGAGAACGTTAAGAATGTTTAAAGGTGTGAAAAAAAAAAAATATATACTCTACCCAACACTTTCCTACTTTGTGACAAATATCCATTCTAAACTGATGCTGCAATTTGTGTGGAGTTTTTCTGCTTTATTGTACTATGTGCCATATATATGAATAGTTCCACTGCTGATTTCAAAGCCGCACTTACAGCATGACAGTGACATTAACTTTCAGGGTTAGGAAATGCTTTAGTAATACATAATCTGATTCTGGGGTAGAGTACCAGTATAAATCTTCTAACATATTCATTTATATCATTAAATTTTTAAAAAGTCTGTTCACTTTGGGGATTTTTGTTTGTTTTTCCAGTAAAGTTACTTTGGCTAGACTGGGATTTGATCCAAAGCCCATGAGAGTCATAGACAGCATTAATAAAATAGAACTTTATTGAAAAGAAACTCTGCAGTCAGGTTGACCTTTATGCCTTTGCAGTATTTCTGCCTGCAGCATGCATTTGGAGTGGTTTTGCTTTAAGACTTCAGTAAGATAAATTTGAAGGATTTTAGTGCTGTTAAAAATGTAAACTGGTATACGTACCGTTGTAACTGGTCACAAAAAATATCTCCCTATAGCCAGTGTGCAGCTTAGTTATTTAGAAGGTGAACTTCTCTTGCTATGTGACTTTTCTTTAAAATCAGTAATATAAGAAACGTTAACCGCTTCACCTAGTTGTATGCTTGTAGGAGAATTTTTTGTCGATAGCGAGAATATGTGATCATAGTCCTCTTAGCCTTTAGGATCACCTTCCTCTTGATGAGTGCTGATTTGCTGTTTCCATTTTATTCACTTTGCAAAGAATGCAACAGGGCATTTCCTCTCTAGGTAAGGCTACAGAAATTGTATTTTGACTGCCCTAGTTCTCTCCATAGTTAAAAATTTAACATAGAACATAAATCGTACTACGTTTGGTATTAGTAGGTAACCAGACTTTTCCTGGAATTCCTACACTGTGATGTGGAACACATCCACAATGTCATCGAGTTTTTACTTCCTACTTTTTAAAAGGACAAAAGGCTTTTCTCTGAGGATTTTTGTAGAAAGCAGCTGTTTGGCTCTACAAGTACAGAGTTCTTCAACTGCATCTCAGTCGGTAAAGTTGTATCCAATGTTCCTTTTATTTTTTTTAATAAATTTTTGACTGTTTTGTCAGGGAAGGTGCACAAATTTGGTATATGTGCCACAGAAGAAATACGGCTGGATACTGGAATGGCCTCAGAAATAATAATTCAGGGATGTTTCTGTAGTTCTTCAGATAAGTTCCTGAATTTTTTCCACAGTTTTTTTTAAAAAACAAACAAACAAAACCTGACACTTACCAAGCTGAGGGGAATTAGCCATGTAGCATAGAACTAATTTTATAAAGTGGAAATTACTGTGTTTTCATTAGAGATATCCGTCTATATGTTATTGATGTTGCCAGCCCACAAGTCTTTTCTTCCTTGTCTGTTACAGGTGATGCTTCTACCTATATCTGACCTTTTGCATGCCATTAAACTAGTTCCTCTACCAGAACAAGTAATTGCTAAAATATTGTTAGAAATTCCTACTTTTTCCTCTAGCTGGTGGAACAGTAGGGGCTTTCCAGCCAAACAGCATCCCTTTCCTATTGGAGAAGAAAAAAAAAAAAAGAAACAAAACCCTTAATTGAAAATAAAGAATCTTACTGGGCAGCATGTGGGATCAGCTGTAAAATCATCAGGGTAATTTTCTTACATTGTGCAATTACATATAGGAAGTGCTTGGGCAATAGCATATTGGATTGATCTCTAGTTGACCTTGACTTAATACCAATGTAGGTATTTTAAATAATAATTTCATATTGAAGCTGAAGGCTTAAATTAAGCCCTGTGATTGTTTAAAAAAATATATAAATCAAAAAACTTGGAAAGAAAGATATTTGGAGAGAGAGTGTCCATGCTAAAGAATTTTTTTTCTTGATTTTGAGGGTTTTTGTGAAGTGCTTAAAAAGTCCCACGTACAGTCCAGTTACAAATGAAAGATGTATTAATTGAAAATCATGAGAAGCTGTTTATGCAAAGCTACGTTGAAATCTTAGCCAGTTGTTGAAGGTAACGTTACCTAAATGGAATTGGAGAAGTGTAATGAGTACGTGATACAGCTTCGGCATTGTACAGCTGAAGGGGTCCTTGTAACAATTTAAAATTTCTCTAAGTTCCCTTTGGAGTGGGTATTAGTAAAACAAAACTGTTTGAGACGTTTTCTTAGTTGTTTATACACATTGATTTGTGAAACTTCTAAAGCATTTGTGTATTACAAGATGCACAAGACTAATAGTAGTTTTGATGATCTTTGGCATTACATTTTGTATTAAGTTTTCAGTGACTTCTGAATAACACTTTTAAAGCAGCTTCTGCTTTAACTAAAGAACTTTCAACTAAAGAAAACTTGTTTGCATGAAGTCTGTACGGTTTGCTGATAATTCAGATGTTCTGGGAGCACAGCTAGTTCCACGTACATATCCTTTGTGAAACACCTTTATGCATAATCTTTTCACCATTTTCTCTAGTGAGACCGGGACTGAATTGCTGATGCGTATTGCATTTGCACTTAAATACCTGATTTCAGAGCGTGTTAAACCTTGATCTGTTTTTGATAAAAAAGAAATGTAGCATTTTTATCTAGTTTCCATTTACAGATAAGTATATTCATGTGGAGAAAAACATGTAATTATGGCTTGACTCAGTGATTTTTTTTAAAGCAAGAAAACAGCAGGATGGGTAGTAGTAAATCTGAAATGAAGATGCATGTCTCTTTGGAAACTCTGGCTTCTGGTTTCCTCCTTCCCTCTTTATACCAAATTGATGTCTCCATTATTCCAGAAATACACAGGTAAAGAAAGGACCGGAACTTTTACCCTTTGTTTTTTAAAAGTGATTATTGGCTTTTGGCTGAAGTTTTTGTCCTGTCACTTCATTTTCTGAGGGGGCTCGGTAAAGTGAGAAATACAGAATAAGTATTTTTAATTAAAATCAGATTTAAGCTATTAATTATTTTGAAATTCTCTATATTACTAGAGATCTAATGAATGGAAAATAAAGGCTTATATTGAAAATATTGAACAGCGCGTATATATTTTTAACAAAATCAGTATATATATGAAAATTTGAAACATACATAAAGGTGAAAATTGGAAGGTTGTTCTTGTGTTGATAGGCTTATAAATTGAAATTCTTAAGATCCAATACCAAAACCCTATAAAAGGGCTAATGAAAAGAAAATGTAATGTATTCTGATAAACAGCCTGTGTAATACAATCAATGGGTGTGATGTGTTTGTTCTGTATTCATATTTATTATGTAAGTAAACAATAAAGATTATAAATCTTATTTTCCTAACAGGAATTAGTATTTGGTTGGGGTTAATGTTTAATCTATCTTACATCATCAGTTAAGAAAAAATGAATGGTCACTAGGGGTGGGCTGTCTCGAGGGAACAGCGTGGTGGTAAAAAGGCCTTGAATCGACCCAGTTAATGCCTCTCTTCTACCTTAAAAGTGAGTGTCAGGATGCCTCGTTTTACATGAAGTCAGCTCGGATGCCAGAAGGTTATAATTTTTTCTCAGATTGGTCCAGTAATTTAAGTAGTAAAATACCAATTTTCAAATCCATTTTCATGGCTGCAGACGATTTTTACTTGCCAATACACGAGTTATAAAAGATATAAGAAGACTTTCATCAGCAGGGGGAGCTACTGTAGTATCCATCTATCTATTGCATTCCTGAACTCCAGTATAAGAAATCATATATGCAGTAAAAAGGCAATTAACTTACTTGTTTATCACCCTTGATTCTTGGAGTTAACCAGGACTAGATGCTGACCTTTCATGCAGCTGAACTTTCAGTGTCTTTAATAATTAAGTCTTTTGGGCATGGTGGGCATTTACCTAAATAATAGAAAAATTAGAAAAATTATTTTCCTACCATGTGCTTTTTTTGATTTTTGTGAATTCTACTTACTTGATATAATCAACGTTGCTGCACAGCTCTAGCAAGCAGCCGATTTTTACACTAAAACAGGGCTACTTGCTGTGCCATGTCTAAATTATACAAAAATACAGTACGATGTTACTGACAATGCAGGTACCAAATAGATGAACCTTAAGTTTTAGACAAGAGTTTCTTAGAAAACAGTTAAAGCATAGGCATAAAGACATCTTGCCAAATATAAATCACAATGTGGAGAAGCAAGAGCGTGCGTGAAACAAATGGCAATTTAGCTGAGGACTCGGGGCGGCGCCGTGCAAGGAGGGTTTCTGTCTGAGCCATCTTCACCTTCACAAATCCACGGGGAAGAGCCATGGGTTTACCTGCCACTATGTCCTCATGGCTGAAATCAAAACTTGTAATGAGAAAGGATGGTGAAATCAAAATAGCTATTTCGTGGAGGCTGCTCCTACAGAGGCTGCGCTGTCTTGTGAATGTTCCAGGACCAGGACGAGCTATTAAAATCAAAGAATAACAGGGCTGTGACTTTTTTTTTTAACAGTGGACTGATAAATTGTGGTAATTGCATAACTGCTTTGAAAAATATTTCTACTCTAACAAGCATTTTTTAAAATTCCCTGAAATTGTCACGCAACAATTTATCCTTGACATCAAATGGACAAGTATCATATATGCCCCCTTTTTTTTTTTTTTTTTTTGCCGTGTGGAAAGGTCTTTGTTCTATCTTGGCAAAGATCTTTGAGAGACATTTAATGTAGCAAAATTTTTTAGTCAAGACTGTAGTGTACTTCAGTACTTGGAGTTTGGGATGGACGCTTTAAGTAATTAACATGGAGTTCATCTCACTGTGTTCTCTGACAAGCACCAGGAATTCTGGAACTTGGGAATTTGAAACAAGTTGGCTTAAAAATTTTCTATATACTGGCAATAACAGGCCTGTTCTTCTTCTAGTGTCCTAACTGATGGCTGGAATCCCAGTCATGGTCTGATCCTTCCATTTTAAGTAATAGCGATATGTAAAATTTGGAATAATTTTCCATTTTTGGCAGGTTCTCTCCTTAAAACATAAACTTAACCTAAAATGTATCACTTTCTTAGGCTATATCAGTACTTCGTGGGTTGTGCTGAGTGGACAACTGGCTGCATAAATGGCCTGGGCCAGTGGTCACAAACCCATATGAGGTGGGCTTTTCAGTGGAAGGTTTGATAAAGACGTGTGGAGACACGTAAGTAGTGCTGGGAGCTAACAGTGGTTTGCCATCCATCACTAGCCCCAAGTGCAGGGCAGCTACTGGGTAAATAAATTTATAAATACTTAAATTTACTTAAATACTTAAATTTATAAATACTTAAAGGGTGGGTGTCAATGGGATGGTGCCAGTCTTTTTTCAGTGGTGCCCAGTGACAGGACAAGAGGAAATGGGCACAAACTTGAATATAAGAAGTTTCATCTAAACATGAGGAGGAGCTTCTTTACTGTGAGGGTGGCAGAGCCCTGGAACAGGCTGCCCAGGGAGGTGGTGGAGTCTCCTTCTCTGGAGACATCAAAAACCTGCCTGGACAAGTTCCTGTGCAACCTGCTCTGGGTGGACCTGCTCTGGCAGGGGGGTTGGACTAGATGATCTCCAGAGGTCCCTTCTGACCCCATATCATTCCATGATTCCATGAAATGGCTGAGATGAGAAGTTTTGTGGTTTGTTTTTTCGCTTTGGGGGGGGCTGTTGTTTGTTTTCCTTATCCAAAACGTGAATCAATGTATTCCATTAGACTGGTAAGATCTAAACCGTTTTCTGTGATATCTTGACACCTAGTACTTCTGGGTATACGGTGGGATAAGCTAGTGTGGGGCAGCTAGATTGCTTTCAATCCCTAGGATGTAATTTGTTGATGTTCTCTTACTCTATATACTCTACAGTTTTAAGAGACACATTTCATACATGAAACTGTCTTGCCAGAAGCTCAATGTCACTTGCTAGTAGGTGAGCTTTAAAGCTTCTGAGAAAGGTGATTTAAACCCTATTTTCAAACGTTTTCTTACTCTGTCAATAGCATGTATGTGGGAGACATTCTTGGGTTTTACTTGTATCTGCAACTCAAGTATATCCCGTTTATATTGATTTTAAAAAACTTGACAGAGCTTTAAGGTTTCCAAAGAAATAATGGTTTTCTACCTCTGTGTGAACTCTTCTTCCTTTCTTCCCCTCATTTTCACCACTGCAAGTTCTAGTTTGTGGGTTTGCAAGCTTTCAGGGCTTCTTTGGTAGTGTTATTTACTGTGTTAAGATTTGTTGTGACATGAAGAAGTTCATACCATAAAGATTCTTTAATTATCTAAGTAGGCTCTTTTTTGTGGGAACCTTCCAGTGTTGCGTCACTTAGTAGGCTTTTTTGATTTAACTACTAGGATCACACTGCTAATGATGATGGAAAACTCGTGATTGCACTGCAAGAGTGCATTTACACAATGCAAAGGAAGCTTCATAACCATGAAAGAGCATTCTGTCTATATGCACCAGTATTCCCACTTAGAAAGAAGCTCATTTGCCAGTAGATTTTTTTTTAATCCTATTAGAAGGAAAAAATAGACTTTTTTTTTTTTTTTTTACATTCAAGTCATAAGCAGACGCTTCCATGGCTGTGATGTTGCAGGCAAACAAGAAAGCGATGCCCCAGGAGAGGTTTCTGACCATGGGGCATGTGTTGATATGAGAGGAATGGGAGATGAGGAAGTTCGATGCAAGGACCACCGATGAATGGAGTTTGGTCTTAACCATACCTTTCCCCCAGTCCTCCTTGCCTTTTTATGTGTTTCCTTACAAAGATGACTCTCCCCACTAATTGAGAGGACATCATTAGTTCATAGTATAAATATTTACAAATATTATGGAAGTGGATTAGTAATTTAACAAATGTCTTTTTTAAAAAACATTTTGACAAAAGGGCTGACACTGAATTCTGCCTCCCCTCTTCACTGTTAGTGACAGATGGAGATGTGTCAGCTTTTGCCTCTTTTGCATGTGACTGTTCTCTTAATTCGCGTATGAACAGCCACCAGTGAATGGAAATACATCTTGACTTAAGTAGCTGGCGCTGTTTAATTGAAGTGGCTCATACTTGTAAGCAAGAAGTGCTTAAAAATGAAGTTGGATTCATTATGTTTCATACAGGAGTGTGTCATCCACAGTGAACTTCAAGTGTAGGAAGAGAAGCTCCTGAATAATGTGTTCCTAGAACAGGGTAACAGAGTCTCACCGAAGTATTTTTCTGAAGGAAATGGTTGTGGACTAAGCCAGTGCCCTTTTTGGGAATGCAAAGAGGCAATCAGGACCAGCCTAACCAAGAGAAGAAAAAGAAGAAAGTGATGATCTACCAGGAGAGACATGGTAAGGGAAAGAACAGGCCTGTCAGAACTAGGAGGAGATTCTCAATGGATTTTCAGTAAATAAGGTGTACCCAAGCTCTTGTAAAAGACGTCAGCCCAAATTGAAATTATTTCTATCCTTGTCCATTCCTCTTGTACTTCAGGGCAGGGTAAGAGGTGGAGCTCTTGATAAACCTTCAAGACAGAACAATTTTGTGAGAATCTCAACTGTTCTGTGAATAGTGGATGAATAAGCTTCAAATTTTCATGGATTAAAAGTTTCAAAACAGCCCAAACTTAAATGGTAGAAGTGTTTAATTATTTTTAAAAACCACTAATTTGCTTTTAGGGGTCTAACTGATATAAAGCCTTGGTGACGCACGGAGTCTGTTGTGAAATAATACTAATGTTGTGTTGGTGCTCTGCCAAACTAATTCTTCCAAACACCTAGTTAATGCTTTTAATGATGTGTCTCTGCTTTCTGGCTCAGGTCTGCCATTGTACCTGCCAATCTGCCTCCTCCCTTTGCAGATGATTTCTAAAACTGCCACATCTATGTCTCCCTTTACGAGTTCTTCATTTTTTCTCTCTCTTTTTGTTTAGGTTTTTTTTTTCTTCTCACAGGTTTAAAAAAAGACTGTTCAATGCTGAATTGTTTGCAAAATTGGCAACAGAGGCACCCTAGCAGTATAATGGAGAGGCACAAGTAGAGAGGAGTTGAGAATAGCGGCTTTGCATATTTCTCCTCACATACCAGACTGTTTAAATCTGAATGTGTACATTGGCCTTGAAGTGTATCTTCAAGAAAGCTCTTAATAAAGCCTCTTGTTTTGCATAACAGTATCCGGGAGCTTGCTGTTCTACTTGTAAAGAACATTGTACTTTCTGCTCAGTTCTCTTTTCAGTGAGGGACGAGAGTTTTGAGGTTAAGGTTGCTGTGTGCAAACACAACACACAATGGACTCTCAAGAAGCTCTACAGTCGTGTTGTCAGCTCCATAGTGTTCCTTCTGAATTTCACCTGTACCAAGGACCAGATCTCTTATGTGATGCTTTGAATGTTGAGAGTGGACACAATGCTACCTCTTTGTCTGCTTTATCATTAGTGATTACACTTGGGAAAGTCCCCTCACCTTTCAGTGGTTTGGGTTTTCCCCTTCCTGAAATTATGGTAGTGATTATAACTTTATTTTTTTATGAGGTAAAAACATGATAACAAATTGTTGGCAATGTTGCCGTGGGGCTTAGGCAGAAAGCTTTAGTTCATACTTAAGAATACCTCAACCTCACAGCAACATTGCCATCTTTTCTCTCATATTCCTTTGTATCTCCCTAATTCTCTCTGCCCTGCCCAACCTGTGCTACATGGGCAGTCACTCCACTTCCCAAGGTCCTTAATCAGTCCTCACTTGAGATGCCAACAGTAATAAATCAGTGCTATTGCCAGTACTGGGCCAGGATACAGATGCTGCTAGAGAGACACCAATGAAGATTAACTACTGTTTGTTAGATTTTTAAAGGAAGTCTTTTAGCTGTTTATAAAGAGAGTAGGGATTGCTCCAAACAGCTTAAAGACTTATTTCTTCAATGTAACAAAAGTCAGTTTATCTCAATTGCTGCTACTGCAGGAGCTGTGCCTGTATCAGAGGGACCAGTGCAGCAGAGCCACAGCCATGGAGATGTAGAAAAGGTAGAAGCTACAGCTGGGATTCACAGTGCTTGAGAAACTGACCTAGGCTGCCAAAAATCCACATCTGTAGAAGATTAGGTAAAGGAAAAGCCAAGGAGGAGAGAGGTAAATAGGATGGCACAAATATAAAGTGAAGGCTATGCAAGTCTTCTTCATCAGCCCATCCCTAATTCTGCTTCTTAAGGTAGTTATCAGCAACTCCTGAAGCTGGAAGAGATGGATCAAATCAAGCCCAAGTCTGAAAGCTCCTACAGGACAACTCTGTAGATTAACTTGACTTTGATGAGATGATCTCTGAAGAGGGCATAACATTTACATCAAAGGCACAGGAACCTAACAGGTCACGTTGCAATGTTTAGGTGAAGTCAAGGCACTCAATGGTATGCCGAGGAGCAGTCCCCACCAAAGTGCAGTAAAGCAGAGCCTGATCTTCAAGTTCAGGAGTTAGTCCAACTGGTATTCTAGTGTTTGGCTGTGCTGAACACAATGCTCTTGATTTTAGGTTTATCTACGTGCAGAGATATGTCTCATTCTGGAGTCACCTCAGCATCCCCTTCTGCACAGCTATGCCTTTAACGCTGCAATGTAGGACCTGTAACAACAGATTTATCCTAGTATGAGTCCCCCTACTTAGCTGCTTTCGTAGCCAGGAGATAACTCACAGAGAACATGACAAAACTAGGCCCAGTCTAGACACAACGTTTTCCATGTTTAATTATTCTATGAGCTATTTCTTTTTAAAGCGGTGAAATCATTTTTATGTCAGTGTCCCCATAGCCCAGATGCACCTTGCAGCAACAAAACACCCAAGAGATGTCTGCATATTTATTTTTATGTCTTGGAAGAATCTGCATATACTAAAAAACATTTTGAAAACATCCTGGTAGCAATAATATCCCATCACTCTCCACCCACAATCTATTGAGACTGAATGTTTGCTTCCTCCGAGCCACCTCGTTGCCTCTAAACCTATTCATGTGCCTCTAAAAATGCTTTTGCTGCACTCTGCAAATCACCAAGCTCAGGTTAGGTAGGAGAAATTCCTCCACTGGTAAATGGATTGATTATAGTGGTACCCTGGTGTGGTTTTTGTCTGTTTTTTAATCACGTGGTAGTCCCACAATCTTACTGCATCTTTCTTTTCCCTATCTTTCTATATGCACAAACTTACTCCTTGGAGATAGTCTAGCTTCCAAAAGTTGGAAGTCTGAAATACATGTCTTTTACAGAAGGGATAATTACTTACATGTAAATTGTAGTTCTCTGAAGATACATCTAAAAAATTACCCCTCGCCCACATACTCACCTTCCCACTGAGCTGAGATTTCTCTGCATTTTATGGGCTTTAAAAATAGGGTGTCCCTCCCCCCCTTCTCTAACTTGCTGCTGTACTGGGAGGGTTTTTTTACTTTCTTTTACAGACAAAGCGGACTTTTGGAGAATTCAGGATAGCTGAAACATCTCAGCAGGTGTGGTGTGAAACTCTGCTTGCTGTGAGCACTGACTTACAACTTTGAGCTCACAGGCATCCCACTGAGTTTCTGTTCAGGTGAACAAAATCCCACTTCTTCCATGTTACAGGCTGGATCATCAACTGGGACAAAAAGGCATGGCCCCGTTTATTTGAATGGAGCTGTGCTAATTTACACAGATTTAAAAAAGCCAATTTTAAAGGATAATCTGCACTTAAGACCTACAGCGGGTAAGTAACTGCCTCCAAATGTGGCTCTTCTGGTACTTATTTTCTGTTAATTTGATTTTGTCATTTTTCTGTAGGGTTTTTTGTAGCAAATTAAAATTTTTATGATAGAAAGGGGGGAATATACCTGGGGCTCATTGTTACAGTGAAAGTGAGAGAGTAGGAGGAACAGAGGTTAATCTTTCTCCTTGCTGATTACGTGAGGCAATGTGAATCATGTGAATTAATTCTTTAATTTAGTGTGTTTCCTTTGTCGTCCACCCCCCCCAAAAGTAATACAGAGTTTTATATTTTATCCTTCCATTTATGTCTTAATTACTGCCTCAGTTCTTCCCTGCACTGTACTTGGAATGGCATCTTTTAATATTATTTCAGAAAATAGTTTGTTTTATGAATTGTATTCATGTTATAATAATTATATTATTGCTTATCATTTAGTAACTAAAGTGCACAGATTCTTGGGTTTAGTAGTTACATGGATACAGGCTTGTTATAAATTTTAGGATGTGGTTTAATGAAACACGCCAGGAGAGTAGGAGGCCGGACTGCACTTTACTCTTACTGATATTGTTGTTTTTCCTGCAGGGACTGGTTCTTATGTCACTAGTCTTGATCCTTTTGTAAAGTAAGTCGGTACTTGCTACTATTTTAACTTTTCTGTCTGCAGAACATCCTTTTAAGAACCAGTTATGTACACTGGAATAATTATTTACTCTTGATTAACACGGTAGTTTCATTCATGGCTATTAACGATCCCTTGTTGGTAGTCTGTTCTTTTATTTAAAATCCAGGCCTGGAAAAATTTTCTTGCCTGCAGCTGCTTGAGGAAAAGGTATACAACTAATTGAACCCCTTGGCTCTAGCTGATGGCCTGTAGATGTTCATCTTGCTCAAACAGCAGCATAGGACTTTCCATGCGGGCAGGCTGCTCTGGTATTCAGAGTCTAGCTTTATTCCCTCAGTTCAATTATCATTTGTCCCAGGTGAAAGAAAGGTGAAGACATCTTGTGGTGAAGTATGCTGCAAGAATTAGGAAGCTGATTCACTCTTCGGGTGTTTAGTAATCAACCAGAGATTATGTTATCAAATATACACTGTATGAGTTGATCTAAATAGTATCTAAATAGTGATATCATATAATGTACAATTACTAAAATATTCAGACAATTACAATATAAATGTTGGAAGCCTAACCTGATAGCTGACGCAATACCTGCTGTTCAGCACAGTAATTCTACGTGGACTTACAGTTAGCAAGGCATGGCCAGACAGAAACGGGGAAGATCCACGTGTTGCGTTAATGGATCATCATACTGAGGTATGTCATAGAATCATAGAATCATAGAATGGTTTGGGTTCGAAGGGACCTTAAAGATCATCTAGTTCCAACCGCCCTGCCATGGGCAGGGACACCTCCACTAGAGCAGGTTGCTCAAAGCCCCATCCAGCCTGGCCTTGAACGCTTCCAGGGATGAGGCATCCATGACTTCCCCGGGCAACCTGTTCCAGTGCCTCACCACCCTCACTGTGAAGAATTTCTTTCTAGTATCTAATCTCCCCTCTTCCAATTTAAAATCATTGCCCCTTGTCCTGTCGCTACACTTCCTCGTAAAGAGTCCCTCTCCAGCTCTCCTGTAGGCTCCCTTCAGATACTGAAAGGCCGTTATAAGGTCTCCCCGGAGCCTTCTCTTCTCCAGGCTGAACAACCC
>JAOXNO010000078.1:8710706-8723732 GCA_028565335.1 Limnodromus scolopaceus | reverse complement strand
AGTAGAGGGGTAGAATCACCTCCCGTGACCTGCTGGCCACACTTCTCTTGATGCAGCCCAGGATGCAGTTGGCTTTCCGGGGTGCCAGTGCACATTGCCGGCTCACGTTAAGCTTCTCATCCACCAACACCCCCAAGTCCTTCTCCTCAGGGCAGCTTTCTAGCCATTCTCCTCCCAACCTGTATTTGTGCCTGGGATCGCCATGTCTCAGGTGCAGGACCCTGCACTTGGCTTGGTTGAACTTCATGCAATTTGCACGAGCCCACCTCTCAAGCCTTGTCATTCAAATTCACTTTAGAAAACAGGTCCAGGTATGTAAGGTGCAATAATGAAGTAATCACATGTAAAACTGACCGATGCTAAAGGGCTTAAAATAGAGATTGAGTAAAAATACCATGACAAAGACAGACCCAAGTGGGTATATTTGAAATAGGTATTTCATATAGCCCTCACAGTTGCCGCAGAGTTTGTGCCAGTGTCACAGGGTTTATCACAAAGTGACCTCACCCAGGCAGGAGTACTAACAATGTGGTACTCTCATTAACTGTTGCGATGCTAGTTTAATAGTGCCACCAAATGTTGTCTCCATCAAGAAATAAGAAGAAAAGCCTTAGCTGTTAGGCCTTGCCATCCTTTCTAATCACTTCAAGCACTTAGATCAAAGGACTCTTTTGCTAAACTTACATAAATGTATCCTTTTATCTTTGTCCCATTTTCATATCCTGGATGATTTTTTTATGGTGTTCTTGGAGATGGCAGGCAGCAGTACACACACCAGCAAGCCAGACGTGCACTCCAGAATATTTAGAATCATAGAATCTTTTGATTGGAAGAGACCTTTAAGATCATTGAGTCCAACCGTTAACCCAGCACTGCCAAGTTACCACTAAACCACATCCCTCAGCACTACATCTTCATGTCCTGTAAATACCTCCAGGGATGGTGCCTCAACCACTTCCCTGGGCAGCCTGTTCCAATGCTTGATAACCCTTTCAGTGAAGAAATTTTTCCTAATATTTAGGAGGAAGCAAGATCCTAACAGCTAGGCTCAGCCTCCCGAGTTTAAATGTCAGAGGGAGATGAGTGAGAATCATGGAATCATCTAGGTTGGAAGGGACCTTCAAGATCATCTAGTCCAACCATCAACCTAACTCTGATTAAAAAAAAAACACAAACAAGCAACAATCCGTCACTAAGCCATGTTACTGAGCACTATTGTCAACCCGCCTTTTAAATACCTCCAGGGATGGTGCCTCAATCACTGCCCTGGGCAGCCCATGCCAATGCTTAATAACCCTTTCAGAGTAAAATTTTTTTCTAATATCAAATCTGAACCTCCCCTGGTGCAACGTGAGGTCATTTCCTCTTGTCCTATTGCCTGTGACTTAGGAGAAGAGACCGACCCCCACCTCTCTACATGCCCCCCTTCAGGCAGTTGTAGAGAGTGATAAGGTCTCCCCTCAGCCTCCTCTTCTCCAGACTGAACAACCCCAGCTCCCTCAGCCTCTCCTCATGAGACTTACTCTCCAGACCCCTCACCAGCTTCATTGCCCTTCCCTGGGCCTGCTCCAGCACCTCAATGTCTTTCTTGTGGTAAGGGGCCCAAACCTGGACACAGCACTCGAGATGGGGCCTCACCAGTGCCCAGTACAGGTGGACGATCACCTCTTGGGTCCTACTTACCACGCTGTTCCTGATACAGGCCAGAAGCTGCAGTTCATTGCCAGTGACCTGTGTGGATGGAGAGGCTTCTGGGCAATCATAGCCTCTGTTTTAACTTCTGCCTAATGCAAGGAAAATTCGTTGTCCATATGTAAAGCCAGAGGTGCCTCGGTGCAGCACAAGGCGGGTGCGGTGGGTCGGCCTTGGCTGAGGGCCACGCGCCCGCCCAGCTGCTCTCTCGCTCCCCCTCCTCAACAGGAACCCAAAGCAAAATAAGAGGAAAAAGCTTGTGGGTCAAGATAAAGACAGGGAGATCACTTTACCGGTCACCATCATGGGCAAAACAGACTCAACTTGGGGAAAATTAATTTAATTTATTGCTTGGGCACTAGGACCACCTCCTCCTCTTCCTCCCCAGAACTGGGCACTCGCTGGGCTGTTTTTCATGCTTTTTTCCTCACTCCTTACAGCCTCTGTGGTGTTTTCTTAAGGGCCGCCAGCGTCAATGATGAGCCCCGCTGTGCCCTGTGGTGGGACTGTGGCGGAACCGGCTGGAACTGGCTGTGTGCGCCACAGGGTGGCCCCGCCCGCTCCTCACAGAGGAGCCCCCGCAGCCAGCGCCTGGACACAGCAGGGTTCCTGGGTTGTGGTTCTTCAGCCTGTCACATTTCTGGAGGATTTTGGTGTCAACAGCTGTGGAGAGGGACAGGTAAACTCCAGCGGCTCCTGTCAAGGACCCACCCGTGTGGGTACGGGGGGTTTTATATTGCAGTTTGGGGTCAAGAAGCTGGCTCTGAATAGAATTGGTATCTGGCTCTGTTGGTTTATTCTTTCCCCCTGAGGAAACATCTCTCCCTGTGTCTTTCCATATCCTTGTCCTTCCATGACCTTCTAGTCACGGCTGTGCACCCGCACGTTCTTATGGACAAAGTGTTTTGCCTGTTGCCTAAATGACACAAAGTGGTTCTCAAGGACCTGCCAAAATATGGCCTTGAAATCATAATCTTATTAACATAAGCTCATATTGGGGCTGTTTCATTTTGATCTACTTACGTGGTCTCTACAGACTTGCTTTAACATTGTCTTTGTTTCCTCTGGACATTGCAGTGTGGCCTACATAAACGCCTACTAAATTTATTTTACCGGTGGCTTTAGCGTGATACCATTCCCCACAGCTGACATGTTGTGCTCATCAATGCCATTGTGTAAATAAGCTCAGGAAACCGCTGCAGAAATTGCTAGTTTGCTTATTTAGTACATGCGTGCTTTCATAGGCCGGGAGCTATATTCCTCCCATCCGCCCTGCGGTGCTTTCGTCTTGGTGTGGTTTCCTTGCACTGGGGAGTTTGCAGGTATGTGCTTTTTTAGAGAAGTCTGAGAATTCACCCCCAGCACCTATTACCCTGGTGATGGCAGCACGTCTTTGCTTGGCTAGGTCAGACCTTTGGTGGGCAGCAGGTTCCTGGCAGACTTGAGTGTGAGTTGATTGATAACGATTTTCTGAAGCAGAGAGCTTGGCTTCTTTGTCCAAACACAGCAACTTCTTATGTCGGTGAAATTTTTTTAAGAAATGAAGGAGGGAGCTAAAGAACCTGAAACATGAAGTATTAAATACCAAATAATTTTGCAATAACATACATCTTTGTGTTGCCTTTTTACCAAGAAAGAACATGTCCATCACATATGATTGATAGTCTTTCAGACAGTATTAGCAGTAGTATAAACTGCTCTTCTGTATTAAAAGGAAGTGAATTCAAATGGCCAGAGTTCCCGTGCTCCAAAAATTATCTTTCTTAGAAACTAAATAAAACAAGCATACAGAACAGCAAAATAAAAATTTCTTGTCTAGAGGTAATTCTTGCTTGCAGCCTCAGAGTGGAAGACTTACAGAGACAGCAGATAGTCTCAGCCACTCAGAGACTCCAAGTTTGCATGGGAGCCAGGCTGCTTTAAATTGTTGCTTTTCAAAGCTTCTCTCCTGGTGCACTGCTGCCAAAGAGACAGGCTTAGCAGCAGCCTAAGCCAGATTCTTGTTAGAGAAGAGGGATAACAGTAAGAAGAGTACTTTACAGAAGAAAAAGGATACATATCAGGGAGAGGACAGTATCAGAAATTAAAAATCCCTTTACTTGGTGGTATGTGAGTTGCTCAAACTGATGGAGAGAATATTTAAGATTATTTAATCTTTACTTCTGCGTCTGGTCAGGGTTTCTTCAAATATCAGGTCGATGAGATCTGGATAGTGCCATGATATCTCAGGAGCTCTTGAGGATGTCAAGTCAGAAGAAGCAGGAAATTGTTTTGAGTTCATCTTTATATGGGTGCCTAACTAAAATCTTTTACAGCTAACCCAAAGGGATTGGTAAATAACTAACTACTACCACTATATTTTTTTCAATAATCTATTTTTAATCTTGGCATATCATCTTTGCTTCACTGATTTTCTAGTTCATTCTCCTTTTGCTTTCTACTCATGATCAGAACACAGTTAGCAATATTTATTTGGATAAATTTAGACCTAATAATCTTTTTGTACTAAAAGTTTGACAACATTAATCATCACTGGTAACTGACCCCTTATGAGCTTTTATCCATGCAAGAGCAGTGGTGTTCAGGACCTTGAGCCCCAGTACTGAAAACATATGAAGAATGAAATTATAATCTTACTGAAGCCAGTGGGAAAACACCTTCTTCAAAGAAGGGGATAAAAGAACACTGTTTTTGGAAATGCTGGGCATCCATAAATATAAGTGTATATATTATGCCTCTTTTCATACATCACCTTGAGATCTAAGATGCTATATATTAAAAGAGGCTACAATGCCTGTTATGTGTTCATGGGATTTATCCCTTTTGCTATCCTATTTATCCCTTTTCCTATCACAGTGCCTTTTAGTAAGTTCTGGAATCTGTGTAAATTTCTGACTCTGAGAAGTACTTTTATTTTTAATTTAAGACTTAGAAGTCTTAAATGTCTTACTCTTTGTAATGTATTCTGCAAAGGCCATATTTAACTGGCCTCCGTAGTATCGTTGCTCCAAGTAAATGTGTGGGCTAAATGAATCGTCAGGCATCAAATCCCAAACATAAGCATGCACTTAAACTCTGTGGATTTCATACAAATAAATGAATGTGCACCATTCATTCTTGTACAGTGTGAACATAGCTTTCCTATATTTCTAAGATTTTTCACAAAGCGTCATGATGGTCTTAATTATTCAGTACTTATTATGAGCCTTCAAGAGTGGAACGAGAAGCGCATTTCCTAGAAATGAAACATGGAAGTGTTCTCTAGGCTATTTTAATGGTAATTGTTGTTCACTTTTTCAGAGCTTGAGCTTTAAACACCACAACTGTGACAAGATCAGACCAAACTGAGAAATGTATTTTGGCCATGAGATGAAATTGTGAATTGGCATTTAATTGTGGAAAGTGATTCTGTAGCAGGCCGATTTAGATTTTTCAGTTGGTGTGAGTCAGTGAGCTTTTATGGTTACAAAATTGCACAGTAGGCTTTAATTGTGCATAATTATTGCACTGCATGGTGCAGAGTACTATATTCTAGGCATTCAGCTGCATTCTGTTAAATTTTATTCTATTGAACTCTGTGAAGAAGTATACCTGATGCTATTTGATACATGCTTGTTTAATCTGCTCATGCTTTTTTGTCTTAAGAAAATGAAAAATAATTAAAATAGAATACATATAGGAGTGTAACTTCAAATAATACAGGATTCAGTTTTGTTTATATTCATCTGTGCATTCTTAAGGCTGAATGACACTTGGCTGACTTTAGTTGTGTTACTTCAATAATCCGTAGCTGTTTCCAATTTGACTATTTTTCTTTCCTGAGTATTTTATGCCTGCTGGATCTGACCGATGCATCCAGCCAGAACACAGACTGTGATTCAGAATCAGGAAAACTTTATTTCTTCCTCTGTAAGCAAGTAAAACATTTTTATCACTGTGGACTTGGTGATTTGTGAAATCCTGTTGTACTTTGTTTTTTCTCCTGCTAAGCTTTTAAGTTGTCAGGAGTGATCTAATTGTTTCCCATCTTTTCACCAATAATGGAACCCAGGCCAGTACTTTGTTGCTCTCATGAATTCAGTATTACAGCTCTCAGTCATCAAAAAGCCTTTATCGTGTTTCTGGGATGTGACATTTCTGTAGAGAAGCAGCTTTGGGTTCAGGGCTTGGGTTTTTTGGGGGGGACAAAAAAATAGAGTCTGATATTATTGTAATTAATCCACCACAAGATTCTGTAGTTCTCTTTCCCTGCCAGGGATGAAAGTACTGTATAACAAACAGTAGCTCTAGCAGATCTTTTTCCTATCGGTATTGATGAACTTGCCATTGTTATAATGTAGATAACAATCTGTGCAATAGTCTTCTTTATTGTTAGCATCTTTCAGCACAGCAACTTTTGTAGCTGGCCTCAAAGAACAAACCCCAGGAAGAATGAACTTTGATTGCACCACTGCAAAGTCTTTTTTTGTTCTTCTTGTTTGTATAGTAAAAATGAAGTAGCAGGAAGAAGCTTCATTTTTTAAATCATCTATTCTGTATTATTCCAAGATGTTCTGAAGAATATTATTACAGGTGGGGTTAAGCTGGGCAGGGATTTTTTCCCCCTTCCAACCTATTTACCTACAGTTATACCTGGTGATCTATATAATTCAAAAAGAACACGTGAAAATTTCTTGAATGGCTTTACAGTTCTTTCCATAAGAATGTGTGCATTCAGGAACAATGCAGAATCGCTGGCATTCCACCCTACTCTGAATTGCTGAATTTTACCAGGGAAGTGAGCAGTGTATCTAATTTTTATGATTTCTGCTTCATTACTTGTATCAATGGGAAGTAGCTGTACAAACACAAAGTCCTGTCTGACGCCTGCCTTCCTATGGTGCTCTCAGCCAGGAGTGCGGAGAGAACAGACACCTCTGTGGGAGGGTGAGGGGTAACTGTTGAGAGGAACTGTGAAAGGAAACATTTGCACACATCTTAAGACCTTTCTCTTCTTTATAGGCACTAGCTGTTAAATGTGGTCTGATCCTCACTTAAATAAGGTCATTTTACAATATGACAGGTCTAAATGTTTATTTACTTCAAAAGCCATCGCACTTCCAGAGATAATAAAGCCTTTGATAATGTGCCATAGAACTGCATCAACCGTGATGCTTCAGTCTGGTTTTTTGTTTTGTTTTGTTTTTTTAAAAAAAAAGTTGGTGTGGTTTTGTTTTGTGTTGGTTTTTCTTTTTCCTTGCTTTAGTTTTTCAGGGACAGGAGGAGGAAAGAGCAACAATAGAAAGGAAGAATTTCTTACTGATTATCGTATTGTCTTAGAAGACAATTTGGATGCAGTCCCAGATTATACATCTGCCCCTCTAATGTACATCTGAAATTATAATAATACCAAATCAGACATCTGTGTGCTAGATGTGTTCAGCTGCTCACAAGTGTGCTGCTGCTGCTACTGCATCTGCAGAGAACAGCCTGAGGTTCCTCCTGTGTTTTGCAAGGAACGGCGAGAGGAAAGAGCAGCCTTTGTGCCTGGCCTCACCATCCAATTCAGAAAGGTCTGCTTGGCATTACACTCTTTGGTTTTCATCCTGCTTGCTCCAATACCCATAATGTTCTCTAGCTCCCACCCGGAGTCAGATTATGCTTCAGAATTACAAAAGCAATTGAAGTAAAAATGTTTTCTCATGGTACTGTTAACTGGACAGATGCCAGCATTGAGGTCCTGATGAGTCTCTGATGGGTCAGGGCAGTTTTTCCATGCAGGGTATAAACCTGAAATGGAGAAAACTGCGATGGCCTGACTGCACCAGTTACTCGGGCATATTCCTCTAACTGTTCTTAGCCAGTATGGTTAAATTAATTAAAGTTACTTGAACAGTTGCAGTCTTTCAAAGAGAGCTGGAGCTTTTTTGCAGCTCAAGTGAAGTTACAGGCTACGGTAGGATTGCGAAAAGGTTTACCATCTTTATTTATTCATATAAAGGGATTTATATTTTGTATTTTGCTAATACATATAACTGATGTATGCATAGCTAATAACTGTAAACCAGTCCCAGAGTGGAAAAACCCATTTATATTTGACATCTTTTGTGAGATAGCTTTATTTCCAATGTAGAAAGAAGACTGATATTCAATAGGTCCCTCCTTTCAGGTTCTTTTTCCAAAGACTTCATTTATAGGTTGCCAGGTAACCAGAAGTCTTTGACTTTTAAATAATACTTCATACAGGCACAAAAAGTGTGATTTTTTCCGGAGCTGAAATGGCAAGAACTATCTGAAATGAACAGTAGTCTTAGCAAATGCCTATGGAGCTGACCACTGATATGCATGCACACAAATGTGAAAGAAGCAATTTGCTAAACTCTTCAGTGTCTGTATGGATCAAATTTCAAGTACAGACAGTGTGCATCTTCCTAGCTGATTATTAAATTGAATCTGCATATTCTTACTTAAGGTCATACTGCTGTTCAATAGATAAATCGTGTTCTTCGTCTCCTCCGGGAAAGCCAGGTGTGTGCTGCTCTGAGTCTGCTTTTCCTTCTCCACCAAGTTCACTAGGGTTTCTGCACTAGGGAAGAGAGGGATAAAAACGATAAGATTAATTAAAATTGTCAGCATTAACATGTCCAGCCAAGTGTCCCTAGAGGACAGTGACAGCTCTTCCTTCTACCTTCATCTTAGAAGAAAGAGCCCAGTGCTGTGGATTACCCAGACTCACTCATGGAGCTGGAGAAAATGGGATGTGCTCCAGAATGAGCTTAGTCATGGATCTGCCAGTTTTTGCAACCATCTACAAGGCTGTGGCTCAGTTATCATTTAGATAGCTGCCTTATTCGAATGATCTAATCCAACGTAAGTCAAAGTTAAATGTGTATTACAGCCCTATGCTAACTGGCATCAGTGAGAGGATGCAGTTGATTTTAGTTGTAATCCCATGTAACTAAAGCCTCCCAGTCCTGACAGTGGGTAGGGGTGGGAGAGGCCAAGTTGGGACTTGGAGCCTAGAGAACAGGGTCTTTATGGATCTCAAAAGTTGTTGGTGTGGCCAAACACAGTATCAACCTTCACAGCTAGCATGGAGCTAGCCTTAACAGCAAGAATCTTGTGCAATAGGATTGCTTGAAGACTCCTGCCCCAGCTGGCTTTATGGTGAATCTTGCACAAGAGCAGCTTTTGCTCTGCATCTTGGCACAGTGAGTCCAAGGGGCAGTTCACCTGCCTCTGAGTGATTGCCTTTAATTCTTGCCTCTCTCTGATCTTTAGCAACAGGGCAGGAGTTGCAGTGCAGCCTTATCAGCAGAGAGCTGTCCTGAGACCAGTATCTTCTTTCATACAGTTCCCTGAGAGTCACAGTGTGGCAACGAATTGCAGTTCTTACTTGACCAGCTTTGAGTTTGAGCTCTCCATGCAACAACATCTTTCCTTTCCCTTTAAAGTACAGATTTTGAAAGTTTTATTTTTCACAGTATTTTTACTGTGGAGATACTTCTGAGGTCATTGTGAAATACCTTACTCAAACGTTCCAGGCAAATCAATTTATTTCCAGAGCCTCGTCATGGCAGCAATGTGTTAGAACAACTTAATAAAATGTTTATATCAATGTCTGAAGTTCACAGTAATCTGAGAGTGTGCAATGACATCTGTAGGATAAGTTATACAGCTCAGCACTGAAACATGACCATGGTACAAAGTATATTGTTTGGCAATCTACTGTCAGACGTGAAATCCAGCTTTGCAATTTTTGCTTCAGAATTTACACTGACAACTTCTTTATCATAAATGAGAGGCGCTTACATGCCATCCTGTGGGCATTCCAGTCGAATCTGTGCACTTCAGCATCAGAAGTGGTGCAGAAAACACAACCTGTGCACCATTAAAACCAGCCAGACTTTTCCTAGCAGCGTGCTTATGCTAGCTATTCAGATAAAGTAAAACTGATAACACATTTATCAGGTGCTTCACTCCCTCTGTCCTTCTGATGAAGTGCTCTGAAATTATAGCATAAAGATTGCAATTTTATTTCAGCAGAACCCAAAAGTCTTAATGCCTTATTGCTGAAAAATCAAACAACTGTCCTTATAATCAGCCTAAAACAAGATGACAGAACACAGAGAAGATTCCTTCCACACGAAGTCACTGCAGTTCTTGGGTAAATGGTTACCCATTTGTACCTCAATATATGTTTATTTATACATGTCAAACTAGAAGTAGTTTAGTAACATAAAATAGAAATTTGGCATCCACAGCCTGCACTTCTCTGCATTCCTACCAAAACCTGGTAAAAACCATAGATACACACTTTCCTAAAGTACCAGAAAGCCTACATCAAAGGTAATACATCAATTTGCTAAAATGGCAAATGGAAGTGATTCATCCCTTCCAGATGCTGGCTTCCTACTATTAGTTCAGGAATAGTAAGGAGATGTCGGGGAGCTGGAAAAGCTCATTTCAACAGCTTCTCTTCATTCATGATTCAGTTGGGGTTGGACCCAAAATTGTTGAAGTATTACTGCAGTTGATTGCGACAGGACTGTAGTATCCAGCCCTTCCCTAAGCAGATAGAGAAAATAAAAGCTTAGGAGTTAAATAAGGCCATGTGATGCAGTGGAATATTCCAGTCAAATCACAGCCAAATCCTTTAGACTCAAGTGTTAGGCTGTTTCCAGGTGAAGACAGCAAAAGTGTTTGTAATGACTCAGAAACGTTCAATGAAGCTTCTTGGGCGATATCACAGGAGGATGACTGAAACAAGTTTAAATCAGGAGACTTAGATGTCTTAGACTCCACAAAATTGAAAAGCGGATTTTTAAAAGGGCACCTCTGGCCTTGTGATGCTTTTTTAAAATCACAGAATGTGGGGTAGTGACTAAGATATTCCAAAGACTTAAAAAACTTGACATGGGTAAGAAACTATACTCTTAGCCTTATGTCAGTCCTGGGGAAAATAATGGAAAAGTTAATAAGGGATTTAAATGATAGCGATTCAAAGGACAGAAATATAATAAATGCTAATCAGCACAGTTTTTCTGAAAAATATAGCTTATGCAGCAAATGTGATTTTGAATGAGATTATAAATGTTTTGATAATGGTGGTTGTGTAGATTTGGATAATATTTTCCTTGTATTCTGATGAAAAATTTTGCATTCTACATCTTCAGTGAAACATGCATTAAAAATGAGCTAATGGATAGATCTCAAAGATGAGATATCATTGGCAATTATTACAGAACTCTTAAAGTGCTCTAGGGAGGTTGATTCAGGGAACCTTAAACAGAATGTGGCAGATAGACTGAGTAGCTAGTGCTAATCAAGGGCTGGAGCCAGGCATTCCCTCTGGGAATCGGAAAAACTTGGATGTATTTCAAACGAAATGTGAAACTACTGAATGTTTTCATCAATGATCCAGCTGCAAAAACACGAATTAAAGCCTGGGGCAGTGTTGCAGGATAAGGGTAGGGCATCCCAGTTTGCTGGATAGGTTTTTTGATAACCTGAGCCCATGTACAAAATGCAACCGATGCAAAAAGACAAGCTACAAAGGACACATCTGCAGAAGAGAGAATTCCCTGGAAAACAGCAACTGGTTGGACTAGATGATCTTAAAAGGTCCCTTCCAACCTAGGTGATTCTGTGATTCTGTGAACTTTTAAGATGTTTTAGGAGATCAAGTGAAATGCAATGTGACTTGTCAATGTGATACTGTAGCAGAAAGGAGGAGGAGGAAGAAAGAACATACTGAGGAACAGCTGATACGACTAAGAAGGTATCCCCCAAGTGTATCATCCTGGTGAGACTAAATGTAACAATGCTTTTTAATGTGAAACCTTGACTTAAAAGATGTAAAAAGCTGGATACCATGGAGGAAACAAATATGACTACAGGGCCAGAGGTAGCACTTTGATATAAATGGAAAAAATAATCAGAAAGAGCACACACAGGTGACAATATATAGGTGACTGGAGTAGACTATAAGTATTTTTTCAAGGGCTGTTTAACTTACATTAGAGTCACAACAAGAATGAATGTCTGGAGGCAAAACTCAAACCAGTACAAATGAGAAACTGTACCCAAATTTTTAAGGAAATAAAAAAAGAAATGTTGGTGTCTTCATCTCTTGAGGTCTTCAGGTTAAGAAGGGTATAGGTATTTTAGCCAAAGAGAAACTAATGTATTCACTGCAGGACTGGGTGATTGTCATGGGATCCAACTAGCCTGTTCAATTCTGATCTTAAATGTAATGAACCTACGAACGAAAAAGCAGAGCTTTCATTGAAGACAGTTAAATTTCACCTAGAGAAGTACTGCTGCATAATTCCAGCTTTTTGAAAATTGAACAAAGTTCTTGGTTCTGAATACAAATCCTGCCTTACAGTCTTGCTGTTTGCACGCATCACAGAATTCTTGAGCTATTTAATCCTCATTAGTGAAGCATTATTAATCCACAACACTGAAGGACAGGAGGTATAATTTAGAGAAATCCTTATGGGAAGGATCTCATAGGAGATAAAAAGGAATTACAGTGTTTCCATAGACTAGTAACATAAATCATGGCATTCTAATGCAGTTATTTTTTGATGTTGCAAATTTAAAGTTATGCGGAAGAGGTTTGGTTTCCTATGGGTGCTATAGGGTTAGGGAGTGATTTTCATTTTTAACCTGTGTTATACCTAACCTTGGTCTATGGGATTTCCATCTTTGGTGTTCCATAAGGCTTTCCAGTAGTGTAATATGTTAGAGAATCACTGAAGTGTTCAGTTTACTATCTGGGGATTATTTTCTTTTACACTCACTAGCAGTTTAACCTGTCAAAAACAATTATTAAGCAATTTGTAACATAGTAGAGACATAAATGTTCTCAAAAAGCTTATGACTAAGAAAAAAAGAGCAATGACTTGCTAGAGCTCCCATATTTGTAGAAATCCATAATAACTTGTTTCCCAAAGGTTAGAAGGCTTGATCATATTTTGGAAGGTTAGAATATTTGGCAGTTATCCATATGGATTTTTGATAACCTGTCTACTGAGATAAACATTGCCATCTTGTGCAATGGCTACGTCTTCACTGTGGAGCGGGTGCAGCGTTCCTCAGACAGAAGACCTTTGCAGGCAGTGGTGCCTTCAGCTGTGCAAACTGGTATCAAATGGAGTTGTCACTCTAGTCATTAGACAGCAGTGCTCTCAACAGAAACCCCCAACTTTGCACTAACTGAGCCAGAGCCACCATGAAAAATAACCATAGAATCATAGAATCATAGAATTGTCTAGGTTGGAAGGGACCTTACAGATCATCTAGTCCAACCATCAACCTAACCCTGACAAAAATCACTAAACCATATTC
>JAOXNO010000078.1:8698206-8710606 GCA_028565335.1 Limnodromus scolopaceus | reverse complement strand
TGCACTCGATCTCCTGGTCCAGATCATTGATAAAGATATTAAAGAGAACGGGTCCCAGTACCGAGCCCTGTGGGACACCACTCGTGACCGGCCGCCAACCATATAGCCGTGTCAGTATGGCACTGAGGCTTTTTCTCCCCGCTTCTCAGTGTTTAAAAACAGAGCTGACCCCTCTGTCCACACCGTAACGCATCCTGGGAGCTTTATGGCCAGCTGCTCGGGGAGAGAGAGAAATCCCCTCAGTCACTTCCTACATTCTGGAAGGCATTGTGGAGAAAAGCATTTCTCAGGGACATATCCCAAGTCCCCTAGGAAGTTCATGCCTCCCCTCAGTTTGAGAAGCTGGTTCTGTCACGTCTCACAGCTTAAAAGTAAGAGATGCAATGCCTTGGAAACAGCAGTCTCTGTGAGCGATGCTGCAGTCAAAGTGGAAATGGAACAATGGTGCTTCACACAGCACACTCACAGAAAGGGTACAGGCGTGATACTATATTCCGAAATGTTTTAGTGTGGGAGGCAAATTATCTCAGTCAATAACAGCAAAGTGAGCAAATAAAAGAGCTTGTATTTTCACTTAACAAAAGGAAATGGCTGTTTTGACCACATTTAGTGCTTCCTCAGCTCCTTCTCACTGGATTCATCCCATAGCGGTGTTAAAGACATAAAGTCCTTACATTTAATACTGATGTTTATTTTTACTGCAGCACTGCATGTCTTCCAGAGCAGCAATCCGCAGTCAGGCTTCCTGCAACTCCTGCAGCAGGCTTGACCTCAATGTTGGAAATACCAGACTTCACTATTATTTCAGGACACAAATAACAGGCAGAGCCCAAAACAGGAGAGAAACCTCAGCCTGTTAGGAATCTTTTTGCTGCAAGTCTGTTGACCATGGTCCAAAAGAGAATGGTTTTTCAATTATTCTCTCGCACCCACCTAGGCTCAAGACTGTTTCTTGATTTTCTCGCTTCTTATTTCCTTTTCTTTTCCAAATTGTGTATACATACATCTCACCTAGGAGAGGAGGATGTTTGTGAAACTGCACTATCCTACCCACTTCAGGGTTTCTGTGTGAAAAAAGGGTCTTTGGCTCTGTGTCTCTAAGCTAGTCTTGGGTACAGATCCTCTACCAAGGATTTCTTTTGCAGATGGGTGCTGAAAAATGGAGTGTGGTTTGTTTTAAGTCCTGCACAGCCTCTAGAGGTTCACTGTAGCTGCAAAGTCACGGAGTCAGTCATTCATTTGGAGACCTCTGTGCAAGTCTCACATAGATTTTGCAAATATGTTTTTAAACTTAACTTACATGTAGACAAAACCCAAGACTGACTCTAATTGCAACTACCTACACACAAAACACTTCCTAGAAGACCTTCCTGCTTTAGCACCCTTTTAGGATTTTGACTGGTATTTTGCAGTTGCAGGTTTCTTTCTTCCTAGGCAGTCTTTTCTTCCTCTGGGTAGTACACAAATCTGAGCTAAAACTTTGTATTTTTACAAATTCCAATTCCTTCTTTCTGGATGGTATCTGGAGATAGTCTCTCCAGATGTTATCTTTCTAGGATAATGTCTCCAGATAACTTCTACTCCTTATCAAATGTTTATCTAGGAGCAAACCAGGCAAAGTCCATCCTGGAAGAATTATTTCCTTTGGCCTAGAGCCAGGTCTTTTATCTATTTGAATGGATGTCCTGTAAAACTAATGACTCGTGAGCAGTCTGTATTGCTAGCTCTTTTCTGCGTGCAATGATTCTTCCTGATAGCTCTTAAGTCAAAGAGAAGTTAAGACTGGAAGCTACAATAGCAAAGAAAAGTCACCCAACAGTTGGGCAATCAAAGTAACATTCACAAAACATGTGGGATGTATCAGCTGATATATATACAAAGATTGGATTTGTCTCACTTCCCTTTACATGCTGTCTCTACAGCGTAGATATTACAGCTGTTATTTGTGCTAGGAGCCCTTTTTGTCAACAGAGAGAAACTCCTGGGGCTGCAGGCATATTTTACACATCTTTAGGATGGCATCAGTCAGGTCTTGGTTCCACTGAGGAAGATCTTCACTGACATCAGGCAATCCTGGGGTGACAGTGTCAGATGTCAGAGTGGGCCTGGTGGCAACAGGTTGGCATTTATGGCTCTTTAAAGCATATGTTTTCCTAGTAGGAATAGTATGCCAAGGAACAAAGATAGAAACTATTGTCAAGAGGGGAGGGAATGAGGGGGAGAGAATTAGAGATTCAGAAAGTAAAGAGAAAAAAGTGATAACTAAAATATTTTCACATGAATTTTATATAATTCATGCTTCAAAAATTATATAATAGCATTTGGTTTGCTCCAGACAAAGGAGTTTCTGTATTTTTCCAAAATAGAAGAGCTCTACTTACCTGCTATGGGAAGTCACAACAATTTATTGATCGTATATCTGTACCGATAGGTAGTCCTGTTTGTACTTTAACAACCACTTGGACAGAATATGGTACCATATAAACACAGGTGAAAATACCACTGAAAAAACAGTTGGGGATCCCATTTCCTATTTATCTCCATGTTCAGTTTCAGGATTTAGATCTGTAGGACAGTGACCAGCCACTTTCTATGTCACTGTTTAGCAGAATTTCAGAAGTAAAGGAAGTTACACGGGTGAAGTAAGCTTAACTGCATGCCCAAAACAAATGAGGACCCCCCCACCAAGCACTGTCCAGGGACATCAGAAATAAGCATTGCCAGCAGCACAAACGTTAACTCCTAGGTAAACTGTGTGCTCTAAATTTACATTAGCTCACTTTCACATTTGTTTATTTTATATTTTCTTTGCTTGACTTACATTTACCAATATAGTACTAAATTGCCAAACAGTCCCATTACACTGTTAATATTTGCCTCTGCAATTCAATGACAGCTAAAATGCAGTGAAGAAAAAATGTAATTCTGCCAAGAGTCAATACCAAATTGACTGATGGGGAAGGATGCCACTGCCACAGAGTTAATTCATTCCCTTGTAAGTAGAGGGGAGGAGACACACAGAGCTGCTGGGGACCAGCTGAGAGCAGCTTCACTGTGCCCGCAGGGCCCTGGCATGTGGCAGTGAGCCTTGCTGAGCCTTTACTGCTTCTCACTCCCCGGCCAGGGTCTCCTCCCAGGGCTGCTCTGGATCTCCACACCATCTCCACTGTCCTCAGGCTGTCATTCAAGGCTCTTCAGGCTTGCTTCCCCAGTTGCCTGCATGGGAATGCTTTCACCGTGTCTGGCATGCATGGGACTTTGCATCAGACCCAGTGTGCTGCTGCTAAATCAAGACAACAGGCTGCTGACCTGGAGCGAGGCTGCAGCCTCAATTATTCAGGCACAGGTTGTCCTCCAAAGCTTTCTCAGATTCCCCTGGTTACTGTGTGCTGGGGTGGAGGAACAGCCCAGCATGCAGCAGCAAAGAACACCTGCCCCAAGAAGCCCTGGTGATATGTACCAGCATGAGTAGAGCAGGAATGAGAACACCCCTGGTCAGTAATTGGAGTCTGCTGGTTCAGCTGGACAGTGACTGAATGCTCGGTATTTCACAGAGCCTGCAGTGATGGCATATCCAAGGGCCAAAAGTCCTGAAATTCACCTAATGTTTTCTCTGAGAATAAGATCAGAAGCCTTGCATTCTGGCCAATTTTCAGCTCTGACAGATTTTACATGTTTTACTTAGAAACCCAGATGCAGCAGCCCCTACACCCACAAATTACTATGTAATGTTAATTGTCATGTTCTACCTAGAGGTAGCTGTACCATTGCAGAAACAGGTGAAGCACTCTGCCTTTTTTACAAGCTATTTAAAATTGAATTTATTCAAGTTCCTGCAAAAGAAGGAACTATATAATGGTAAAATACAAGTTCCTTAAAGCAAGAAGTTGGATGTTTTGAGCCTTAGCATCATGTATGTACTGTAAATGAGAAAGAACAGGGTGAGAAAAGTGCCCTTGCTGTGGTGACATGCTGCTAGGACTCCTTAGAAGCAGGTCAAAAAGCTGTCATTAGCTTGCTTCATGCTAAACCCCATCAGCTGAGTTTTGTAGAGAGGCAAAATGATTCTGTAATAGCTCAGCTGGGCACATGAGTGCAAGTCCTGGTGGCGATGATATGGCAAGCACAAGAAGGAAGCAAGGAGATATTTTTTTGCTTCTCCTTGCAATAGTAAAGCTTAATATTGCTATAAAAAGATTTTTCAGGAGACCAAGAGTGAACTATCAACATTTTTTAGAAGATTCCCAGGTGGTTTCTTAGCAAAAAAAAGAGTGTGTACTCCGAACTGCGGTGTTTTGGTACCTATATGTGACAGCCATTTCCATAGATTATTGACCTTGCAGATTTGTAACAAAAATTATGGAGCATTCAGGTTGTGAGAAGATGCATTTTTACAGAAGTTCTTTCTATCTTGTAACTTTAAGCAACTCACTACATTTAGAGAAAGAAATCTGATTTTTTTTCTAGGGCAGTAGAATAACAACATCCAAAAGTAAGAAACTCTGTTAAAAGATGGGTGGGAAAAGTACATTGCTTGGAAGAGTTTTACTTTACAGCTTAAAAATATGGCATAGGAAATAAATATGCTCTTAAACAGGAGCTTTGAATTGTATTTTGAAGCTGTTAACATCTATTCGGACAAGGCAGTTTAGAAGTTACACAGAGAAAAATAAGGTTTGATTCAGCGCAGTGGAGATTGTGCCCCAAGGCTCACAGGGGTGATTTCTTGAACCATATGTTGTGTTTTGGTGCCGTTGTGCTTCAGACAAAGTGGAGTCTGAACAGATATTTCAGGAAATGCATTCAATACGATCGATTAATGATTATTGAGACATGGGCTTAGCGTATGTGTTCATTTTGTTTTTAAGTTACAGCTCTTTTGTCAGGCCTGGGATATAAATAAACTCATTTCCTTTGGTGCCTCATTCCCAAAGGATGCAAAAAGGACCATCTCGTTTCAGGAGGAGACTTGCTTTACTTGCGTTTCCCAGCCTGTCTAATCAGCCTCTCTCTACTTGGGGCCACAGCTGCTGACCTTTTTTTGGCCTCCTAACAGCTACTGCAGTGTCAAGGGACAGAGAGAAGTGCATCTCTTTCCTCACTCCAAGAGTGGAAAATGAACCCTTTCACTTTCTTGCCAAGTAGAGTGTATGGCCACCTAATCACAGCAATTCACAGACCTCCTGGTGCATTGGCTTACTTCAGGAAACGCCGTAGTTGAGTGAAGGCTTTGAAGAGCTTTAATGTCTTTAATTTACCAAGGTGATCAGAAAGCAGGTGGTGTACTGTTAAACAATTCCAGACATAACTAAGTATGATAATTATGTGTTTTGGTGCTGTAAATGTGTTTTAATTACTATGAATTAACATCAGTTAAAACCACCGGAGCAACTAGTGAAGAGCTGTGTAAATGCACTTCTTGCTCTGTGGTCTGTATGCTGCAGGTCATGTGAGGAAGTTAGCTGAAATCCAACGTGAGGTGAGGAGGCTCAGGTGTTGCACAGATTTTCTTTATCTTGGATAAACCATTTAGTCTCATTGTCCCCAGCTTCTTCTCATGCTGCTTGCCAATTTGTAAAATACACTGGAAGTAGTGAAGTGCTTTGATCTATTTATTTAGACGGAATGATTTGGAGCAGAGATCACTTTTTACTGTGTATCCTGGAAGCACATTTGAAACCCCTTTCTCTATTGTCCAGCTAAGCAAACACTCACAATATGATATTCCAAGAGGATGGCATTACAGCAGGTAACACTGCATGTTGTTAAATAAAAGATGACAGATTTCCGTTTGTGACCTTTCTAGAGGTAATTTAATTAGAGTAGAATTCATTATGGATATGCAGGTTACACAGCACATCCATTGCCCAGATTGCATAACCCAGTCTCTCGTGTTGCCAGAAAAAAAGTAGCCAAGCAAGAGCACAGTGGTTGTTAGACTGTGTTGCCCAAAACCAAACTCTTAAGGAAATGAAGAAGAAATAAATTTCACAAATGACTTGTACTTATTTTATTAACTATCATCATAATCTTCCAAAGAAAAATATAATTCAAGAATAACTCACCGGAAGAATACAAAGGGATCTTAATAGTAGAGGAATCTTATTAGATTTCAGAAAACAGAAAGAAACCTTAAGTTATCTGAATACAGTCTGTAAGTATTTAAATTTTTAATGAAAAATAATTTTAAAAGCCAACATGAGCTGTCTTACACAAATTGATTTTCTAAAACATTTAAAATCATTTGGACACTTCACTTTTGTCTGTATTGTTTCTTCCTTTTATTCCCACAGCACTTTCCCCTCTGCCTGTGCAGATCAGAGTAGCTGCCTTCTGCAGAACAGCAATCTCATTTTGTTTACCTTGTGTTTCAAAGAGAATTGAACAAGCCCAGGATTCGCCTTCTCTAAACAAATACTGGCAAGACAAAGGTATCACAGCTATTCTAGGGACAAGAGGTTTGCTGAGATGGGGAACAGTAAAGACTGGCAAGAAAAAAAAGTCAATGTGTTTTTATCTGAAAAAAAAGCTAATCCTTTTCACAGCCTCATTTTCTTTGCTTTTGAGATAGCTCTCCGTTTTCATTTAAGTTTTAGAGTTTTTCAGCTAAAGGAAGTAAGAAACCGAGGTATTTTCTTTGTTCCTGTCAAGTAGCTTGAACAGTTTGAGAACAGAAACCAGTCAGAGCAGTGTGATTAGCGTAGCCAATTAGGGCGGATTTGCATATTCACAACACGGCTATCAAGAAATAATTCTGCAGAGATAACGCAAGTGTGACAATGCCTGTCTGCCAATCAGGGCACCCTGGCTCCCATGCTATGTGGTAATTGAGAAATAACCATAGAGCGATTCTGCAGGTTGGGCACCTCAAGCCAATCCACGTGCTGGCACTGTGCAGCTGGGGAAGAAAGCACAGTCGGAGGGCGGCAGTGATACGGTACCCCTGCACACCGGAAAAGGTTAATCTACAATCCGTCTACCTCAAATGCAACAGCATCTGTCCAATGAGTTTGTTCTCCCAAGATTCATTCCAGCTACTGCCACTTTCAGGGGCCCGACCTCATCAGGAGTTTGGGGGACTTGGCTTTTAATGAGATGGCGGTTGGCCAAGGACTGAGTGCCTTGCAGCCCCTCCTGCCCTTCAGCTCATCCAGTGGTCCTCGGGCACGGCAGGGAGCTAGATGGTGCACTACAGAAGGGGCAGAAGATGAGCTTTTTCCAATGGCCTAAAGGATGTGCAATAAAGCTCTGCTTTCTTCTGCCCCAAAAGGCCTTTCACCAGGGTGTTGTCTAAGAAAGCAAACAGCCCTTCAGGAAACCTTGTAGACACTGTTGGATAACAAACTGGGGCGGATGATCACAGCAGCTTTATTATCTTTGAAAGTGAAAAATCGCCTCATATACTACAGCGACAGCAATCCGTGCGCCATCTCAGTGTTTCTCTGGCTCCTACCACTTGTCATCTCATACCAACAGCTGCCTCGCAGCAAGCGTTCAGGTGAGCATGACTGTGGCCGAGTGAGTGGCACACATAGCCAGCTGCCACCCTGTGCCCATGTAATCTGCATCTTCAGGATGCAGATTTTTCTTACCAAGATCTATTTTCTTACCAAGGGCCTGCGAAATGACTGCCTGCAAGTGTGGAGCATCCATGTGTGCTGATTTTAGAAAGAAATACAGTGATCTCTATCCTTAATGCTCTTGATTCCTCTTCGGTGCTGGGGGCTGAAGTCATGGGGTGCAATTGTAACAAATTGGGTCAGGAGGGACTCCCTGCAGCATTCTTCTTGGGTACAACTACACAGGCCAGAATCACTTTCAAAACTGCTAAGGGAAAGGCAATAACAAAAAAATTAACTTGTGGTACTTGCTGCTACAAGATATCAAGGAAAACGTAGCAAAATCCCTAAAATTAGGGTATTACACAAATCGTAAGTTTTTAAACTGGTGTCATAACCACCAAGGTTAGACTATGAGCTCCATGCCACAAAGAAGCATTAAGCACATTTAACTGGGGAGAAATGTCTCCCTCCAGGAAGATATATTTTTTTTATAATCATCCATGATGGGGATTTTATACCTATCTCTGGAATACTCACTGCTGGTTTATCTAGTCCAGTAACCTATGCAAGATTTTATTTTTTTAATGGTCTCAGTCTAGAGCATCCACAATTGTCTTTTTCCTTCTTATCCCCTTTGTGGCACCAGCTCTTTATTAGAAAGTTAATAAACTTTGTGTATGTTCTAAAGATAATATTGAAAACTACAAAATTGTGTTCTGCATTTTATAATTGGTGTGGAAAAAGGGGGAGATCTAATCCTATTGGGCCTTCTCTCTCTTTTGCTCTCTCTCTCCCTTTTTCCCTTTTGATGGTAAGCAGCAAATTTTAATTAGCTTCATTTCCACAATTCAGTCATGCATATGTAATCTTTGTTCACACTTTTATAAAGTAAAATTAAGTGAAAGAAATTGGGTAATAATAGAAAGCTTGTCTGAGCAGAACAAATGTGAATTATCAAACATAAGGAAAGATGACTGGGACTACAGGGCTTGAAGTTGTGCAAGGTTTGAGGTGATTTTTCTGTAACAGGAATGCATAAATAATGCATAGAAACAGGTGCTGATTATCCTGTTTTGGGCATCTTTTGTTCATTATATACTTGGGCTGCTGAGGTACAGTGATAACCACTGAATGTGAGGAGACTACTTAATAACAGCTTTCTAATGTTTCTCTTTTATCATGAGCTGAAAGTGTCACATGAGCTTGTCTAGTTAATAAAAATCATTTTGTGAGCCCACTGTTCTTAGATTTGGTATTGGAGCAGATCGCTGTACTGGGCCTCTCTCTTGATTATAGCTGCAAAAGCTGTTCTGCCGTTTTGCATTGTAATTTAAAGGTTTCCTAATCCATATACACACCCTCTAATTAAATGTTTCCAGGGGTTACCTTGGGAGCCTTCAGTGCTACGGTTTGAAACTAAAACTAAAGAGTGCATTAAATTCATTCCCCCTGGGGTGAGACACAGGAGGGGGAAGTACATTTTCATCCCCTGCCACTCTGGATTGTTTAAAAGCAGAGTATGATTAGGATTACTAACTTCATTATTTTTGTTATCTAACATGAAGAGATGGCAGTTTAAAGGGAGACAATCAATGCATCTAAATCTAGCGTTCAGTTTATAACTTCTGAGAAGAATCTTTAGAGTCTAAGCAGTTACTTTAAGAAGTTACCAGTTCATCAGCAGCAACTGAAAAACATAACATCCTGTTGATGTAAATCAGTCCATGGCTGCACAAGCCACAAGTAACAAATGCTATTGCTGCAGATACCGAGGTCTTCGTTAAAGGAAATGTAAAGTAGTGAAGCATGTTGGCAGTAGCGCATACAAAAGTAAGGCCTGAAGCCCAGTTAATGTTAAACTAATGAGCAGACACTTTCTCTTCAGCGCCTGCTCACACATTCAGCCTCACTCCACCAATCTAACAGCTTTAGGAGAAACACCTCTTTTTCTCCCTGAGAAGGAGCTCCTGTTACAGGAAGTGACTTTCTGACATGGGTGACTTTGCTGCCAGTGACCAAGGATAGTCAAGATTTAGGTTAATGGTTAACAGAGCAGCTATAACCACACAGAAACTCTTTGACTTCCTCCTCCTGGGGCCAGGACCAAAAGCTGCCTTTGCTTGTAGAGGTAGAGGCAAGCGTTGAAAGGAGAGCAGTTTACACTGCAAAGGGCTGGAGAACGGCAGCTTCACTCAGTAGAGAAAGGAGGAGGAAAATCGAAAAGGAGTAAGAGGTGTCTGCCATAAAAATAGGTAAGACCTAAAACACTTTCCTGCTTGGCTTATTGACCCAGTGGCTGTTGCTAACAAAACCCACAGGTGTGGCTAGTTGAAACGTGTTCGTTATACCTGACTGCTCTGACCTGTGTGTCTCGGTGCGAGAGGTAAAGCAAGAAAGGATCTCTTTGCTGTGAAATTGAACATCAGAGAGGGCAGGAAGGCTCTTCCTCCCTCCTCCTCTCCTCCGGGGCTGCTCATGGCAGGACAGACATCTGCTTCAGACTGTTCTCATCTCATTGACCACAGCCATGTCTCTGAGTTTGAGGTGTCTCTTTGGATCAAGATCACTTTGGCCTCAGTGTATGTCTGCATGTTTGTGGTGGGTGTCCTGGGCAACAGCATCACCATCAAGGTCACCAGGATCCTGCAGAAGAAAGGCTACCTACAGAAGGAGGTCACAGACCACATAGTGAGCCTGGCCTGCTCTGATCTACTGGTCATCCTGCTGGGCATGCCCATAGAGTTCTTCAGTGCCATCTGGAGCCCCTTTTCCACCCCCAACGGCAACGTAGCTTGCAAGCTCTACTGCTTCCTCTTTGAAGCCTGCAGTTATGCCACTGTGCTGCATGTGGCCACCCTCAGCTTTGAGAGGTACGTGGCTATCTGCCACCCCTTCAAGTTCAAGGCAGTCTCTGGACCCCGCACAGTGAAGCTGCTCATTACCTTTGTCTGGGGGACATCTGTCATAGTAGCTCTGCCTCTGCTCTTTGCCATGGGCACAGAATATCCTTTGGAAACTATCGAGGGCTACCCACGTATGACTGCCTGTGTCAAGCCTGCACCCAGGCTCCCTCAGCTGAAGCAAAACATGACCATCTGTACCAACCTCTCGTCCAAGTGGACTCTCTTTCAGGCCAGCACCTTCAGCGCATTTGCTGTGTACATCATAGTGCTGGGATCTGTCGCCTTCATGTGCCACAGCATGATGAAAATCCTGATGATCCACAAGGAAGGAACTGTGGCAGTGAAGGGTGGACCAAGACACCAGGAGCAGCACCTAAGAAAAAGTGAGAGCTTGGAGGGGAAGAGCTCCAGGAGACAGATCACTTTATTCCTGGGTAAGAGCCATGTCCTACTCTGCCTCTTCTCCCCTGACCCCTTTCCACATGGGAAGGAAACCCAGAGGCCTCCATTTTATCTCTCCAAGTTCCCCCAAATGGGAGATGTATGATTTGAAACTAGTATGAAATGAGGGAGAGGGATACTTTTGGTTGTGATGATATATTTTAAGAAACCTGATTTCCCTTCATGTTTTTGATTCACTCTTTTTGTTGTTAGAACATGTGGGAGGGAAGAAGAAGGAAAAACCCATTTACTGTCTGCTATTCATGTTGTTTGATTATACTGCATGCCTACATGCAGCAATGTGGGTAACAGGGTGCTGCTGCTTGGCCTTCGGGGTAGCAATAGGCAACGGTTGCCTGGATATAAAGTAGCTCTACTTGCAAGTTTTCCTGTTAAATTACAAACAGGTGTATGTTTAGTAAGGCTCTCGATGGGAGGGAAGACTGTCTTGCAAGATCTGAAGCTTGTCCTGCTCCGAAGGCATGTCCCAGTTAATTCAGGATGCTCCCAGGAGGGTACTTAGCCTTGGCAGTAGTGGCTGTGTTGCGTCTGGGCATTAAGAAAGCTGGGCTGGAGAGCTGATTCGGTCTTGCAAATTGCTGTTGCCCTCTGAATTTTTTTTTTTTCCTGTATTTATTTGAAGGCCTATAACCTTAGAATTATGTTTGATTCTGATCTCTCTTGCCACATTTGTCAGACAAAAACTAATCAAGCTGTCATTTCACCAACTTGGAATTTTTCTGGGCTGTGATCCATGTAGTCTCCACGTTTGTTGATGCTCTTAGAGGCACCCTTAATCATGCCTTGGCTGAATTACAGCTGGTTCTTGTTTTGTTGGGTTGCTTAATATGATACTGGATATAATAAATGAACCATCTAGACTATGAATGTACAGTAGACCTAGTATTCTGTGTTGCTTTTTGTTTCTCTGCCTGATATTGCAGAGGGGGAATTGAAACTTGTGGGTCTATCCACTTCTACAGCTTTAAGTACCTTTTTTTTGAGCATTCTCTGCTTCCTTATCTAGTCCTGCTTTTATCATGGTTTGTGGCTGGAATGTGAAGCTGCAGAATAAGGAGCCCAGGGTGATCCCAGCTCCTTGTCTGCTACACCTGTATTAGAGTTGGGAACATGGTGAAAACTTGTCATACTACAGAAGGTTTGGGGAAAGGCTGGATCTGCACACTGTATCAGCAGGGAGGGTGACAAAGGCTTCAAATGGGAGATGGTGACACTCCAGGCTGTACGGAGCTCTTCCTCATGCTCAGGGTGTACACCTAACAAAGAAATTATCTCCTTGTGCAGGGCATCTGTTAGTCCAGGACAAGAGGCCCCATATTTGGGTGATTAAAAGGGCTCTCGTTATCCTTACTGCACAAAAAGTACAGATTTCTTGGGTAGAGGCTTGGCAGCTAACGCTAAATACAGCACTTTGCACAAAGCAGAAAAAGAGATAAGGCTCTGTTCTTTAAGTGCTACTGTGGGATCCTTAGA
>JAOXNO010000078.1:8674767-8689677 GCA_028565335.1 Limnodromus scolopaceus | reverse complement strand
CAGCCTTCCTGGGCACCTTTGCCCTTCAGGACTGTCTCCCAGTGGACACTCTCAACCATGTTCCTAAGCAGGCCAAATTCTGCCTTTTGGAAGTCCAAGGTGGCAGTTCTGCTGGCTCCTTGTCTTGCTTCTGCAAGAATTGAAAACTCTTTGACCTCGTGATCACTCTGCCCAAGACAACCTTGAACCTTTATATCCCCCAGAGGACCGTCTCTGTTAACAAGCAGTAGGTCCAGTAGGGCGCTTTTCCTGGTTGGCTCGCTCACCAGCTGTGTTAGGAAGTTGTCTTCCACACACTCTAGGAACCTCCGGGAATATTCCCTCTTTGCTGTGTTTCCAGCAGATGTCTGGGAAGTTGAAGTCCCCCACAAGAACAAGGGCGAGTGACTGCGAGAACTCTTCCAGTTGTTGGTAGAATGTTTCATCTACTTCTACGTCCTGGTTTGGGGGTCTGTAATAAACTCCCACGATGATGTCTGCCTTATTGGCCTTCCCCTTGAGTCCGACCCATAAACACATAAATCAATTAAAATGTTCTCCCTCAAATTTCAGTTATATTTTTCGTACACCCCTCTGCCCCTCAAACATAAACTTTTCAAGAAAAAAAAAATATTCATTACTGTGTGTGTTTTTTCTTTGTGTGTGTATCAAAATGTGTCTTGTTTGATCAACTCAGTATTTGTCGATTTGCCGACCTCAGCAATAAGGTACACAGAGATTCAAACAGTCTTTATTGTGGACGTGACGTTAACATGTCAGCTATTTAACCATTAGATAAGAACTAACATGAAGGACAAACAGAAGTCAAAAGCAAGCATGCTGCTCGAGTATGCCCTTGCCCTTCAGCCAGTGAAATTGCTAAAAACCTTGTGATTTTCTGTCAAAAGTTTATTCAACAGATCTTTGTGATCGGTCGTCAGAAATGCAGGTCTAAAATAGATGGAATGGGTTGTATCACAGGTGCTCAAAGGATTACATTTAAGTGATTTTTTTTTTTTCATCTTGAAAACCGAGATACCAAAATTCTAGTGGTAGTAATGATGACATCAACTTCTGCCAAAATGTGTAAAAGCATCTATTGGTATTTCCAGATGTACATGCACCTTTGAAAATCTTGGACAATGATTCTATGTGGGTAACTCAGCTACTGAAGTATAATGGGTTAAAATATATCTTTTTTTTAAACTTGAACTTTTGAAAAAATGCAATGTTTAACTATGCGTGTTGAAGTTGGAGAAAAGGGCTACTAAGATGACCGGAGAATGGGGGGGACAAACATTTAACAGAAGCTATAATGAGGTTGTATTGTTCGATGTAGCAAAATTAAGAATATGGCTAGCTTTGAGTTGTCTGTGAGTACATTGGGGCAGTGGGTACTGAGGAATGAGGGAGATATGTAGAGTGACTCCTGGTACAATCAATCTGATCTTGTTGTGCAATGAGTTAAGCTTAGCAATTGTGATGTGCATCTTTAGAATCTGCCCAGGGAGCCTCGCCTGTTTAAGTTAGGCTTTATATCAGGGAGTTTGAGTTGCCTTTGTTTGAGTTGTAGGGCCAAGGACCTTCCCTCCACCACGCACAATCCTCTTCTGGTTAAGAGACTTGAGTCTGAAAGTTTTAGCACCCTTGATTAACTCTGAATTTACAGAGCTTTAAATCATTGCTGAGTGTGGATTTGCTAAATTGGTCTATAAAAAATCCCCGGCAATAAAAGAGCACAAAGAGAGAGTTCTCCTGAAACTGCTATCTGCTGGTCTGGTGGGTATGAAGGGCCATCCACCACCCCTCAGTTGGAGCAGTTTCTGAGCAAAGCCAGAGCAGATCTGATCTCTGTGCGTGTGGAGGTTTGTGAGTGTATACCTCTTCTCTCTTTCAGTGCTTCTCTTTTGCCCTTTCTTAAAAGATTTTCATCACTGGTGTACTTGGAGGCAGTTCATTGTTAAAAGTTAATGTCTGGATACTGAAATTTTCCACCGTCTTTATTCCCTTCCCTTTTCCTATTCCTGCTCATATATGCATCTACTGAATTCTAAAAAGCTTTTTGATAGTGACTTGAAATTCAAATGTCCCCTTTCTATTTGTCTTCTGGTCCAAGCCAACATTTAAATGTATTCTTTTCTGTTATAAAGAGCGTATTGACAATTTAGGAAACATTGTCCTGCAGTGCAAACTCTCTGATATTACAAAATATTGCCATGTTCTCTGTGTTGACCTAAGTGATGGCGTTGGCACAAGAACTAATAGGTCTATAGGGGCCATGAATGAGTACAGACAGAAATGAGAAAACTTCTAATAATGAGAAGGACACGTTCATGGACAGCCTTCCAACTGGAGAGCTGGACCAAATTAGTTCAGTTTCTGGGTTAGAGAATGTGATCATTTTTTGAAGTCCATGATGTAGTTGCCTGTGCTGGGAGTGGAGATGTGTCCTGGTCATAAAGCCCAGATCTCTACTGGGTTGGAATAAAGAGGTTATGTTTATTGTTCCTTGGTGTGGCACTGTGTGACTCTGTGTCCTTCCTCGGGAGGGTGCTGAACTTGCAAAAAAGGTCCAGCAAGCTTACCCAAGTTGAAATTTTTCGTAGTAAATAGCTGTTGCCAAAAAGGAGACTTTCTGAAAGCTGCCCTGGGACCACACAGCTTGGTGCACACATGGGTCTCTGCCCACAAGTGAAGGATCAGTTTCCTGCATGTTTTGGTCTCTGAATCAAGGGCAAGCTACCACTTGTGCTGCTCCTCCTCTTGCTGCAGCAGATCCACTCTGCCAGCCCGCCTTGATACCCTCCTTCACAACCTATGTGGCCGTCAGTCTCCCTGTGTCCAATCACTAGTGTTCAAAAGCCTGCCTCCGAGTCCCTGTCTCCAAGAAAGAATTGCTTTAACCTTATCAAATGGAAGTGAAATTTAAAATTACTTAAAGTTTATTTGCTGACAGGCAGGAATGTTGTCTAAATTGACTGTCACAGCTCGAACGCAGTGCTGTAGGACCAAATCATAACCTCTTGGTGGCCTTCAAGGAAACAATGCTAAGTTTGGGCAGTGGAAATATTATTTTGGCCTCCCTCTGGATGTACAGAGAGCATTCTCATTTTGAAGTTTTATACAATGAAGTTATATTTGATATTTGCATAATTCAAATAGATGAAATCCTCAAACAGGCCCAGCAGACTTGATTTCATTAACTTGGGATGCAGCCATTCCCATCTCTCATGCAAATGGCAAATACCTTTCCTGTAAGTATACTTTAAAGATTCATTTCTTTCTCTAATCAAGTGGTGAAATCCTACCCACGGGAACCAGAATTGATTTCTTTTCCCTTCAGACTGAATAGCATAGACCTTATTTGGGTTAACTTCTGTCATGAAATGTAAGGTTAACCCTTCTGTGTGCTGCAAATCAGCCAAACGTCTTCCTGTTTGCTGCTCCAACACACTGAAAATGTACCTGGTGCAGTCATCCTGCAAATATAGCCGTCAGCTCTGCTAAGCTCAGGGAAGCTCTGCCAATTGTCAACAAAGATCTATTTCCACTGAAACCCTGACCTTGAAAACTAGTTTTCAAATTTCCTCCTGGGTCTTGAACGCTGTAATTGATTATGGTTGTTTTGGGTTTAGTCTTTAACAATCAAGGTGAAAAATTGCTCCCAAATTTGTTAAGATGTCCAGAGGAAGGCAGCTTCCCCACGCCCCGTGGACCTCGAGGAGCCACAACAGATGCCTTGCAAGACTTCCACAAAGCACTGATGTTTCTGGTTGGAAATGGAAATTGGACAGAAATGCTCTCCTCTTGGAGCTGGTGCCTGTGCCTTGCTCTCTTGGGGCATGAGAGAGCTCCACTGCATTTATGCAATTTAATAGGCATCAGTGGAGAATTGAAGGTATCTGATGTTGGTCCAAGTAGTCTTTGGGAATAGTCTCTTACACTATGTAGTCTGAGCCCCTGGCTGGACTCCTGTCCATAGCAGTGCTTAGGTGAATTTCCTCCTCTCCTTACTACTAAATTGTCCGCATATCTTTGTATGCTATTTTCTGGTTCACCTTCTTGGTAATAGAGTTCTGCGTTTATTTTCTGTCTTTCAGATGTATCACTTTTCACTTGAATTGCCTTGTATTAGTTGAAACTGATAGCCTGACCCCTTGGCCACTGTGCTTCTCTGAAACATTTCCCAGTGCTTTCATCGAAAGCTGGATGCTCTGCTACATTCTAATGAAGAGCTGCTGTAGAAAAAAAAAAAAAAAAAAAAGAAAAAAAAAAAGTATTTTTCTTGCTAATTTGGGATGCTTAGTTTTCTGGTTCTCTTTGTCTTAGAACACAAAGTAGTCATTGGGGAGGGTTTTTTTCTCTGCACGGAAAGTGAATTTACGGTGTGCTCTCTGCCTCTTCTGCGTACTAGCCAGCCCTATAGACAAAAGAGTAGGAGGTCAGCTGCATTGAACAGCTCAAGCCAAGATGTACTGAGTTTTCCCATTTTATTAAAGGAAGATTTTACTCTGTAACTGGTACTAATTAGTAAAGCCTCCCTTAAGTGCATACACATTGGGATATTTGACCTCTAAAATTCCTAGTGTGGGGATGCACATTGGGTAGCAAGCTGTTTTGGTTCCTGCATCAGGTGTCAGCTGCCTTTCACAAATGAGTTTTAAAGTTCAGCACTGTGGTTCCTGAGAGCTTTTGATCAGTCTGGCTTTACTGCTTCATTTAGTTAAACCTTGCATTGCCTCTTCAAACCTCTGAGTTGCCTGCACTGCTGGGACATGAAGGCCCAATACCTGATACCAGCTCAAACAAAGGAAACAGCAGACTGAGATACACTCTGTCCTTGCTTTTCTGGGGGGTTTGTGCGACACCGAAAAATGTGGGGTTTTGACACCAGGGAATGCTGATACAGTCTGTCTCTGTATACACACTCAGACATTTGTTTATGTGTATATATACATACATATATAAGAATATTGACTCATAAGGAGTAGCCATTCTTGCCAAACCATTTGTCATATCTCAAGGCATGTTCCTAATGCTGAGCAGCTTTCTCACACTTTGGAGTTAAAGCAGCCCAGAGCCCTCTTGGTCGGCAATGTTGCATTTTACAAGAAAAGTAGCCTGAAATACCAGGGCCTGAAACAATTGCTTCATCTTTGTGTATTAGGAAATTTTAGAGGTTTCTTTTCAGTTTTGGGGTGGGTTTTTGGTTTGTTTGGCTTGTTTGTTTTAGTCTTTAAGCAGACTTAGCTCAGGGGGCCCCAGCTCCCATCCTGAGCAGCCACATTTTGGAAAAAGCCTCATTCAGCAAAAGCCCCAAGAGCCTAGAGAATGAGGCAAATGCCATGCTTGTCAGGGTGCACTGGAGATCAATGTACTAGAGCTAGAAGCTTTTCAGACTTTTGGTGGCAAAAAATTTGTTGACTGAATTCTACTTTCAAGTCATTTCAGGTCAGGAATAATTGCCATCTTTATGTCACCATTTTCAAATTCTTTATCCCTTGAAGCAACATCAAGAAAGTTAGTGTCCCTAAGGTTCGAATCTTCTTTATTTAATTTTCCTACTATTTTAACATATCAGTGGTTCTGATCATTTTTGGTCAATATGATTTTGAGGAGAAAATTCTGAGGCGTGAAAAAAATCTGTTTAAAGTGAAACATCATGCTTTTGATCCAAGGACTGATGTTCTATAGGAGGAACAGAAACAAAAATCTCATGATAACCCCTCTGCTTTCCTAAAATAGAAAGCCTGCCTAGTTAATGAATATAAATGAATGTACATTCACTTCCTTTTTTTGAGGTTACTAAAGCTGATTAACATTAGGTACCACAATTTATTTAAAGCAGTTGAGTAATTATTCTGCTTCCTATCCCATGAACATGCAACTTATTTATTACTGAGGGTTTGGGTTTTTTTTAAAAGTATATCCTTGAAATCACATTGGGGACATATCTTTGTCATCATCAGAGTTTTAAAATAAGTATTTCACTATAAGTAATTCTGGTATAGAAGCAAAGAAGAAAAATTGGGCAATGCTATAGAAATTCAATAAACTGTGATGCATTGTCTTACAGGAAAGGACCTGAAATCCTTAGGAGTGAAATAATGTATTGACAATTTGGGGTTACACAAGTAGAATTCGATATTCAGCATATTAAATTAGAAATTGATAACTTCAGCAAAAAACCCCAGTTTTTCATATAAAATTTAAAATGAGTGAGGCTAAATTGCTTTATTGTGACACTGGGTGGATCAAGGTGCTCTGGCTGAGAGTTATTTTCCAGCAGATCATCATAAAGTGACTTGTATGTGTTGGTCTTTCCTGTTATGTTAGTCTAATGAGAATTTATTCTCTGCTTGCTCGTAGAGGCTGCCATGGCTTCTGCCGTGTTGTTAGTTATGCCAAGCAGATTAAGTTACTCTGTCTAGGTCTATGTTTGCTAAAATTGCACCTTCCCTTCTCTCCAACCATCCATCCTCAGGACTGAGAGAGAGAAGTGAGCAGATACTGGCTGCAGTTGGAGGTGGCCAGGAGCTGTACAGTTGTGGGGATTTTTCAGGCTTGCTCCTTGTTGCCCCTTCTGTTAACTTAAGTAAGCTGGCTGTGGAACAGAAAGCCCTTTAACCTGGTTTAAAGTTGTTCTCTAATTTTGCATAGTTTGAGATATTATCGGAGTCTTATTTGGGCTGGGAGCACTTTAATTCCTCATGCTTGGTAATTGACTGTAAGGATAAATAAAATTCTGTGTAAAGGAAAAGAAACACTGAGATTCTTAAACACAATATTATTATTTAAATGTAGTAACACTGTTTTATATTAGCTATCACATCAGTGTAAAAATTGTATTTCAGGATTAATGACTAAATCATAGGCACCTCTAGCACAAAATAAATGAAACGGTTGACGTGAGCACTGTAACAGAGCAGGGAGTTTCAGTATTAGGTCTGTCTTCCCACAGGAACACAGGCATAGCTCTCATTAGTATTTGCAAGTTCTGTGTATGTACCCGTAGAGGAACACACATGACTTAAAAGCTGGGGGAAAATCAAAAAGAATCCGCTCTGGAAGTTTCCTCACCAAAGCACTTGAACCTCATCTAAGGAGTGTTATGGAACAGAAAAAAGTTCTGCAGCTGGTGAACTTTATGGCAAAGTTGCATTTCATCCTCAGACCAGTTGTAAAAAGACAAGTTAAAATAAATCTCCTACGTTCTGCAGATGTGCAGACAATTCATGAATAAAATGTAGTTCTGCGAGCAACCTATTATGGCTATAATAACAAGTTAAAAAAAATCTGAGCAGCTGGATGCTGCTCATTTAGAATCACTAACTTATGAAAAAAATGATATCTGGTTGCCTATCCTGACTTAGCAGAAGCAGTACTGATTTAGAGAAATGTAGGTACTTCAGTGAAGTATCTTGTAACTTATCTGAACACGGTAGTATTTTGGAGCCCAATCTGAGACTGATGGCCCATTGTATTATGCACTGTACAGACAAGAAGAAAGAATCTCTACATCAAAACATACACAACTTACTTACTTAGAACCAGAAAGAATTGTAAAAATCAAATTCAATGTATAAAGTTGATGTTCTCCAGTTTTTATTAACACAGCTGTTGCATATTAAGTGCATGCGTTAAATATTTTGAAACTAGATAAGAAATGTTTATTTACTGAAGAAAAGCGGCCTAGCTACTTCTGAGAACTACAGGCTATGTGACAACTGTTTTAGATAATTCAGTTTTGCATTTCCTGAAAATGCACATCTAAGAATCTTCATTGTAAAAATAATTATTTTTCTTTGAAGAGTTCACCATTACCAGAAGCTTCAACATTTGTTGCATTTTTCAAGATATTCATCAAGGGTTAGTAGATGAAAATGAACTGCAGTCAGTTGTCAAGGGGAGATGGATTTGAATAGAAAGAAATGCTGCTAGTAGACTTTCATTGTCAGCCACCTCTGATGCTGATGTTGGAAGATGAAGAGGATTATTTGCACCAGCTTGTAGCTGCTCAGAGGAAAAATAACTTCTGTGTATTTGCAGATTAGGCTAGAGATAGCCTTTGCTTCTCTGAAGAAAACTCCTCGGTATAACTTGCATTGAGGCTCTGAAATGCAGCCTGTTTGTATTCCTCCCTTGGCAGTGTTAGAACCCCTCATCTTTCCCTGATCTGCATTTGAGCAGTTTTCATTTTTATCTCTTTTAGATCAGGGACTTCTCTGCTTTAAGCACTTCCTCTCTTTCTCTCTCATTTGAGCATGGAGATATTGGGAGTTACTTTATTTTTCCATCTTGAGCCTATGCAATAGTCCAGCTATTTGCTTTATAGTGTCTCTGGTTTGTCATTGATGGGACAGTCATATTTCCAAATGGACTGACTACAGCTCTCCTGGGTGAATCTGTTTTGTCTGATTGTGTCTTGGAGTAACACAGGGACAGCCATAGTCACTGTGTTTGTTCATAGTCCTGCACATTCAGACACGTTGGTGCATTAGATGTCTGTGCTCTGTGCATTCAGGATGGCAGACTTTCTGTGACACGTAGAGCGTAGGCTTACAATTTCTAATAAATCTGAAGTTTCATGTGCAAAAGAATTATATGGAGTGTAGAAAAATTAAGAGAGCAATGAAACTGTACAGTTTAATTCAGGCACACATCACTCCACAGGAATAGCCATTTGTGTGAGTGATGTGGGTGTCACTTTAATGCTTGCTGCACAACCAAATATTTTGGACTTTTGCAAAAGACCAGCATCTAATGCCAATAGTCCAGGTTTTCTGAGCCCATGATATCAAGATGTGAAGAAATGAAGCTGAAACCTCTTGTTCCTTTCCCCTTCTTCCTTTACATCTTCCACCCATGTGCCGGTTCTAGGTCAATCAACAATGAACAAATGTGCAGGATCTCTAAGTGGGATAAATGCATGCAGTCTACTACTGGCACTTGATTTGAGACTAAACGTGAGTAATTAATAACTTTTTGGAGACTGATCTTCCTTTTTGCCCTAGCTGCAATCTCTTTCTCCTCAGCTGGCTGAACAGTAGTCTGTGAGTATGTACCTGCAGATAATACAAGAAATTGCTTTGAAGCCTTCTCTTCATGAGTATCTTCCCTGACTTTAATTTAGCAGTTTATATGTGGAAAATATGATTATATAAGCTGTGATTTGACAGAGGGTGCTCTCCCCTTGAATGCCCATAAGACCAAAAGTGATTGTGAAGTGTCCACCGCTTTATGCTTCAAAGACAACTTCCTCTTTGTAGCTCATAAAATCCTATAAGCCAGCGATGTCTCATGTTCATAAAATCTATGGCTCCCTCTTGCATCCTAGCCATAATAGTTTTTTTACAGCTCTTGTGCTCTGCCTCAAGTGGGCAGGATGTTTCCTTGAAAACAAGCACCAAATCTGTTGACCTGAGGTATGTGCATAGTCTGATTAAGAAAGAGGTAATATTGTCTGGCTCTCTTGTTTTGGAGCCTGGCCTAATAGGACTTTTTAATTCTCTGGCTGGAGAGAGAGGTGGCAGCTTCATAAAGCCATATTACTTGTTAAGTGTTACAGATGGAGATAATCTGAAACACAAGAACTATCAATAACAGAAAGCACTGGACAGAAGAAGATTTTCTATATGGGAAATTGCCCATCCACAGCATACTAAAGGTTTTATGCCTTTCATAAGTCAGGACTCTGACTTCACCCAAAGCTTTTACAACTTCCAATTTTTATCCTACTGTCCAGCTGCCTGTTTGTTTCTTTTGGAGAACCGGTTAATGGTTTTCTTTTTAAAACACCTTTTCCCTGTCCCAGCACCAAAGTATATGCATATACTTTGCAGTCTGGCCATGATTATTTATTATTTAACTTACTTGCAATTGGGGTTCTAAAACTGAAACTAGTTTTACCCCTTCACAGTTACAGAGCAAACAGCAATTTTCTCAGAACTCAGTAGTAGCAAACGCTTTCCCTCATTCTTCCCTTCTTCTCCCAAATAAAAAGTAAATAGGATTTAATTTCATTCGCTCAGCCCCTGCCTTAAGTTGTTCTGTCTCAATGGCACCATCACTATGATTTTATTTAACAAGTTTTGTTCTCTACCCCTTTTGAAATAAACATGCTTACTAGCAATAACTTTGCTAAATTTGTAACCCTTGCTCTAAGGGACTGTACCCTCAGGTCCTCTGTGGTTTTGCTATAGAAGGATTGGACAGAATTTCAAATGGTGTAGCTGGAAGAACAACCTTCCAAGTATCTTTCTCTTCTCTTTTAAAAAGCAGCAGAAATTATTTCAATGACACACACAAAGATTTGTGTTGCAGAATAGCAGGAAAGAGGGTTTCCCTCCATTTGTAGTCATGACAGCTTCTACTTACCCAACTATCAAAACCTGTTATGAAGAGCTGTATTATAATGCAGATAGATTTTTATGCTTGTCATAATACAGATCTGTAGGTAAATTTGTCAATGATACACCCACTGTCATGTTGCTACATTTCTTATAGGAAATATTCTTAATAAGAGCTACCAAGTTAAATATCCTTACTGTGGAAGTCTGATTGCTCAGTTTTAAGAAGAATGTTTTAACTTACAGGTTTTTTTCAGTTTGGAGCAAATGTAGAAACACAATATTGAAACCAATTTACTGGCCTAGTTACTTTCTACATCCTGTTTTTTAATAAGGTGTGCACGGTCCAACAAGCTTCTGTCTATGACTTCCAGTGCTAGCTTTTTCCTCCTTCTCATTTATACATGTGTTGTCCAGCCCATGTTAGCAGCTTATTCTGGAATGAATTTTGAAAGGCTGATGAAAAATCCACCTTCCTTGATTCCCATTTTGAAGCTTGGGTTTGTTTGAGCTCTAGGGCTGTCTTCAATACCTAAAAAAGAAAAATCCTCTGTGTGCTTTTGTTAGAAAATCTCCCAAATGAAAGAAGGAACTTCCTACAATTCTTCAGTGTTTTAGTTCTTGTCCTGTCCTCCCTCCTCCCTTCCATCTTTCTTCATTCCCTGTTTCTACCTGAAATGGGGCTGAGGGTGGGGTTACCGTAGGGAGGGAACATGAGGGAAAGGAATCAGGAGGGGAATAGGGACAAAAGGGTCACCCATTTGTTTCAGAACTGAAGCTCAGAGGTTTTTTCCTCATCAAACTGGAGGTATTTAGAACAACACTTTTGTTGTTTAAAAGTCTTTTTTTTACTCACAAAGATTAAAATAAAAGTTCTTGGTCTCTTTAGCTCAGCATTTGGGAATACAAAGCCCTTAATATATCAAGAAGATAAGGCGAAAAGGCATTGCCGTGATGGTTTGGTCTGATCTGCAAAATCAATATTTGAGATGTCCCCTGTTTCTCCCACCCTGTAAATAGCAAACCCATCCGGAGCAGGGGAGAAGGAAGAACTGAGGACACAGCCTGGTCTGGGGCTCTCCAGGTTGTGTCACATCCCTGGCGGCACTCCCTAATGCCCACTAATGCACACTAACCTCATTTCTCACATGCACAAGCCCAGAGGGCGTACACTAGTACAATACCAGAAATAACTGCTGTTATCCTTAAGCTCTGACTAATGTCCTTTCCAAACATAAAAATGACATCAGCCATTGACTGAAAGACAAACTAGGTGATATCAAGAGGAAAAAGAAAGCAAGAGTTAGAAGGTGCCCCTCCCCAGGGAAAATTCCGTGAGAGTGCTGGGAGTGCCCAGTCACAGGTGCCCTGGGGAGGTGACAGAGCCCAGCCACACCAGGAAAACTCAGTATGTGCAAATGGGACAGCTCAGGCTGACACAACTCAGTTACTTCATGTTGACTTGTCCCATGGGCGGTTGGTGAGCCACCCAAAACATGTTTCTGTGAGGCGTGACACAAAAGACAACTGGTATTCCCCTCGCACAGTGCACTCCTGCAGTCGGGAGCCAAATGGTGTGACCTTTCTCTGCAGTGATTTGCAAGGCCTGGTTTTCAAGTTGACACGTGTTTGTCCACTTGAAACCAAAGCTTATGTATGGGCACTGCACATGGCACGTACTAACAGCCAGCTGAGGTACCTACGCAATGTGGTTTGGCAGTGCTGAGTTGGATCTGCCCACAACTATAAGCCTGCTGCATGGGAGATTTCTGCTAGATCGCTGCATCTGTTTCTGGGTTCATTCTCCTCTCCCAATCGCTCCCTGTCTCTGCAGGCTCTGTCATAACTTCTGGTTTGGGTTGTGACCACATGCAAAAATCTGCAAATTAGCTAATTTCTGAGACACAATCCATAGTTTCCCTGCTGAAGGACATGTGCTTTGAAGAAAAAGGTATGAATCTAGTCAGAGGAGCCTTTCTGACTCCATTGTACTGAGATTCTTAGGAGGTTTTTTTCCCAATGCCCTGCAGGTTAAACGAGAAATCCACATTCCCTATCATTCAGCCCCAAGTACAGTCTGTACTGTGGCAACAGTGTTCAAGTTTCTGAAGAAGAATAATGGTCAACCCAAATTAGGTCTGTGTCTGCGAGGGAGATGAAATAAAAAGAGCGTGCTAGTTTAATTACTCCCCACTCAAATGTAATTCAGTTGTATTGCACTAAGAAAAATAAATGCTGCTTGGGTGTTTTGAAACAATTAGTAAAAGAATGGAAAATAGTTAATACCTCTCATGTCTGTGAAAGAATCCTCTCCCCTCATCTTCAGAGTAGTCTTGAAAGGGTTTTCTGAATTGTGTTTTGAAGCAAGAATATCTTTTCCCTTTGGAAATATAATAAAATCCTGTCACAGTCCAAAATGGTTATTTACAGTTTAGAAATCATACAGCTCAAAGAAATCACCTAGGTCCTGAGCCAGCCACAGAGCGCAGAACCAGACGTTGTGAGAATACTCCTCCTGTGGGAACGAGGCGTGACAGGGACACTTCCTCACCCGGCAGTTTTGATTGCACCCTGTGTTTCCTAGCAGGCAGATCTAACTGCATCCTTGGGCCTTTCACAGTAGCCATTTGAAACGTTTCATGAGTATCTCAGGCACTCAGATGTGTCACAAGTGTCTTCCTCTATTATGTTCGAGATGGGGGACTTTTTCCTCTTCCACTGTGACAGCAAAGTTAGAACAGTTAATTTGCCGTAAACTTGTCAGCTTATCTTCTAAGCACCTGTCAGCCATAAGTGCACTTGCCCCTTGGCTACAGGGTCTAAGACTCCGGCTCTGATCCCAGCTCCTCTATGGTCCCGCTGAGTGACCTTGTTCAAATTGTACGGTCTCCCTGTGCCTTGGACACTTCTGCACTGTAGGGATAATGATTTCTGACTCCTTTGTAAGTGTGTTTTACTTGCTATAGTAGAGCCCAATTATCTTGGCTTTTGCCACTGCATGAATTACCGGCTACCAGCGGCCGTGCTCAAGCTTGAGCACATGTGCGGGCATTAACACAGATTCCCTCACTTCTCTTGTTTTGAAGTTCTTCCCTTGGGGTAAGGAGTTTGGGGATTTTTTTTCCGTGTGTTAGCTGGGCAGCTCCCATTAAAAGTCAACCTCCCTGAGCAACTTGATTGAAAAAAAAATCCTGTTTAATGTGAGATTAGTTTAGGCTTTTGTACTTGGTTTCCTTGGGACTCTAATGGCAGTCTGAAAAAGAAAATCACCCCTGAGAACGTCTAGCACTTTGGGTTTCACATAAATGTAATCCAATTACCCCAGTCTAGGCCATGCAGAACTATTTCGTCTGAGGTATACATCAATCTAGGAGAAGTACAATATACTGAACTGAAAAGAAGGCAGATTGGGCGTATTTCTTAATAGCATAACACAATGCAATTGCCAAAGGAAAGGCATATGCTTCTGTCCTGCATTACTCAGTGCCTGAACTGAGTAATTTAAGGGGGGAGAGGGAGTGAAGTCCTTGCAGGGAGGGATTTTAGAGGTATCTTCCCTGGAGGCCAGTTTTGTAAAGGCATACCATCTGGTGCATTCAAAATGCAGAAAGATTTGTTCTTCAGAAGTCTGAGCCAGGGATAAAAGTCCATCCCTGCCAGGGATGGCTTAGCTGTATCCAGGGAAAGGGATGAGTTTTATCACAAACAGTGATATTCTCCTTTTCCTCCGCCCTTAACCTCTAATTCAAACATCAAATAGACTGATCTTACTATAGCTGCTGGTTTCTGTAATGAAAGTTTCTGATGTCCTTGCTTACTGTGAACGGAGCAATGAACTGTTTCATTACTATTTCTGCTTTGTTTCCAGGCACCTTCATTTTACACAAAGGTCAAAAAGGGGTTAAACACAAATGCTGACTTTATCCCAAGCAAAATCTGTACTGGGACTCAAACTGTCTACTCCTCCCTCACGTGCCTTGTGCAGCAATCAGACAACTACTGTGGTGCAGAAGCTTATGGATGCTCTCAGCATCAGTCTCAATATTGGCATCTCTCGGGCCTGAGCTATAATGATTGAGTCTCTTTACAGAATTAAGCTTTTTTTCCCCCATGCCTTGCAGGGTAGATTTCAAAATGACTTTTAGAAAAACGGCTGGACGTATAGCTTGCCTTGGAGATACCGTTGGCTCTGGTGATGGAGGCCTTCAGTGCATCACTGTCACAACCGAGGTTCTTTGCAGAGGCTGGAAGCCTACAGGAAGCAGCCACTGGGTTGTGCTTTCTCCAAGCCCAAATTATTTGGGGCTTATGGTGTGCTTAATTGTCCTATCAGATGAGCTCAGGCTTTTCACAAGCTGACCAAGAGAAGATGCTGTCTAAGTAGAAGTTAAGAGTTTACAACAAAAGATGGTGTAATCACTGGTTAAAAAGACATTATTGCATCGTGCCTGAATACTGAAGAATGTGATCACAGATCACAGAATCTTCTAGGTTGGAAGGGACCGTAAAGATCATCTTGTCCAACCGTCAACCTAACTGACAAAAATAGACACCCACACTACAAACAAGGACCATCATCACT
>JAOXNO010000078.1:8660754-8673031 GCA_028565335.1 Limnodromus scolopaceus | reverse complement strand
GCTGATAGAGCACTGTGTCAGTGAGGCCAAAGGAGCATAGTCACTATCAGACTTGGGAGAATGTATTACACCCCTCTGAAAACCCATTAAAGGTCAAGTTAGAAGCAGCGTTATTCTTCAACCGCCCATTGCTTTTAAACTCTTTTCTAACCATCCCTGTTGTAAGTATCTCTGACCCAGAAGAGCGTTTCAGGTGGAAGCCAGAGCAAAACAAAAGATGTGGCTTAATTTAAAAGTCTTCCTGGGAAAAATGCGTTGACCATTACAGCAAAATGCCAAAGCATCATTAAGTGCTGTAAATATTAATAAAACACAATTATTTAGGGTGGTTAGACCTAATTTGCCATGCTATGCAAAGGACTTGTGATTTAAAACTTTTTTTTTCCCCTGTCATCTTGAGTAAGGAGGAGCTTGCAGATTAATGGTGAGATGGTGAAGGGGAGAACTGTCTGTAGCTAGAATAAATTACCCTGAACTTCCCACTTTAAAAGTCAGTACTGCTGCTCTTCACCTTCTTTTTGTGGCACCCTTTTCTCCTTAGCTCTAAGAAACCCTCCAGAGGCTCGTTGAAGGCTCAGCCAGAAGGATAAGCTGCTTTTTGCTCTTTATGTGCCCAGGCTCCATTTGTGTGATACGGGACCTTAAGTCATTTCAGCTGTGAGGGTCAAATCTTCCCTCTGTCTCCGGGGGTGGAACACTTCTAGAAGTCACTGAACTGTTGTTGGCAATGAGCAGGAAAGGTGTATGATGTTGACGTGAGTACATGCGAAGGCTGTAGTGATACAGCTTTCCTTCTGTCTCGTTTCTCCCTGGAAATGCTCAAGACAGGCAGGACATTTCAAGTGTCTGTAATTGAAGGCATTAAGGTATTACTCAGCTCTACTTAAATCGGTGGTCTCAAGCATGTAGTCCACTGCAATTACATATTGCTCCATGCTTGATTTTATGGTTCTGCTCACATAAACTTCTGCTGGAGCTTTTTCAGGCATAAGTAAATCTGAAATGTACAGATCATTAGAGGAAGTATTGAACCATTTACTTGTAGAATAGACACAGATTAACTGGGAATGGATCAGTGCGCTTTTATCACGTAGCATCAATAGTAACACTGAAAATTTCTTTGGAATAAAAAAAAAATATGCAGTTACAAGGAGATGAGCGCATGGCATGAGACGCATCCTCTAAATGGAAGTAAATATTTGTAAACAGACTTCAGTCCTAGTTTAAGTGGAATTTCAGAAGTGAAAAAAAAGCTACTGGGGGGGGGGTTACCCAGGGAAAAGAGACTGGCACTGAGGCGCACTTTTTACCCTCACCTGCCCGGGTGCTGGTACCTCGCTTTCCGTCACTGATCCTCTAGCCGCCAGCGTGGTGTGGGGAAGTGTTGCGCTCCCCTCCTTCCTCCATGCTGCAATGGCAGCAGGGATCGATTCAGGGGGAGAGTCCTATGGCCCACGTTTATTGAGCGGGTCAGACTAGGAGATTATAGTGGTTCATTCTGCCTTTCTAATCTAATAACCTGCTTTTATCCAGTTACCCTCTGGACTTTAATTTGAGCTACTATTCGATCAGAGCACAAACAAATGATAGAAACCCTCAATGACAGCATGCCAGAGGAAATGCTACAAAAACAGAATTAATTGAAAATATATATTCCACGAGTGAGATGTGGACCCTTTTTCTAACAGACTTAGACTTGGATATTATTACTGAAATGTTGGCAAATTCACACATCAATGTAAATTGTCTCGCTGCATCTGTCAACAGGCACCTAAAGCAGTAATAAAGGCAGAATAGCTCCTCATAAATATCCAATATCCTAATTATCAGAGCTTGACTTAACCAATGGCAGGGTAATAAAAAATGAGATTTTTTTGATCTTTTGCCATGAAAAATGCATACTTTATTCTTTGAAGACTGACTGCAGTGTCACAACTTTTGTGGCAAATAGAGCATGAAGCATATTGTCAAAAATATGGTTAGGGAATATGAAGCCACTAAATATTTTATCTTCCTGGCAATGTACTAGGAGAAAAGTATAAACCTTAAATCTATCAGGTTCCTCCTCCCACCTCCCAAACTGTTTTAATAATATAGAAATTCAGGTTCCTGAGAGAAAAGCAACACATCCATTTTCCAGTGTGCTTTGATATAGTGAGTATCATGAATTATGTAGTGTTTGCATTGGGGTTTAAAATGTCATCAGTGTATATCTCTAAGAATTGTTTAGCATTCGCATCTTATGAATGTCCATTTTCTCCTTTTTACTGATCAATCAATCAAGATGTGCTGGTTGGATGCAAACCTCTTCTGACTGGGTGTCCCAGGGGCGGTGGGAGATGGGGGGACAGGAGGGACCCCAGGGAGGGACAGGTGGTCACATCTACTGACACAAAGTGTTGGCCCCCCTGGCAGGGTGAGGCCTCTGCATGCTGTTCTTTTCACACAGCTGCTGCCAGCCGCTTTGTCACTGAATCTTCTTTCTGAGAAGCCGGCAGGACATCCTGCCTGCCTGGCTGTGGGACAGTCAGAGCTTGCCCAGTGGGACAGACGCCCCAGCTCTGCAGCACGCTGGCCTGCAGGTCAGGCAACCCTATGGTATGACATTGGCTTGCGATGCTCCTCCTGGGTTTTTCACGTGGTGCTTGCCTGTGGCCGAGTTGAATTTCAGCCATGAGATTAACTCTATGGCAAAGAACAAGCCATGTTCTTCTCTGTAACTTGCATCTCTCAAAGACTAAGTGTGGCTAAATGAGCGTTTCCCCTTCCTCATCACTCTTATGAAAACCAAAGCTCTACAATGTATTAGTCCTGTTGGCTTTGCGGTGTGGTGTGAGACTTTACTCCTAAGAGACCTTGTCTTCAATTGCCAGCGTGGCCTTTGACTTTGCATGAGCAAGGAGGTGATCTGCTCTGCCTCTTTCCTCATTACTAACTCTCTCTTACCTCGCACTGACACCTGATTTTCTCATTAATGAGTATTTGTCTCCAGGTGCTTTTAGGGAGAGGGTAGGAACTGTGACACTGGTGGAAGCAGTTATCCCCTGAATGTCAACTCCAGCAAAACAGCTGGATTAATAGAGTTATACTTGAAGGGAGATGGGTGAAGAGACTCCAGGAGTAGCAGGATCCATCCCATTTTTTCCCTCCTGTGAGGGAAATTGCTGTGGTTGGGAGCACATCACTTAGTGAATTGGTGAAAATAGGTACTAAAACTATGAATCTATAATGAACACCTGGATATATGCTGCAGTTCACAATTTATTAAAACAAAGCACCTTTGTATGGTGTAATCAGGATTCGTATCCTTCATCTTTGTGGCAAGGATACGTAGAGCCTTTGACTGACTGCTGACATTCACCTGACCCTTGTGAAAAAAGATGTGCTGATGAGAAAGTGTCTGGGTCATAAAATAGTTTTCTGCTGTTCGTTAATATATAAAGGGGTTTCTGTTATACCAGTGATGCGGGGACAAATGATTTCAGGGTGAGAAGTCAATTCCTGCTTTATAAGTAAGAATCTCTAGACTTAAATGTTGCCTTTTCTCTCCTTGGATTCCTTGAAAGAGTCAAATGGAGGTTTCTCAGACTTGCTTCACACGTAGCTGTGGTCACAGCCTCTATCAGTGTGATGGGGAGGAGAGCTGGCCTTCTCCTGGGTAGGACGTTTGGGGCTCACATTACCCTCTCCGTCTCAGTGAAAACTGGTGTTCGCTCAGTGTCAAAATCCTGTGCATCAAATTATCTCTTGAGGAGACCTGGAAACAGGAATATGTTACATATGGATCTTATTGGTGAACTCTGCTCTTCTGGTGTGGGGGTTTAAGTGTTTTGTACAATGGTGCTGGCATAAAAATGCTGCATTGACTACACTCCACATAGTTTGAAAAAAAACGGACTTCGAGCATATAGTAATGTTTTGACAACAGTGCTTTTGGGGAGGCTTTATAACAGGGATTGTTGCTTTTTTGATGACAAAAGCTTACAAATGAATGTGCATAAAGCAGAGGCATCCAATTTTTCACAACTTGGGGAAAAAAAAAAGCTCCTTTTTGTAACACATCGCTCATGCTCCAAGTGTGTTCACCTCTCTGTTTTAAAGCATGAGAATGCGTAACAGCCAGGACAGCTCTGAGAGTACCTCCTTTAGAAGGGATAGTCTATCATCTTGTCTCCGGCTTTATACTCTCTGTTGAACAAATCTGCCAACATGACACTGGATACTGATGAGCAATTTGTATGGTTATAAAAATATTGGCAGAACTCCATTGTTTTGCCATTTAATTCTTAATTTACATTTTCAATGTGCTGTGTCCTCATTCATATTACAGGTTTTACTCTTCTGTGTACATCTATAATAGAATGATTTTTTTTTTTCTAAAAAATAATTATGAATACTAAAGAGCTGTTACAATTGCACTGTGTTTGAATTAAGTTTTGTGCCTGTTTTTTAAGATATGCTTCCTTAGGAAGGGAGCACGTTTGCAAAGGACAGGGGAAAATAGAGTAGGTGTGTGGTATAGAATAGATATGTTTTTAAGTGTTCTGCCTGAGCTAGAGATTGCCTTCCAGTAATCAGACTGGCAAAAAACGTAATAAATGATGGGGACTGGAGACCCAACCTCTAAACGGCCTGTCTCAATTTATTTATTAGTCTTCCCTCCCTCCCTCCTCCTCCACCCCCAGTTTTTGATGAGAAGGATGACATGTTTTTTGTCAACCCAAGGAAATAAGGGCTTAGCAGCAGTACCTTCACTCTCTGTATCCACGCCGCATTTTTAAATTGCTGTGTCCAGTAAAACTTTTTTACTGGACTATGATTTGCGCTAGAATTGCTGGTAATTGGTTTGGTTTTCACCTCCAGAACAAGTCACCCACGGAAAGCATCCTAATATGAGTGTATTTTTTTGTGCTGCGTTCACACAACGCTTGAGCTGTTTGGGGAGACAGAGAAACGCCACATCCACTGGCTGAAACAGGGGCTGAGCAGTAGGAGGGAGCTGCAGCCACCCAGGTCCTGCCCTGTCCTGTCCTGTCCTGCCTGCCCTGCGTGGGGAGCTGGGGGTGAGCAGCCCTGCCGTGGGGAGCTGGGAGTGAGCAGCCCTGCCGGGGTCTCGCTGCAGCCGTGAGCAGCAACAGGTACCACCTCCTGCACGGAGAAACCAGAGGCGCAAGCTGCCCTCGAGAGCACTCTCTGTGAGCGTTTTATTCCATTAAACAATCCATCATTCCCGGTGATTAATGACTTACAGAATAGCAGTACCGTGAAAACATTGACAGTAGGTTTAAAGTGTGGTTTAAGGAATCTGAACGCAGAGAAGTAACAGCAAACAACTTTATGGCTTATAAACTTGCTGCTGTGAGAAAATAGTGCAAAACACAAGAATGGATGTGTTCCCCAAAAGACTGTAGGCACAGGACACCTCAGTGCTACCATGCCAGTGCTGTGGTTCCTGTGTCCTGAAAATACACTGGGGAAGACTTCTAATTTACGATGCTTTGCTCCAGCAGAGAGCTTTGAAGTTGCTGTGAAACCTGGCAACTTTAGGGTTTTTTCATTAGTGCATGCTTTCCCCCAGCGAGGACCATGTGTGTGCCCAAGCCGAGGGCAGGTGTCCACCCGTGAGGTGTAGCAAAAGCAGGTTTTGATGTGTAGTCACAGAGGGACTTGCAGGAAGACTTGGAGTGGGTAGGCATTAGACTGGAAACAAGGTTTCCATTAAGTCGTGGTCAAGATAAAGGGGCTATGGGGAGTGGGAACCAAGTTGTTCAGTGGAAGAAAGAGGGTATTGATTTGATTTGGGACATACAGTGAGCACCTCTTTGGGAGGTGCTCCTGGGAGAGCTTTCTTGGAGTTTAAAGCATGGATTTTGTTCAGGGAACCTGTAAAATACATAAATACTTTCAGTGAGGCTCCCCGCTGTGCTGCTGAAGAGCTGGAGACCCACAGGGCGCAAGCAGAAGAAAAGGAGAGGGTGAGCAGAGGGAGATATTAGGAGAGAGCCCATGGCCCTGCTCAGTCTGGCTCAGCTCTCCCTGAATCCCAGCATTACCTGTTCATCTGTATCCCTTTCCTCCATTAAAAATCTCTTAAAATCTCTGTGTGCAGATTACAGGGTCTGTGGGCTTGTGAAAGGGGTGGGTGCTGGGAGCACAAGCCCTCCCAGGTGTGTGGGGAGCAGAAGCAAACCAGCCGTGGGGTGGGTGTCACTTCCCCATGCCCCAGTGGGAGAAGGATGACAAAAAGGGGTGCTTCGGGGCAGGAATGAAAGGGAACACAGGTGCCCAACCAGACCCGAGGGCTTTTGTTCTTGTTGCTGTCAAAGTGCAGCTCCCAGGGCACACTGAGCACTTGCAAGTACTGGAGACAGAAATGCTCAATGAAGCTTGGACATCTTGGGAAATAAGACAAATCTGATCGACCCAGTCCCCTCGTTCGGCACTTACACTCCAAAGTTAGATTAAGCCTTGCAGTGTAGGGGAGACGCAGAGATGTGTGTTTAAAATGAAATAAAGGCATTCAGGAGAGCCCTGTTGTGAACATTGTGACTAATCTGGGCAGTCAGTCAACAAAGCACACCCGCACCCTGTACATTAATGTATCTCTCACTGAGCTTTCAAGGTAGAAAAATGTCTGCAGAGACTGATTTAACCCCTGGTTTATTCTGTATTAGAATGTAACATTTTATGGCCATGAAAATCTGCGACGAGGCAGTGTACTCTGTGAGCTTGTTCCCTGAGCCTTTTTCTCAAACATGCTCCAGTTTGGAAGAAAGTGTTACTGTGTCATTCGGGCACATTTTGCTGCTAAACGTGTGTGAGAATTAAGTGAAGCTCTTGGTAAGTCTCTTGTTCTGAACCAATATTAAAAGCTGAAGTATGATTTAGGAGCCCAGACAATGGGTTTCTTTTACTGCAAGATACTGACGCTGGGTGTTTGCAACCTTGCAAGTAGTCCCACTGGTTGTGTAGCAGGAAGCTCTCTGTGGGGCACTAAGCCTTCTCTAGGATGAGGAGCTTACCAAGCAGCTCTTTGAAATGAGACTACTGTCTTTAGATCTGTCTCTAAGATACCCACACTGTTTTTAAACTGATGTGTTTACCTAAGAAACACATGAAGAAATTAATTCATCATCTACTGTATTTTGAATTCATAAGACTCTCTGCATCCTGGACAGTTTTGCTTGGATCACTGGAGATATCTGATGTTTATTTGGACTCTAAATGCTCATTGTGTGGATTTATACTCTTAACTAATCATTTAATACTTTATTTTCTTCTACAGTGAGTAGTCACAATATTCCTAAAAATAAATGGGGGCGGGTGTCATATGTCCAGATTTGGGTTTCTTATGAATCTACCAGTCTTTCAAAGACATTGGTGGAGAAAGAATTGGGGCATCCTCTAACTCACAAGTAACAGGAGTTTGCCATCTTGGCGGCACTTCGGGTTTTTTTTCTTCTACATGTGTTAGATGTTTATGGAAAGAAAACCCATTATCCAAAGAAATTACGCAGGCCCAGTGAAAGTCTTTTCTCTCCTACGTGATTTCATGTACTCATGTGTTCTTCACAAACACTAATAGAGTGTTTGGGAATTTTTGAAAACTGTCTCTTGCGATAATTTTCCCCTTAAAAGCAGGGTAAGAGCTCGTGGCAGTGTGTGTAAGAATTTCCGGTGAGATGCTGGAAGAGAAGAGCTCCCTCCAGACCTGCTGTTTTAGAGCACCCCCAGGACTAGTGAGGGGGTCCTCGTCTGGGATGGGACACTTCCACTCCCGCCCTTCTTCCCGGCGTGAGGATTTCTAAAACGTGGGGTTGGTTACAAAGCACAGAAACCGCAGCCCCTGCAAGGGATGCTGCCGGCTCTGCTCTGCCGGCTGAGGCCCTGGGAAGGGCACCGCGGCCAGCGGCCGGTTGCCAGCCCGCCGGAGGTCGCCCACCCCGGCAGGCAGGAGGGGGCGGCAGCGCACGGAGGGACTCCGGTGCTCACCAGGCGGCCGCCTGGAAGGCGTCCAGGGCGGGAGGGAGATGCACTGGGAAGGGTCTATACCTGCTGCTTCTGCCTTCTCCAAGGAAATATATTGGAAATGCCACCCTCGGCTCCCTGGACAAACGCTTTTTTGCTTCCTCAGAGCTGAATAGGGTGTAATAAACTGTTACTGCAGGGAGTCCACCGAGCGCTTTAGTTTTAATTCAAAAGATGTCTTTAATCTTCCTGTTGCTTTGTGTAAGTTGTAAATTACACAACCCTGCAGAAAATTATATGTAAAGGAGGATTATGATCCTCATTTTTATTATGAAACTGGCTCTGCATGGTAAAACCTGATTCCCACAATCACTTAATTTTTCATTTACTCTTCGATTTACATCTCATGTAATAAATTCCTTAAAATCTATGTGGATTATTGTAATTTGGATATTCTAAATTTATTTATAAACAAACTAGTTAAACAGATTCTGTAGACATCAGCTGTAAACGACTATAAATATTTGGACCTGACGTATACATGTAGCAGCCTCAGTGTGCCAGAGGTTGTTCCCATGCATAGGGCTGTACAGAGCAAGAGCTGCTGGGGCAGAGGCTGCAGTCAGAGATGGCCACAGAGGTGCACAGGGTGCTTGGGGCTACAGCCATGGCATCCCGACAACAGCCGCTTCCCAGCCCTCAGGGCGCGGGGATGGGGTTCAGGGAAGGTTAGAAGTCAGATTGTGAAGCAGCACTGCAGGCTTTTATGGGAAGTGAAGAGAGTGCAGAAACAGAGGGAGCATCTCAGAAACTTGAAATTGGCTGTAACACCTGCTGGTGGTGGCAGTGCTGGGGTAGGGCAGTGGCTTGATAACGTTTAGACTGTTATTGTGTTCTTACCGAGTTGTGTATTTCTCTGCATCCTCGGCATTTACTGCTTTGGGGTTCACAGTGGCTCTGACAGGGAAAGGAGGGTGCGGTAGGTGAGCTGAGGCGCAGAGGGCTTCCCTGAGGGGTGAACTTGAGGTGGGAGTTGGAACAGAACATCAAAGGGAGGGGAAGGAAAATTAAAAATTCTGATTAAAAACCTCTCTGTCCCTGATGCTCCAGATCCCTGCAGGCAGTGACGGGTAGTTTGGGTGGCACAGATGCTGTACTGGTCAGTAGGCACTTCCCTCTGGGAAGTTCAGCTTCTCCCTGCTGTTGCTTTCCAGGTGGCACTAATTGGATCATTGGCACTAGCTCAAGTAATGTGAAGATCCTCAATGACTTTCTGAGGTTTTAATCCTAAAATAAAATAATATAAAGAGTAGCGCAATATTTCACTGCTAATATTGAGTGTTCAAATGTTTCCTAACTGGTAGGGATTTCATTTTTTCCCTCCATGAGTTGAAGTTTTTGTATTTAGCCTTTCCCTTCTTTTCTCTCCCTTTGTTCCTTCCTTCCTCACCCCTCCTTCCTTCCTCTCTCTCTCTTTCTAATTTAAGAAAAATTGGTTCAGCTGGTTTTGATTTATGCAAGCATGGGGAAAATATGTTTTCCCCATATCTTCAGAATAAAATATGTGCATGTTCATAAGTCTAAGCTGGCTGGAACTAGCGATGTCAAATTAGCTTGTTTATAGCCCTCACTGGGGAGTTCCAAGTTTTGGAGAAAATTGGTTCCATGTATTTAAGTTCTGAATGCGCTGGAAGTCAGCATTTTCATGTACGCACATTAGGTGGTATTTGGGTTTTTTTTCTCCTTCCCCTAATGCTTTTAACCTGAATCAGCTTGAGCATTTAAGGATGCATTGCTAGGAGACTTACATTCAGTTCAAGTTGTCTTGCTAAAGCACTTTGGTCACACATGGGTGCAGAGAGTACCACACTTTCCTTCCTTCTAAATAAACGTATATGAGAACCAAAATGCAGTAGGGAATCTTGAATAATGCAAGCCTAGTGTTTCTAATGCAATTTTAACCATGGGAGATACTTAGTTTTCAGAATGATTGGATTTGTTTCAAAGACCTCTACCACAACATTTGCGGCATCTGCTGAATGACATGCTCTGTAGCACATGGTATCAAACAGGTGTACAGTAATCTATAAGTGCTTTAAATGCACCAAATGTGTACCACCTTGTTGTGACTGTGTGCTCTTGGGGAAGCCCTGTGGGTACCAGCCATGTACCTCTCTCTTGGGGTTAAATTTTTCCCTGTGATGGCAGCCATGGCCTCAGCAGCTCCAGCCGCCGTTCAGACCCTGGTACTTACTCTGCTTTAAGACTTGGGCTCGCTGTTAATACAGATCCTGCTTTAGACAAGTATTGGCTGATGTTAACTCTGGGAATAGAGTGCTAAGAGCCGAGGGCTAAAAATAACAAGCAAATTAACCTAACCATAAAGTCCTTACCCAGCCTTTTAGCAGTTCCTGGCCTACTTGCTTAGAAAGATCTTTGCTAGGTGAAGTCCCAGCTTCCTCCTGTGGCCACGCTACCCCCTCCCAGCCAGCACTGCCTCTCTCCAGCTGGGGTGCTTGGGCTTCACAACCTTTTGAATGTTAGCATTTCCTTATTTTTGTCTCTACACATTATTTTTTTTTCCTTTCCTGTTAAAGCTGATCCCTGGCTGCCTGAAAGGGCAAGCAGGTGGTACTACAAAGTTTATCAGGGACCCTTATTTGCACAAAATAATTCACACCTCAGAGCTGTTCTCACTGGGGAGGAAGAAAGAAAAGGAATTGGAGGCTCTCTCTCTTCCTCACCTCACCTCACTCTTCTCTAGCCAGTGAGTGGAGCTCCTGATGCTTGCCCCCCCCACCCTGGAAAGATGAGAAGAAAATGGGGGGGATCGCTGCTGGCAACAGGGAAGGAAATATCAGGCTTGAGGCACTTGTTGAAAACCCCTGTAAAAGCAAAGACAAGTCCCAGGAAGGATGGTGTTCAGAATTTGAGGGGCACAGGGCATGCAGTGAATGCTGGGCAGCACAGCGTGTCCCCATCCACGCACACTTCGGTGGCTGCTCCCAAGCCCTGGGGAAACACCTTTATGCTGCAGCGTTTAACCCAAGTGGCTGCATTTGCCTGTCTGGGAAAGTGATCCAATTTTGTGCTGTATTAATGTACCACATCTCTGATGTAAAATCTGATGGTTAAACTGTGAAAGACAGTTCTTTAGGTCCTAGTGGATGTATTTGACTCATACATAACAGTGGTTATTGGTAGCCCTTCAGCATAACCCACTTCTTTCTGTGCAAATGTATCCAAAATCCCTCTCTATCATCGTTAACATTTATCATTGTTAATGAAATTACTTACTTAATCATCTTAACCTTGATCCTACCCTGGATAAAAGACCTGTGATATATCTGTAAAGGAATAACTACACATTTGATACAGTTGAAAAGATAGCACTAATTTATTTTAGTCTGATTTATGATTAGTACCACACAGCATGAAGCACTCAGTGCTGCTCTGTACATCACTTAGGGTCCACAGGGTAAATAATTGCTGTACTTGCCATCTCAGGAGCTGCATGTGTGTGGCACTGTGTGTGACATCGCGATTTTAGTTTCCAAAAAATAATGTGTGTGTTTGAGCAATAAAAAGGCAGCTACATTTGCAGTAACAGGCATTTGTGTTATTGCCCCTCTGGTAGGTGTGTGCATATTGCCTGCCGTGGGTATGGGCATGCTCCCACCACAGGGAGGTGCTCAGCCCAGATCGGTCTGAGAGGGTGTGCAGCAGGGTGGGAGAAGAGACCAAGGGGCTTCTGGAGTGACAGGTAGTGACTCCATCAGAACAACAGAAAAAGCTTAATCAAGATTTTACGCACTTCTTTTCTTTTCAGAGAAGTCACCTCCAAAGTCTTTCCCCTTTGGCCAACAGAATAACTGTTCAGGGCCCAGATTTCCCCAGTAAAGGTGCCCAGATTTGAAAGCTGCCTTTGTAATTGTGCTGGGCAGTCTGACAGTGAAGCAAGATACGCCGTATTATTTTTGGTTCTTAATTTTAATTTAAGATGACTTTTTCAGCCATACCTTAATCACGTAGTGCATCTCCAATCTACAGAGAGGACTGGATCATTAGGATAATTAGAAGCCATTAAGAGTATAGGATAATATCACTATAAAGCTGTACAGATGTTCTGTATTCTTAGGTCTCTGTCAAAGGAGGAAATTTAACATATGTCAAGTCCTATTTGGTGATGTCTACTTTATTCCTGTAGCATATAGGAAGCTTGGAGGGATTCGTCATGGTAGAATCAGAATATTTTTTCCTTCCTTGTTTCCCAGTAAAAAAGTGTTTTCTTCTTAAAATCAGTAAAGAT
>JAOXNO010000078.1:8644080-8654099 GCA_028565335.1 Limnodromus scolopaceus | reverse complement strand
GTGTAGAGGCTTGTTAGCTCAGAAGAGCCCATGGGTGTCTGCTCTCCCCATGTCAGTGGTGTGAGCTGGAAACCCCTTATTCCTGGGAAGTTGGGGTAATGGACACTTTTTGTGGCAATGGGGTTTCCTCTGGAATATGCTGGGGACTTTGGGGGCATTCAGGAAAGGGAGTCCAATGGAAATGTCAGGACAAACACAGGGATGGTGCAGTTTGGTTGTATGAGGGTATCAGAGTAGCCTCCTTTTTTATCCCAGCATAATGAAAGTGGAGAGGGGATGTGAATTGCTGTCTATAAATACATCGGAGATGTAAACACCAGGGAGAGTAAGGAGGTAGTTCAGCTAGAGGACAGTGCTGGCACAAGAACAAATTGGTAATAAACTGGCCGTGAATAAATTTCAGATGGAAATTAGAAGCAGCTTTTTAATCAGTAAAAAGGTGAGGCTCTGGAAAAGCCTTTCACTGGGATTTTGGGGGCAAAAACCTAACTAGTCTGCAGATGGATCTTAATCAGTTTATTAAAGGATATTGTGTGATGTGGTTGTCTCCAGTATCAAGGGACTGGGCTCCTTGACCTATACATCCCTTTAGTGCTATGTTCCTACATATTATATTTAGTAATTCTCTGTGAGTTGCCAAAGTGCACTGATGACAGAGGAATGCTGTATTCTTCTGATGCAATGTTATTTTTCAAAAGGCATATCAAACTGTAAATGCAGAGGGATAAGGATAGTGCTGGGCACCTTTTTATTTAACCTACTTTAAAATGAAACCTAGGGACTAAATGGCTTTAGTCACTCAGAGGACATTGGCCATATCTCTCTCCTCTTTATAACTAATTTCATTTCTGAAACTTGCGCTTCCAAAAAATACTGGCTGCTTAGAATTTGAAGTGTTAGAGGATATATAATATTCAAGGTTACTGTATGATTAAGGACAGCAAGCTGCCATCACATACACGAGGTGTTAGCACAGCCTTGTCCACAAAAAGACCAGAAACTAATCATTACTGCTTGCTACTTCCCATAGTGGTGGTAGACACTTCAAGCAATAGAGAAAGCAATTTCTTACCTAGAAATTGTTTTACCCTTTTTCCTTTGAACATCTAGAACCATCACTCTCAGGTCCCTCCCTTCTGATCGATTGATTGACAGTTGCAATGGAAAAAGCTAGTTGACTGCTAAAAAAAGCCCAAACCCCTCTCTGCAATTTTGTACTTGGGAATGTGAGTTTTGAAATGAATCCTGTGAGACTAATTGAATGTGATTGGCATCTGCCACTGGTACAGTGAGGAGAGGAAAGACCTCCGTTCCAGACTGGGAGAAAACTGACACCTTGCACAAAGCTATTCTTTTTCCTTCATTCATCGTCTCTCAGAGTTCACAACAATAGCTAAAGAACAGAAAACAAATTCTAGATTCTCCGTCTGCTTTTTGAAATGCTAAAAAGCAAATCAACAGCCTGGTTCTTCCTAGGCTAAGAGGTCTTAGAAATTAAGTCAAACTATGATGAATGTACCATAATGCTGAAATTCCAGCAATGATTACTGTGTAAACATTATAAACAACTAGTCTGAGGGAATAATTTGTTTTGCATTGAACAGAGTGCTCTAGTTGTGGCTGTCAGCAGAATCTAATACTGGTCCCAAAACTCATTTTTATTTTAAAAAAGGTGTAATAAGCAGATCAAAGAATGTGAGAGAAGAAAGAAATCTAAATACAACTTCACATAAGCTCAGAAAATATCCTCTGCACGAAGGATGTGCAATCATAAAATGCAATTTGCTTATGTAGGTTTTAAGAGATTTTGTGCATCATATTGACTGTTGTGTGTAACAAAGCTTTCTGTATTTGAGCACTGGATTCTGCTTCACACCCCGTTGCCGGGGGAAGCACTGTGTGGTGCAGAGCCACTCGTGTTGGCAGGAGTAAAAGTGGAGGGTCTCGTTTGTGCACGTCGGATCTACTTTGTGTCCCCAGTCAATAATTTCCTCGAATTTTGACAGAGCTCTGATACATCAGATTTCTGACATGTCTGCCAATAGCCTCTGCAACACACATAGTGCCACTGCTTTGCACAGGTGGAAAGGTTGCTGGTTTGGGGCTGTATCTGCAGTAGACCCTTGCTTAGAACACTATGAATTAGCAGTTTGATGACTGGGAAGAAAAAGGTAATCTGCTGCCAAAGTACATTGAATCAGTAGGTCTCCTGCAATGACTGGAGGTTAGCCCCAGATTTCCATGTGTTCTTTAACCCAGTTATTATTTATTAATGCTGGAGTGTGTTTTCCTTCTAGCCAAGGGGAAAGTGTTAGGAGGGGAAACCCAGATTAAATGGTATTTTGCAGGACTTGACATTCTGAGTGGTTTTCCATCTGAATCTCTTATTCTCTGTACTGGATGGCCAACTTCTCCTTCAAATTTAGTTTGTTGAGCATGATATGCAAATAAGGAATAAAATACTCAATTTTCTCAGGGGAAGAAAGGAACTATGGCCCAATGCATGCTAAGGACTCAAACTGGAAAGTAATCTCTCAAACTTTAAACATTTTTTTTAACGTAGGTACAACTTATTTCATTACCTACTAGACCAAATTAATGCATTTTGAGCATTTCCGTTTGGTGATGCTGGTAACACTCTTGGGTCCTTTAGTATTTACTCTGTGCCCTTTGCAGCCTGAACATGCAGTGACAGTAAACTTGTGTAAGAGCCCAGTTGAGGGATTTTGACAGAAGTTATTTCTGAAAAACATGACGTTGGACTCATCTACCATGGAGCAGTCTCCTGCTGCAGTGGATTTTCCCTGTCTCCTGGCAGAGGCTCGTTAGGAAAACAGAGTGAGTGGCTTTCAAAACGTTGCTTTGGGAAATCTATGGGAGAGGCTGTGCTGCAGGAGGGGATGGAGAGAGTTTATACAACAGGGACCACAGCTCCCACTTTGTGAGCTGCTCTGCCTCACATGTGTAAATTCCAGGAGTTCATCCTGGAAAATTGTAAATAATGGTTGAGGCTTTATGGGCCTTTTGCTTTTCAGAGTGAGAAGGAGCAGAGAGGAGCTGAGAGTTCACCTGTGCACAGGCCCCTGGAAATGAATGGTCACAGATGGTCAGCAAAGGCTGTGAAGCTCATTGCCCTTGGAGGCACTGTCCTCTGGGTGGTTGTTGTTAAACCCTACTTTCTTGAATTATATTTACTCTGTTTTCATTTCAATGGTAAAGAGTGGCAGTATTAACAAATGTGCAGCACTGAAGCTCACAACAGCCCTGTTCATGTAACCAGGTGCCAGGTTACAGGTACAACAAATTTTAAGAAGGAATGTAAGCAACCAAATACTGCAAACATTTCTATAGGGATTTGAAAGGTTTCTGGAGTAAGCGAGTTCAGTTTTGCAGGTGTTCACAGTGTGAGGAGGCACCTGGGACAGAGCACAAATTGCTAATTAAAACCAAGGAGAGTATAATAAAGTCCAATGCTATGGGCAGAGGAGATGTGGACACTAATGTCTCATCTGCTAGTAGGGAATCAGTGTTGAGTAGGAAGAGGCTGCAAATTATGCCCCTACTTGGCTTCCCTTCTTTTTTTGGGGGTAAGGGAAAAGCGGGAGGGAGAGGGGTGAGGTGTCCATCTCGGCTTCCTGGGAAAAAGGTCTGCTGAGCACTCTGAATGGATGCAAGCAAAGCACAGCAAGATTTGTTAAGGCTGATGAAGAAATGAGCACAGTGTGTGCTGTACACTGATAGTTCAGGCATTTGGTGAGGATGAAGCCCAGGTTGGCCAGCCCCTCTGGAGGCAGGACAGGAGGCTGAGCTGTGGGCCAGGGAGATGGGCAGTGAGGTGGCAGGGTCTGGAAAAGATCAGGAAAAGAGGTGGTGGTGAGAGGGGGACTTCAGTTTTTGCTTTAGCCAAACTGCTCGCAAGCTGACAGCTGGACATCCAGGGGTAGTCAGGGAGACAGGCTGAGCCTCTCGCTGGGACACACGGAGACAGGTCTGTAATGGAGAAGCAGATCTGAGTTGTCAGCATGGAAATGGCAGCTGAATTTGTGCTGACAGCTGAGTGGGGGCCCAGCACCGATCTGTGCGATCCTACAGGAAGGAGAGTGAGGAATTAATTGTTCCAGTGATTAAACGAAGCAGGAAAAAAATATCAAAGAGGCTGAGCTACTTGGGGGTGTGGAACATTTTCCATTTAGCAAAACTCCATGAGATTGAAAATAATAATTCTGCGTTTTAAAAGTTATTTTGGGAAACGCATGCTCCAGATAACCAACACCCTCACACTTGCTAGAAGGACACAGCATCCAAAAGGAGTGTCCTGAGCTGAAAATCCACCCTGTGACCAAAATGCTCTTTCCCATCATCAGCAAAAACAATATGGCACAGCTAGAAATGCTATGGACAAAGCTTCAAAACAGAACCACAGAACAAATGTTTTCAATATGATGTTTTTTGGGACCAGATGTGGTGATCATTCATCTTCAGATCACTTATGCATGGGTACCTGCAGCAAGCTGCGTGGGGTGTTTATGACCTTGCAATAACAGAGATTTTCTTTTCCTATAGTAGGCACTAGAAAAACAGAGAAAAGAAAAATAGTGTGGTTGGTAAATACCCAGCCGTCGCTCTATTGCAAGTACCGTAGTCAAACATCAAAGCCTATGGATGTATTAACAGGGAAGCAAAGATCAAGGAGTACTGGCAGAGCAAATAGCGTGGTGGCAGCTGTACGCAAGCAGTCAGGCTGCTGCTCTCCAAGCTGTAATTTTAAACCGAAAGAAATGCCCCTGCATTGACAGGAGGTGTATTTGTCATCATTCAGTAGCGTGACATGGCTTTTAGCAGTGACATGTTGTCCTTGCAGCTCTTCAAAATCCCATGCCTCGTCTTCCCTTAGGTTATCTCTCCCCGTGCCGGTACCCACAGATCCCAGTTACGTTTGACAAGTGGAACAATAGCCAGGAGCTGGTGTGTGCTGAGCTTCTGCACATGCTGGCTGGGTGCTCAACCCAGCTCGACTTCCACGACTGTCAGACTTGTGCGCTGTAGAGATGCACAGTGAACCAACACATGCAATAAGGAGAGGGAGTGCTCGGGTGTCTGTGTGAGGTCCTGCCAGTGCACCAAAATTCCCACATAAACAGGACAAAAGGGTGGCCAGATGCCCCAGGGTGAGCAGGGCTGTAGGCAGGATTCCTTGCTGAGCTGTAGCCTCCCAATGCTGGGAGGAAACTTGCCTCATATGTCTCTTCTTGTGCCACTTTGCTTTGCATTTTTTTTAACTTTTTGAGAAACCTACAATAGCTGTGTAAATTATTAAAGCCAATTAACGCAGAGGGCTTGCTTGTGAGTAGGGTGCTTTGCTTTGGAAGATTCATGAATCTGGCAGTAGCCTTGGTGACCTCACTAGCCATGGCCAGCAGGAAGTGTGTGGTGGCAGTGTCATAGTAAGGGACTAAATAGGTGCTGCTGCCTCCCTCTTTTTGGCACCAAGAGCTGCCTTTGGCTTCAATATCGTGGTGTGAAGCAAACCACAGAGAAAGGGATGATGAGCTGAATGCAGTCTGTCCCTGAAACCTGCTGGGTGGGAATGTCCATCAAAGGTGCAGACCAAGAGTGGCCAGAGACTGCAAATGAGGTTTAAGGGCAAATCCTATGACTTTGGGAGCATCATTATCTTTTCAAAGCTATGTCTTAGAAGAAGGAATTCATGGAAACCCAGGTGTTCACATGCAAATCACTCTACCCGAGGAAATCAACAGGAAATAAAAGACTTGTTTAGCATTTTCCCCTCTGATCCTGTTCTTCTGTCCTGGCACGATCACTTAGAAAGGGTGCAGAGTGCTTAGGTCTCCCTTGCCCCAAACCCCAGCACAGTTGCCATATAATCAAACAGAAGTGCTGCAAAAATGTTGCCAAACTACCTTGTGATCATTGGGTTTACTAGGGAGGGAGCAGAGAAGAACCTGTGAGAAGCAGCCCCTTAAGCAGTGGCAAGAAAAGGGACAAAACTGCCATTATTAACCTAATGGTTGCATTGCTGGAGGGTCGCAGGGTTTTTTTCTATAGCAATGCCAAGTGCTGTTTTTATTTACACTATCTTAATTTTTTTATACCTCTTGTTAATGTTCTCTTTAATAAAGACACACATGAGGCTCCCAGCAGCATTAGCTCAGGGACTTTTTGAATTTCCTGTGTGGAATTGCATACTGCCATGGAAACAATCCCTGGTCCAATTGGAAGACCTTATTTTTTAAAAAAACTTTCTCTTGGGTCCTCAGTTATTTTTATTTTTAAATATTTTGATGTGTGGGAGAAATTTTTATAAAGAGTATCAGCAACTTAATTTTAATTAAATTGCAGAAACAATATCTGCTACAGTACTAACAAACTCTGTTATTAAAGTAATAAAACTGAAAGAAACAATTTATTGAGGACAAAATAGAGGAAAGCGAGAGCAGAAAGATAGCTAATGAAAGGCAAGTAAGGGTTTGGCAGCCCTCTACAGGGCAGAGTGGAGCTGGCAGAAGTCCAGCTGGAATATGTTTCCTAATTAACTTTAATTCGTCGCTTTTAAATTCAGACTGGATTGCAATATTGTCATTTCTCTGTCATGTGCGTTTCTCTTGCTGAATTCTTCTCCTGAGCAGAAATTTTACACTGAACAGCGAGTGAGTAAATAAATAAATAAAATCAATTGCCATGAACCATTTCAGTTTTCAAGACTACAGGATATGCTTTTAATGCCCCTCTCGGAGCTCTGCGCTCAACTGCGGGAACTTCATTAACACGCTCATTAGCGCTATCTGATTCACTGCTGCAGCCTCTCACTGGGAGCTGTGAGCAGCAGCTGGGAGAGCGGATCAGCTTGAGCTAATGCATATGTTAATAACACTAATGTTGTAGCATTTGGTGTTGCTGGAAGAGAGAGACAGTAAAATATCTGTGCTGTCTCCTGCAACACTTAAAAAGGAAAAAAAAGACCAATGCAACATAAAATAAAGCTATCTGCTAGGAATGTTTATAGTCAGTATTTATAGATTAGTGCAGTATGTTGGAAAATCAAACACTACAATGCACACATGAAGACCCATTCAATGAATTATTCAGGAAGATCTATTGTAAAGCGCTCCACTGACAAGGAAAGCAAACTTATGTTTCAGAAAGTTGAACTGCATCCGCCACCTCTCACCTGCCAGCCTTGCACCGCCAACAGACCTCCGCTGGTGTCAGCTGGGTTTTCCATCTGCTCTCTGCGCGTTGCTGGGGGTGGCACGAAGGTGCAGCTGCACCTTTGGGTTGCGCTAGAGGTCCCGAGAGGAGTCAGACAAATTAGCACCTTCTCCGCAGTCGGTGGGGAAATGAGCCAGTTTGCTCCACTCCAAAACACACCTGCACGGCTCCACTCCGTATTTGTAGATTTGAAAAGTGTTTGGTGTAGCCCCATGTGTTTGCTGCGCTGGGTGAAATGACCAAAGTGGGCAGAAAAAGCAACCTGTTCATATTTCAGCAGTGTTGTCGGCTTTCCAGATTTGTGGATGTGTGTTGGCCCTTTTGAGTCCAGTTTGCTGTGAATTTCAGTGTCTCCACCATGAAAGGTGAAATTTGGATCCAAGGTTAAGAGTTTTTTTGATTTACACCTGCTAGGGTTCTTGGCTTTTCCTGTGGCCTTAAATGGTTGACATGGGGGTCAATGACAGTGTCTGGTTCAGGGGAATTTCTCTGCTCCTGTTTCCCATTCACTAAAATCATGTCAATTTTGCATTAGCAAATTGTGCCCTTGGACACCATGGGAGAGCTCTGTTGGTAGTAAATGCTTATGAAGAGGACAGGATTAACTGTGATGAATAGTTTAAAAATGTGGGTTGGCTTTTTAATAAAAAGATCTTGTACACGCTGCCTTATAAATGTAGTTTAATTTTGGTATGAAAGGTGGTCTCAGTGCCTCCGGACACTCACTGGGGCTACGATACTGTGTAATGTGCACCTCAACTCATAAATAAGGGAAACATTAATTTTACATTAACTGCTTAAAGCCAAAATAGGTTTTCATCCCTCTTGAACTGATTGCAGTGTTGCCACCTGGTTCCTCTTATTCACATGGGATAAATCTTCACTTCTGACCTTCAGCGTATGCTTGAACTTGTGGATTTCTCATGCTATTTACTGTGGGTTTGTTTTCCTGAACATGGTCTCTGTTAAATACTGATTCATTTTCAATTATTTTTTTAATCTGATAAAGCTTTCAGCTAATTTTATTTGAGCTAATAAGCAATTCACCCTTCCAAACCATGTTTTCAGATCTTTTATCTGGAATCCTGATCTCCATTGCAAATGCTGCTTTCTGCTCACCCACTGAGGCTTTGCACACTGAGATGATGTACTGCACACTTGAGTGACTCCGTGATTGTAGACTTGAAAAGTATTTGGTCCAGCACTGGGTGGTTTGTGTTTTTTTTTCCACTCCATATCTTTATACTCTACATTTGAATGTATCGTACTGCTGTATTGATATTACAGTGATACTGCCTTTGTACCCACAAAGTCTTTTATTGCTGTAAACAACAGATGCCCTTCAAGCTGCGGTGTGGTGACAAAATCTGAGATAGTCTGTAGAGCTGCAGTATATGAGGAGGGCTGGAGTGAGAGGGATGTGGAAAGCCTCAGCTCCTTCCTTCTAATAAATTCACGCCTGGTCTGACCATCATTTTGGTTATAACCTGTCAGGAGAAGGCTTAGCCAGCGGCAACTCTGGCTGAATCAACAGCAAATTCCCCAGTGACCTGGTTACGCTTTTATTGGTACAGGGAGAAAGAGTTATGTTTAATGAAAATTACAGGGGATTCCCTATTTATATTACAAAGCTAAGTGCTCTCATCTTCCTCATCAGTCTTGCATGGACAACTTGCCTCATGCCATAACTGTAAGCCCGGTTTGTGCGCTGCATGGGTGGGATCTCTCTTTTACAAACAGTTGATGTTTTCAATTTTCTTTTCTGTGCTGTGTAATTAACAAGTTAAAATAAGGGCCAGGACTCCCCCTCTGCCCCTGGAGCAGTGACAGTATTTATGGCACGAGGGTGTATATTGTGTGTACTGACCTTTGCTATCGAGAGGACGCGTACGGGAGGTCCGGGTTGCAAAGCCGGGTTCAGCCGCCACCATCCATCAGAAAGTCACTGCAGCGCCCGCTGTGAGCCTTGCGTCCAGTCCACCCAGCTGGGGGGTTTTCCCCGGGTTTTTTATGATTCCCCATCCTATAGACACAGCTCTGCTATTAAAGCCAGCACGGTTGTAGCATGTTGAGAATTACCTACTCCTTCTGACACGTGTGGGGACCTTGCGTACAAAGTATCATCACAGAGCCAATTTTTACTGTTGAATCAAATCCCTTAGAAACTACTTTCTAATGGAAATTATAATGAAACTTTAATTATGACTGTGCTACTTGGTTCCCTGAGCGTACACATCCCATTAGATGGTTTCTGCTAAGATAGTGACATCTTTCAAGCTCATTTCCAAGCGTATTAAAAAAAAGAAAAAAAAAAGGGATGGTATTTTACCTGTGACATGTTACAACTGTTGGTATTTTTTTTGGGTTCATCAAAATCTCATTAGCATTAATCAGAGATGCGACCAGAGAATAATATAGTTCCTTGGGTTATAGACTGAACAGAAATATTTGCATGAGCCAGAAATATATTTTATTATGAAGTTTTAGATTTTTAATTTTTAAAGACATTTTCAGTGCAGCAGAAGGGCTTGTACTGATAATTGTGTGCAATACATAAAATCATAGGATCATAGAATGGTTAGAATTGGAAGGGACCGTAAAGATCGTCTAGTCTAACCTCCTGTACCATGGGCAGGGACACCTTCCACTAGATCAGGTTGCTCAAAGCCCCATCCAGCCTGGCCTTGAACCCCTCCAGGGATGGTGCATCCGCAATTTTTCTGGACAACCCATGCCAGAGTCTTACCACCCTCAGAGGAAAGAATTTCTTCCTAATATCTAATCTACAT
>JAOXNO010000078.1:8598592-8643980 GCA_028565335.1 Limnodromus scolopaceus | reverse complement strand
AGCTCTCTCAGCCTGTCTTCATAGGAGAGGTGCTCCATCCCTCTGATCATCCTCGTGGCCCTCCGCTGGACCCGTTCTCACCTCAAAGGCTGCTCACAGCAAACATAAATCTTACACTGGCCCCGAAGTCCAGTTTAGCTATAGTTATAATGTAAAATATCTACTTTCAGTTCACAGAGTGTAGGTGGGAAGGAACAGAGTCGTCTACTTACGGAGACAAGATAGCTGATTAAAAGCATCCTTTCTGGCATCTGAGTTCATTCCAACATTTTAACAGTTTGAGAATGGTTGCTGTTTTCTGGTATTTCTCATGCCTTGAAGGTCAATTGAGTCTTAGTACATAATGCATCAACCTGAGGAAAACATTGTGTTGTCTAATTGCCTATTTTAGAACCTATTGTGAAAAAACACAGGTTAAATGTTGTGTCAGGGAGAAAGAGATTGATGAGCTGCTTGGAAAAAAGGAATAGCTCCAGCCTGGATATAACAACCTCCACAGGTGTGGGCACAGTATCTCTGGTTTGTTTGTTGGCAGTTTTTATTTTTTTAACTTGCCAGCAAATGCTAGGTTGTGTCACCAGGAGATATCAGTGAGCATGAGTTGTAATTTAGGCCAGCTGTCCTTTTAGGAAGCAACTCATTCAGTTGAATTATTAATTGGTGTAATCAAAAAAGTAATACAGACTTTCCAGCTCACAATCATTTAGACTATTGGATTTGTCAACCAAGTCCAAAAATCAGTAAAACTGTGGAGGGAATACATCTATCGTCTATAAACACTTCTCTCCTAAGCATGCAGCTGAATATTAGCACCTTTCTAAGGGAGGAATCTGTATCAATTTGAAGGCCTTTGTCTTTTTATTGCTTTATGTTTGGTTGGTTTTTGATCACAAAAGAAGCTTCTAAAAGTGTCCCCTAAAGGGTATTTTTTGCCTTGTGAGATTACTATACCTTCATTAAAAGATGACAAGTCAGGAGAAGTGTTTTAGGGTGTCCTGAACCACCTCCTGCAAGACTCCTTTCTCCCTCTCCCCTTGTTATAGTGGAAAGCCCCACTAAACGAAAGTTAATCTTTCTAAATTGCCCCTACTCTCCTCCCATTAAGCACAAGAGACATTCAACACAGATGTTTAATTTACATTTCTTGAAGACGGGGCGAACACGAATTATATACTAAATTTTGGATGAAATTTGCTCGCTATTTCTACCAGTATTTGGTATACACTTAATATATATAAATTAATATAGGATATAGATATATATAATGCCCTTTTCAGACCAATGTCTATTAGACTGGCTGCAGGGATACTGCTTCCCTTTATGACTGTTAAGCATGTCATTAATAGTATTCTCACTGTGAAGCTGATTTCTCCACTGACTTGAACAGCCAAAAGCTGAAAAACAGTCACTGTGGAAAAGGATGTTGAGGAGTCAATTTCCTTAACTTCTCTAATTAAACATTATTTTGAAAAGCAGTAACTGGTGAAGAATTGCAAAGTTATCTATACACATGTATGTGCGTATATATATATATATTGTTTTAGCAAAGAGGAATTTGAAGAAATACACAAGCATAATATCCACTATTTCTGTCGCCAAGGTGGTAGAGAGATTCTTCTGCCACAGCACTTTTCACACTGAATGCAAAGAGAGAGGGCAAGCTGCGGCTCTGCCACAGGAGACAAAGTGTTGAACGGTGGAAGACAGCCAAAACTCTCACCTGAATCCTCTGAGGCCCCAAAACCAGACCATGCAAACACTTCTTTTTCCCTAGTCTGCCTATATTTGAATCTCCTTTAAGCTTACTCTCTTTTTGATGTTATAATGGAGACAAATGTTGGGTGTTTTCCTGCACACAGGAGACGGAGTTACATCAGGTGGAGAAAGCTGAGTCAGTACTAACACAATAGAATAAAATCTTACCTAACTTCAAACAGAGAGCTTTTCTGCTATGGGGGGTTGACCCTTGCTGGACAGCAGGTGCCCACCAAAGCCACTCTATCACTAGCCTCCTCAGCTGGTCAGGGGAGAGAAAATACAACAAAAGACCTGTGGGTTGAGATAATGACAGGGAGATCACTAAGCATTTACTGTCACAGACAAAACAGACTTGGGGAAATGAGTTTAATTTCTTACCAATCAAACTCAGAGTAGGATAATGAGAAAATAAAAATTTAATCTTAAAACATCTTCCCCCCACCCCTCACTTCTTCTCAAGAAGAACTCCTAGTGTCTCTACCTCCTCCCCCTATGTGGCACGGGGGACTGGGGAATGGTGATCTGTTCACCACACACTGTCTCTGCCGCTCCTTCGTCCTCAGGGGGAGGACTCCTCACACTCTTCCCCTGCTCCAGCATGGGGTCCCTCCCATGGGAGACAGTTCTCCACGAACGTGAGTCCTTCCCACAGGTTGCAGTTCTTCGTGAACTGCTCTAGCATGGGTACTATCCGTGGGGTGCAGTCCTTCAGGAACAGACTGCTCCAGATTGGGCTCCTCTCTCCATGGGTCCACAGGTCCTGCTTAGATCCTGCTCTAGCATGGGCTTCCCATGGGGTCACAGCCTCCTTTAGGCATCCACCTGCACTGGTGTGGGGTCCTCCACAGGCTGCAGGTGGATATCTGCTCTACTGTTAACCTTCATGGGCTGCAGGGGGACAGCCTGCCTCACCATGGTCTTCACCATGGGCTGCAGGGGAATTTCTGCTTCTGTGCCTGGAGCACCTCCTCCCCCTCCTTCTTCACTGACCTTGGCATCTGCAGAGTTGCTTATCTTGCATATTCTCACTCCTCTGTCCAGCTGCATTTTCTGTTTTGCAGCAAATTTTTCCCCTTCTTAAATGTGTTATCACAGAGGTGATCCCAACATCACTGATGGACTCAGCCTTGACCAGAGGCAGGTCTGTCTTGGAGCAGCTGGTGTTGGCTCTATTGAACATGGGGGAAGATTCCAGCAGCTTCTCACAGAAGCCACCCTTGTAGCCCCCCCCCTCCCAGTACTGAAACCTTGCCCCACAAACCCAATACATCTGCTAACCCAAGCGCATCCAGGCAGGACTGTGCTTTAATTTTGATTTACTATATTTTTATGTTGACTGCTTTGTAAGCATACCCTGTCTCAGTTGCATGGAAATGTTATCTTTATTTATGGTTAGGTGTTGCAAAAATTTTGTAAGTATTTACAATCAGGTTTTGATTCTCCATTTGGCAATGGAAAGTATATTTTTCCCGTAGCATGAAGTCCACATTCATCCTGAAATCACTACTGCTACCATTTGTATTAGCACTCAGCTGCCACAGTTCTGTTTTTTTAAAGCACATGTATGCTCCAAAAGCTTCACAAGATCCTTGCAGCCATCTAGTGACAAGCTTTACAGGCAAAATGAGTGCTGCAATGTGGGTTAGTAAAACTGGTACCCTTTGCATAACCATCTGGCGCAAAGCCTGTGGGGTGGATGAACAGTGCGCTGTGGGTTGCCAGCACTTGCACAGAAAAACTGAGACAGCTTGTGGTCAGGTTCACACAGTTCCCTCTGTTATATGACATAACAGCAATTGTGAAAAAAATCCTCTTTGATAATTCTATAATCTACTCTTCCAATTATAGATTCTAAATTTTTATGTGTCTTGTTGGGCAGAAACTTGAATGTTGTGTGGATCATTTAAAGTCACCTGGCTTTAAGACACCAGACTTTTGTTTTCAGAGATACTTAGTTTATCAAATTAACAGAACACATATTAAAAACAGAATAATCATAGAATCACAGAATCATAGGAAGGTTTGTGTTGGAAGGGATCTTAAAGATCATATGTTCCTGCCATGGGCAGGGACACCTTCCACTAGACCAGGTTGCTCAAAGCCCCATCCAGCCTGGCCTTGAACCCCTCCAGGGATGGTGCATCCACAATTTTTCTGGACAACCCATGCCAGAGTCTTACCACCCTCAGAGGAAAGAATTTCTTCCTAATATCTAATCTACATCTCCCCTCTTTCAGTTTAAAACCATTACCTCTCATCCTATCGCTGCACTCCCTCACGAGAGTCCCTCCCCCTCTCTCCTGTAGCCCCCTTCAGGTACTGGAAGGGGCTATAAGGTCTCCCCAGAGCCTTCTCTTCTCCAGGCTGAACAACCCCAACTCTCTCAGCCTGTCCTCACAGGAGAGGTGCTCCAGCCCTCTGACCCTTTTCATGGCCCTCTTCTGGACCTGTTCCAACAGGTCCATGTCCTTCCTGTGCTGCGGACTCCAGAGCTGGACACAGTACTGCAGGTGGGGTCTCACCAGAGCAGAGCAGAGGGGTGGAGTCACCTCCCTCAACCTGCTGGCCACGCTTCTTTTGATGCAGCCCAATACAGGTTTTATTCAGGTGATTAAGCATACTGTTCCCACTTGACTAGTAAAGGAAAAATACGGTGTAATCTTTCCTTTCCTCGCTTATATCTGTATTATCATCCTAGGCAATAATTTTGCAAAAAGGGGTATTTAACTTATTTTTATCAAATGAGCCATTCCATTAGGTTCAGTTGCAGGACTTGTGTGTAGGACTAGCCGTTACTGCAATTCAGAAACATGCAGCTGGAACTAGACTACATTAACCTGTCTATTAATGAGATTATTTGTAGAGAAGCTACAAAACCTGAGATCTTTTCTGCATGAGAAACACTGGGCAGTTTAATGGTTTGTGGATTAATTGCAGATTGCCATGCGTCTCTGGTAAGAAATAATCCAGGATTATTCCAGGTGTCGGAGTGTGTTGGAATCTGATCCCTCCTGGCATGAATGGGCAGGAGCCTTTCCTATGCATGGCTGGGTTGTCCCCTAAGGCCACCCTCTTCTTGGTGGCTTGGCGTATTGAAGGGCTGTGTGCGTGGAGGCAAGAGCTGGCAGAGACATAAATATGTCTTGAAAGGGATTCAAGTCTTCAGCCTCAGCACTCTGGGTTGTAACCAACTCATGTAACATCACCAGCAACGATAAACAGCTTGAAGACAGGCGCCTCTGCGTACTGGTGCTGGGATGCAAACAGGCAGGTTAGCCCAAGGCACTGTCTGCTCTCAGGTGTTACGTGACTCAGCTTGGCTGTCCAGGGTGGCAGATGGCAGAGTCCAGGTTTTAGAACCCAAGCCTTTGTCCTTTTCTATGTGGACTTGAAAAAGAAGAAGAAAAAAAAAAAAAAGAAAAAAAAAAAAAAGTGTTGCAATCTTTCTGACACTGCTGGCTAAGAGGGATGGGAAAGGCCTTTGTGGCATTGCAACGCTGGAAAGTTAGGAGAGATTTTTCACTGTTGATTTTTGAAAAGGGGAAGAAAAAAAGCAGCTGCTCCAGTGCAGGAGAGTGTAAGAAAGGCCAATGTTCTTAGTTTAAAATAGCCCCAGAAAGCAATTACTCTTCTTGTGGGAAGTGCAGGATTCCTGGGTACTTCTTAAGCTTGTCCTGCAGGTACAAATGTGCCTTTTAAAGTTTAACCTGCTCTGTGAATCCTGCTGGGAACTCTGTTTTCTCTCCTTGGCTTTGTTGCTGTATCTCCAGCTTGTCTGTCTGAGCAATGCCAGATTGCAGTAAAGAAAAGTTGACATTAGAACTTGGAATAAAGCCTTCTTCCCTTTGCAACGCAAGGGGCTTGCTTTGTAGAGATAAGGTTAGCACCTTCGGCTCCAGCAGCACCCTCGAGTTGGTGATTATCATATCCCAAACGCAGAACTAGGGGAATGAGGATGGTGCCGGTAAGGAGAAAGATACTGGAGGGATGGGCTGCCTTTGACGTGACAGCATTTATCAGCTGTGAGCTGAGGGCCCCATCTGTTACTTAGCGCCTGCAGTAACCTGGGTGTTACTTTGAGTGCTTTCCCTCTGCCTTCATTTCGGCTCTGTATTCCAGCTATAAATTTATATAAGATGCTGGGGTCGGGAGAAGCAAGAAAAGATAATTCAGCCCAAATACCTCACTACGGGGTCAGGCCTTTGCTCCTTAGCAAAGTGACAGGGGAGTTAATGCAGGAGCTGCGGGACAAGGTCGGTGCAGTGTTCCCAGGTGTGTGTTGCCTGTCCCGTGTGTACCAAACCCAGCGGTGAGCAGTCCGATCTTTCTGTATTTGGAAAAAAAAAACAGAAAGAAAAAACCTGCATATGCTGCTCAGGAGGATATTTTAACATCCGGAATAGCCAACCTGTGTAGATCCAGTTCAGCATCTTCTTAATAGGCACTTTCCTTAATGAGCTAATTGGTTGCAACACACAGTGGCGATATGAAATTGATATAGCAGGTTGCTGCACAGTGGCTGCGTGAGCGTCATGGCCGTAACTGCTTAAATCATCTCGCTTCACAGTGGTGCATCTTCTCGGGGTCTCAGGGCCCCCGGTCTGCTCCATGTCTGTCTGGTGTGTCCCCCTGCCATCTCTGGGAGGGCTTCTTTCCCTGGAGGGCATGCAGGGCAGCAGTGAGGCCTCACTCCTCACTGCCCGGGGCCTGGAAACAGGCCACCGTCTCCCCTCAATGCCTCCCATTTGCACAGGCAAGATATGAGTCTATGTACTGTCCCTTTAGACAGAAAAAAATATCTCTGCGCCTGAAGAGTCCATGTACAATGGGTTTTATATCTGCACCACCTCAGGAGTATGGGGTTTTGTCATCTCCGCCGTTCCTCTGTGCACAGGGAGATTGGTGTGCAAAAAAAAAAGTTCAGGGAGCCAGGGCAGCCGTGAGCTTGCACTGGGGTGCAGGGAAAGGTGGGGAGGTGCGAAGTGCAAACGAGATTTGCACGCACTGGGTTCCTTCTTGCATTGCTTGTGCAGAGCCCAGCCAGGGAAGGAATGATGTCTCAGTGATACCAGGTGTGTCCAGAAGGGAGAGACGCAAAATCAGAGGGGGGGTCAGAAAGGAAGAGATGTGACTTCCCCCTGCCTGCGCGCCGGGTAGTTGGGTGCAGCACAGCATGTGCCCAGCGTGGTGTTCCCCCAGGACAGAGTGCACCCCACACAGTGTGCCCACTGGGCCACATGGGGAAGGTGGAGAAGCCGGAGCACTCCCAGGAGAATCAGTGACCAGCTCTGTGAGCTTTCAGGGCCCTCAGTCCTCCCCTGCCACACCTGACGGGGGCGGTCCTTCACCCGTGGAGTGGTGGCATGTTGCAGTGGAGATGTCCCTGTGCAATGCGGTGCTTGGTACGGAGCCAGTCCTGTGCTTTGCCACCACAGAGACTTTCCTCTGGGAACAGAGACTGATCCTGAGTGGAAGTGCTTTGTTATTTCATATATATTGGAGGATTTCTCTTTTAATAATTTTGTCCTTAACATGGCACTATTCATCTCTACTTCACGATCTCCCAATTTCAAATGAACATGCCCTGTGGAGCACCAGTTTGCATGGGAACCTTTACAAATCTGGGGGGAAGTGCTCTTTGTGTCTGCAGTTTGACTTTGTACTCCAGAAACTTCCTTCAAACATAAATCTGTACAATTCCAGTTAAAATTCATGTGTCATAGTAATTTTTTTTTGTGTTTTAAATTAGACTCTAAGGCGCAAGCTTTACAGCTGAGTCAGGCGAAGATCTTTAGGATCTCGGAACCTAATGTTATGAGCCTAAACACACGTTTACAAATTTATCTCTCCAAACATCCCCCCCAGGTCCCTTTGTGCCCCACATGCAGGCACCGGCAGCTGAAAACCCCTGGCACCAGCAGCCTCCCTCCTCGTCAGGGAACAGTCTGGAATACAAAAATCTCTGCAAAACAAAGTGCACATTTTATTATACAACCTCTAAATTGCAATTTAGAAAACAAAGTGCAGGCCAGCTTCTTTTCTGGCTCCCTAAAGCTACCATGAAGAGAGACATACTTTGTCCTACCAAAATATCTAATCTTATCTACAGCGTCCCTGTTTTTAATTGCTATGATAGTATGGGAATAACGGAGAAGAATACTGAGCTGCAGGTTAGGGAGGAATCAGAGCAACCCCCCCCGGCTTTCCGGGGAGGGGCTCTACAGATGCTGCAGGAGCTGATTTCAGACGTACTGTGAAAGTGAAACCTGATGAACTGGAAGGACAAACCAGATTAGAATGCAGCCAGGACCAAGATTTTGAATTAAAAGAAAAGTGTGTATTGGTGCACAAGCAGGTACAAATAACCAAAGCCTCTTCATTTGAAGGGCTTGCAGAGGAATATCTTTCTAAGGTATGCTTTTATAAGCATTAAACAGTTTTTGGCACTTGTGATAATCATGAGGTCCAAAAAACCGAAGGTAGAAAATTGCCTTTTTCTGGGAAAGAGCACTGTTAATATTGAAATCATTAAAACAGCCAAACTGTGTGAAGGGCATCTTTATTCCCCTTTGGCACATCATGACTACACTTCGATCAATGCAAGCTACGTCTCCACGGTTTTCTTTGTCTAAACCAGCTTTGATCAACTCAATTGCACAAATTTCTCCAGGCTGCCTCTGTAGTAAGGCTGTGTGTGCTAGGCTGGTTGCTGGTGACCTGTCCTTATCCGTATGACCCTTATGATGAAGAAATAAGATTTAGAAATGAGATTTTTAGATGAAGAAATAACATTTAGATCTCAGCGGATTCAGCGAAAGGACAGGATTGTGAATTGCTGTCTGTCACTGGAGCCGCTGGGGTTTATTCCGGTCAGGGGCACGGGGTACCTGCTCCTTCGCCAGGCCACTGGCAAAACGTGGAAACTTCATCCCTTTTCAAGAGGGGAGCCATAAAGAAAAGACTGATGGCTAAATGGAAATGCCTCCTGCAATGATGGGCTGATCAGGCTGGGTCCAGCCGGGTTTGGCAGCCCAGGGTGGGAGGGGAGGCTTCAGGGGCGGCTGGTTTGGTGGGAGCAGTGGGTTCCTGCGGCACCAGGACAGGGAGAGAGGGGAGAAGAGGAAGATTCAACAGGCAGAAAAAACCACTTGCTTTTAAGGGGTGGGTAGAGAGGAGGTTCAGCTGATAAAATGCTTTTGTTTTTAATCTCCTGCTTGAACCAGTGACTCTTCTTTTCTCTCCCTGGGTTCTCTCCCCAGCGGGAGCAGGGTGCCTCACCGCCGGGCGGCCGAGCCTTTCCCTCTCGGCTGCCCCAGGCAAAGCGGAGAAGAAGCGGGGAAGGACACAGGAGACATACAAAACTCTGGCATGCATGGAGAGTAAATCAGGGTGTTAAACAAAACCTCTGCTCTCAGCTGGCTAATGTTTCAAAGGAAAACATTTCAAACGCTGAGAGAGATGGTGCAGTTAGCCGGTGATGCAATTACATGGCTGTAAGCTGTAGAAACTCTTTCAATGTGGCACATATTAAACCTTTCAGAGGTAGTGCTTTGATTTTTAATTTTACGCTGTTGGCAGGCAATCAGGGTCTTTAATAGTATGGGGGCCAGAGGGAAAATGTTTCAAAACAGCAAGGATCTTATCATAGTGTGCAATTAATGAATAATTATTAAAAACCAGAAATAGCTGGAAGAGCAGGCAAGAGCTGGCAATGCAATTCTCTGGTTTCAGGCCTATAATGAAATCTCAAGAGAGGAAAGTATGATATGCAGCTTTGTGCAATTAAACCTGGGATTTTTTCCCCTTCGTTGAAAGATCAGTGATCTTGAAAAAATATACCTGTCACTTGGTTTTGTTTTCAAGTCATTTAATTGTCGTAGTAAAGCATTTAATATCCAACAAGCATGGAGACTTTCTTCTGTATATTATGGAATTTTGGGGTTCTTTTTTTTAAACGGTAAGATTTTTTTATGGGGTTCTTTGGATTGGTTTGGTTTTGCTTTTTTTTTTTTTTTTTTTAAGATGATTGGAAAAAAGTCTGCCTGCCAGTATAGTTTGAATGTGTAAACCATGGGAAAGGGCTGCAGTAGTGCTTTTTGATTGCACTGGCTGGTAGGTTTGGCCAGGAGGACATCAGAGGTGAGAAATAAAGGCTTGATGGGGACTTGCAGATCTGTTTGATGCCCTGCCACAGGATAGTGCTTTCTCTGTGATGTGGGGGAAATTTAACACTTGTGGTGTCTTCCCATTTCCAATCTATTAAAAAAAAAAAAACAACAAAGAAAGAAACCCTTTTCCGTTCTCTAGTGGAGGCCTGTACAGTTTACCTGTGTGTTTACCCATTTCACCTGTTTTCCTTTACCAAAAAGTAGCTTATGGTCTGACCAAAATAACAAGAAACGTTAAGCTCCTTCACCAAGGAGGCCTTTGGAAGGAGCAACTGTGACCTTCAGATTCAAGGCTTTATGTTTTCTTTTTTCCTAAAGTGCAGCTATGGCTGTGTGTTACCACTGGTCTTGTGTTCCTAATCAAAAGTGAACTTACGGTTTGCATTTTCGCTTGGAGAGAACAGGACCTTCCTGCTTGGAAGCGAGAACAACTGTTTTGCTTTTAAAGCTGCATAACAAATCTAATAGTTAAAGGTATAACAGTTGTGTGTTGTCACTGAAATCCATTAGTCTGTGGCAGAGTGCGAGTGGCTCTGGCACGCAGGCTCCAAGATGCATTTGCTTGAGCAGCCCCCTCTTTCGAGTACTGAACCGCATTTGCTCACTGCTGTTTCATTATAGATGAACTAAACACAGAAAAAGTTATTTACAACTATCAGACATTTCTACATGCAATATTGAGAAGGTTTTCCATTAGCTTCAAGATAGAACAGCTTAAATTGTGTATGTTGGGGAGGGGTGGGGGGTGTATGTGAGAGTGTGTGTGTTTCCTGGCTGCTGGTATCTTGTATTCGTGTCCCTGGCGTTAATCCTGTTGTAGTGTCACACTGCGGGAGTGTAAGATGTGGCACCCTTCCGTACCAGTTCGTGTGCTCTAGTGCATGGCTGGTGCTGACAGAAACAAACCGTGAACTACTTGGATCCGCACCGAATGGGGAAAAAAAACTCACTTGGTTCCTTGAAAGGCTTTCTGGCCTGAGCACGGTTTTGCATATTTATTTAGACACTTTGATTGCCACGGAGCATGGCAGCTCTAAAGAACTTCACGAGCTAGAAAGTGCTTCAAGAAACAATTAGATTTCCCAGTCACATTACACTGAAAACCAACGGCACGCTGTTGGGGAGGATGCCAAATTGGCTGGTGGGGGGCAAGCAAAACCCAGAGTGGATCAGCATAAATGAGCTGTGGCGTTTTCTTGAAACCGTTTCCAGGAGACAGAAGCCAATCTTCACCACTGCGCCTGGTTTCTCTGTGCTGGTGTTTTGTTTTCTGGCCTCAGGGTTTCTTCTGTTTTTCTTCTCTCCCAACCCCGATGCCCTCTCTTTGCTCCGGGGCTTTGGTAATGGAGTGGTGTAAATGTTACCTGGCTTGCGAGGGAGGTTCCCCAGACCCCTGTCCTGGATCGGGACAGGGACTTCCCAAGGAGACGTGGAGCAGGGAGCCTCCCTGAGCTTTGCCAGCCAGCGGTGGGGGGAAGCTGCTCCTCTGAGTGGACAACTGCAGGCATTAGAAAATGGACCTGTTTTGGCAGAGGTTTTGCTGTCCCTGGCCCTACTCCCATGCAGGGCAGGTGGGTGCAGCAGTGTCCCAGCCAGTCCTGCGTGTCTGTGAGTGCGGTGGTACCAACCAGGAGCAGTGTGTGCTCCTCTCCGCACATCACACTGGTTTTGGGGACAGTCCCCACGGGGTTTGCCTGCTGCTTTGGCCCAGCAGCCTGCCATCCTGGGGAGGTGCTTTGAGCCTTGCTTCCAGTTCTCACTGGGCTGTGAGGGTGGAGGCCACCGCCCTTCTCCAGGCATTTGTCTCAGGGCAAGGAGGTACCTGCAACTCTTGTGCTCACAGGAAATTTTCTTTGCCACAAGGCGTTCTTAGCGCTCGTGAAAAGCAGGCTGCTGACGTTCTTTTGTTCCTGAAAGACCTTCTGAAGGCAGTAGCTTTTTTCATTCTTCTCCCTTAAAAACATCAAGGCTGAGTGCGAACCAGTGGAGTTTGTTACAGTGTCATAATTGGCTCCAGCTCCTGTCATTAATTGATAATCTTGCCGGATCTGCTATAATGCAGTGCCAGCTCAGCAAGCTCCAAGGAACTCTTGGGTAAAGTGCTCTCCACTTTGAGACCATCGCTGGTAGCTTATCACTTGATTTATCTCCTATTTCCAGGTGTGGAACTGAAAGTAAACTGTCGTTGTAAATCACTAATTCAAGCAGAATGAGAGAACAGCACACAGTTTGCATATTTCAATACCACTTAATTAGAAAAAAAATAATATCCCTTGTTCTATACAAATGTACAATGCAAATCCTTTCTCTTAATGCTTCAGATGGGTAGAATGTCCTTTTGAGTCCCACATGTCTAATGATGCTGCTCATCTTGTTACAACAGACTTTTAATTTTGCCCCTGGGAGCAGATGGAGAAGTAGCTTTCTTTAAAGCCCAGCCCAGTGTGTGTCTCAATCTGGGGAGGAGTCCCTGCCGGCTGCTGCCACGTGCGCCATCACTGACACCTCCTAAGGCAGCCTTGAGCCTGCTGACCTTACAGACTTATCATTTAGTTAAAAAAGCCTTTTGTGCTTGCTAATTGTGTAACTGCCATTTTATGTCCCAGTAGTCCTAGATGAGGTTGAGCTATGTGTCTACCCCAAACGTGTTCTCGTCTGACTCTTGTTCAGCTTCCAACTACAAATTGTGCTTTTGCATGACTAGACCTTCTTATCTACCAGCCCCTTATTTCCTTGAAGCCACCTCCATGGAAAACAGAATCATTTACTTGATCAGTGTGAATAACATTTTCTTGTGGCATGCCACTGGAAAAATAAGTTATTCTTGATCCGATCACTGCCTTTAACCCTCCTCTTCTACTGTCCCCGTCTCTCCTTCTTCCATTACCCTTTACGCTCCTGCTGCGCTGCTGGATGACTGCACCTCCAGCATGTGCATCTTGTCCCTCCCCCTGCTCTTCATCTTGGCAGTATAAATTGCTCCAGCAACCTCATAATTTTGATCTGCAATCATTTTGCTCCACTAGCTTATGGCAGCACACAAACCAAACCCTCGCTTTCTTTTCAGACCGGGCTGAGCACTGGTGTACCGATACAGAGCAGCTTTGGAGCTGAGAGCTTTGCGAGGTGCCAGGTGCACCAAAACGTGGATTTAAAATTAAGGCCAGAAGAGAGAACATCCCTTTTAAGAAAACATCCGATGCTTCCACTCCCATTTTTTCCCTTCCAGCACTTGGCAGCTGCTATTTAAACACGAAGTTATAAACCCACTATCCTGTTATAAAATGAAATATCCTGCTTTAGAAAAATGAGCAAACAAACAGTAACACCATCTTTTGATTTATTGGTGTGATTCTTGTTTCAAGGGTGATCTCTAACAGGCTTTTTTATTGTGGCTAAAAACATTGCATTGTACATAAGATTTTCTTGTTCAGATCAATTTGCTAAATTTTCATTTAGTTTCAAAGTGGTTCATTTTGTTGAGGCTTCATTTTGTTCAGACTAGCAACTGGAGAGGTTTCCTGTAGCTTAGAGAGATTGCTTTTGAATTGGTGCATTATTCAGTCATGAATTGTTCCTTTAGTATATGAGCAGCTGAGTGGGGTTTTTATTACAAATATGAGTTTGAGTGCAGAACAACTACTATTTTGGCCAAATAAAGAATGTAAAATTAAGCACGAGTCTTCATAGTATGCTCTGATGCTTTTCTACACTGTGTGCATTGGGGTGGGTTTTTTTTTTTTTTTTTGAGTACTTAGCAAAAATCTCCTGTAGGGCATGATAATATGATTGACTGCACACAGAATTTAAAAAAAACCAAACAGTATATTGTAGAAATATGGCTACACTAGTAAGAACTGAAACCATTTTCCTGTTATCAGAAGATACAAGTGAGTAAATTTTGGTCTTTGTGATTGGGTACTAATTAAATAGGTCTTCAGCTGCATTCAGCATCTGATCCTATTGCCGTGTTCTGAGTGAGCGTAACCGGATTTCTGCAATCAGTGAGGTAATGAGGTGGCGTAGGGTGGCAGAGCAAGTGCAGTCCCAGTGTTATGCACCAGCCCTTTAAAATATGGGCTTCCTCTGTGTTGTTCCTTGCTGTTTACCAGTGGACATGATTGCTTTTACCTACCTTGAATTTGTTTCCACCTCTGCAGGAGTTTGGGGTTTTTTTTGTCTGATAAAGTTAACTTGGGTAAATGGAAAGCAGTAGGAAAGAAATGTCTGGTTTTTGAAGATGCTGCCTGTGGATTTCAGGAGATCTTGTAGATGGAAGATTCTTGTAGCATATCAGGTGACACTATTTGCTTAGTGTGTGACAGCGAATTAGAGTGCCTTGTGTGTTCCAGCTGCCTCAGTAAAGAGATCAAGGAACCCATCAGGGCCCCAAAAGCAGATCTCCTGCCACATTTTGCTGCCATAGGCTTTACTGGTGCAGGCACCAAAAATTGTTTTCCCTGACCTTGGGGCAGCGCAGGGCTCGTGAAGGCAGGCTGCTGCCCGCAGCACGGCTGCCCGGGGTTCACTCTAGCACCAAGTCTAGGCCCTTGGCTCTCTGACTTTAAGGAGGTAGGAGTCCATTTTTTCTCCAGTATCTTAGGAGAGAGCTGCTTGTCTTTTGCTACATCAATTATTGGTTAAATAAGTTTATTGCCACATGAGCAGATGATTTAGACATTCAGATTTAATCTCTTAATCATGAATATTTTAAGAAAAATTAGTTCTATTAGCTCTTTAGAGTTAAGTGTTTCACTCAATAGCAAGTGAAAACCGTACAAAGCTCAATAAGAAGGTATCTAAAAACCCCTCTTCCCAAGACATCTTAGGTCTGAGTAGAGAAACTTATTTCAAAATAAGAGATCATTGTGGAAAGAGGATGACAAATGAAATCCTAGTGGATATAGCTATGTTAATGGGTGCAGAGCAGCTATTTAATTACGTAGCAGTGTCAGAAGCAATAGGATTATCTATTTCTGTCATGGTATGGGTCAAACTGAAAACCAGCAGTTGAACTTAAGGTGCTATATAAATGCATAGGAAAGTTCCCAAATGCTTATAATTGCCCTCTCGGTTGCTGTGAATTCTGATGTTTAGTGATCTTCTTTCTCTCTTTCATAGTCATATATTTATTGTATGTGAAAGGGTTATTGTAAAAGCCTTTTCTCCATTACTGTGATCCTGTGTGCCCAAAGCTGGAGCCAGCTGCATGAGGCTGGAAGAAGAAATGTGTTTTGTAATTTACAGTAAGGTAGATTTAGTCTCTGCTGAAATCCCCTGCGTCTTCACTGTGCTCCAGAAAACATCATCTCTATCACCAGATCCCAGAATTTACATTAAAAATGGCATAATTGAATCAAATACGTTGCCACATCATGATTGCTCTTCTTTGTTTATAGGATGTTCCTCTAAAAAGCACTGTCTTGTTCCTGTATTTTCTGGGACAGAGAGGGAGAGAGCAGGCTGTCGGGTAGCTGGAGTTCTGCCTTAATTAGTTTTCTCAGGTCTGCAGTAATATCTTATAGTTCTTAGTGTTTCTTGGAAAGGTGCTACAAAAGATAGAGAGAGCTGCATGCTCTAATTCCACCTGGAATACTCTAGTTAGCTGTGGATTCACCTCAAGGAAATAAAAGAGAGTTAAAAGCCCGGCAAAAATATACCCTGCGTGGCTTGGATAAAGAAGGGAACATGCGCTGTTTTTTTCTGAAGTTAAAAGTCATTAAAAGGAGTTTACTTCAATTATATATAATGAAATGAGCTGACATCTTTTACTAATACTGAGACACAGGATTGAGATGGCACTTGTGGAGGAGAGGAGGAAATGCTGTCTGATGTTTGCTGTGAGCCTTCGCTGCGTGCCGGCTCGCCGAGACATTTTGGAAGTCCCCAGCAGCCGTCTGAAAGCAAAGTGCAAATATCACGGCACAGGCACGAGGCTCCCAAACCAAACGCTGCCCGCGAGCTGGGCGAAGCCCTGTTCAGGTGTTTATTTGACTGCCATTTTGCAGAGCAGAGCACATTCCCCTTCTCACCTGAGTCTCTCAGACTTTGAATTGGGCTGCTGCCACGGTTGTGGCGAGGCGGGGAATACTCTTTATCTTGTATATATATTCATTGAAAAGGTTTCAGAAAGGAGTTTTTGACGTGTTTGCACTTATTACAAGTCTCTGGACAGCTCTGTAATGCAAATAAAAGGAGATTCAGGTGTTAGTAGAGAAGAGACTTTGCTGCAATGGAAGTACTATTGCTCCCTGAATGGCCTTCTCGGAGGGAAGCTGCAAACAAGCAGTGTCTGGCCAGTGTTCTTAGTGCTGTTTCGAGTAGCTTCACCACTACCCAAGCCTTTGACCCGAATTATGAAAGGTTAGGCCTAATTTAAGGAATAAAGTTGCCTTGTTGTGCAATAGTTTCTGTTTCCCCCATTGACACGATAGCCAGGACGTGCTTCAAGGAGTCAGGCTGGAATTCGGTCTCCATTCACCTGCAGCGTTGGAATTGCTGCTGTGGCTGTATTGGGGGTGGCTGAACCAGAGATTCAGCCTCTCCCCACCCTTTCCAAAAGATAGCTGCCTGCTGCCCCAAAACACCTCATTTCATTTCGCACAACACTGTTTCCAGGCAGGAAAGTCTTCCGCGCTCTCCGGCAGATTAAGATCTTCCTTAAACCTTAAAACAAATTGGTTCTGAAGATGTGTGAAAACTCAGCTTTCATTTGGACTGCATTTGTTTATTGTTTTCCCTCCAAATAGGCGAGGAATCTGTTCAGAGCAGAAAAAGGCTCTCTGTTGTCAGAAAGAGCGGGCTGTTGGTGTGTTTAGAAGAACAGGAGAGGCCTTCATGCAGCCTTTCACCTGCCCGTGCCAGATTTGTAATGGGTAAAAAGAAACACTTGGACTGTGTTCATGCTTTTTTGGATGATTTTAGAATCATAGAATCATAGAGCGCTCCGAGATGGAAGGAACCTTTAAAGGTCATCTCATCCAACCCCCTGCAATAAGCAGGAACATCTTCAACTAGATGAGGTTGATCAGAGCTCTGTTCAACCTGACCTTGAATGTTTCCAGGGATGGGGCATCCGCCACCTCTCTGAGCAACCTGTGCCAGTGTTTCACCACCCTCACTGTAAAAAATGTCTTCCTTATATTTAGTCTAAATCTTCCCTCTTTAAGTTGAAAGCCGTTACCGCTTGTTCTGTTGCAACAGGCCCTGATAAAAAGTTTGCCCCCATCTTTCTTACAAGCCCCTTTTAAGGACTGAAAGGCCTCTGTAAGTTGCCCCTGGGGACTAGCAACTCCCGTGTCCTGGTCTGGGGTGGGACCTGGTTTTACCCCCAGTTTCCTGCAGTGGCCCTGCCCCCCCCAGCTCTCTTACACCACACCGCGGCCCCGTCTGCCTTGGTGCATTTCTGCTCTTCTCCGCCCTGGGTCCTGCTTCCTCTTGCGGGCTTTGGTGTAGGATTTGGAAAACTGCATGTAATTTTAATGGCAATTTGCTTTGGTTTCTCTTCTCACTTGGGCTGCTGAACATAAACTCCAATTGCATTTGTTTTTTAAAGCAGCTGGCAAGCATGCTCTTGCTACCATTTGTGCATCAATAATTCCGTTTTCATCTCACTCCCTACAAAACAGCAAGTTTTCTTTATTTGAAGGTTTTTGGTATGAAAATCTGACTTGGAGATTGATAGTATCTCTCATATAGGAAGAGCTTTGCTGATTCCCCCATGACGGCCGGCTCCATATAACATATAGCTCAAGCTTATCTTGCTGGCGGAGCTCAGGAGAATCTCATGTATCTGCTGAGCTAATATGTTGTCTTTCTGTATTTGTATTCTGCAGTTGATTGTTCGATGATTTCTCTGCCGAATTGCAATAGATGAGCTGTTTAATGTTGCAACGGCTGATTTTGTAATGTAAAAACAAAACCCCTCTCAATTCCAAATTGTGTTTGCTAGTTACAACGCAGAATTTAAATGAGATATCTATGGAAGATGTATTTTTTCTGTTGTTTCGCCAATGCAGAAAGAAAACAAGTCTTCACTCTTTCTAAAAGAAAATCAAAGCAACCATGGCAAGAATTTGTTTTGCAAGAAAGAAGCATCAATAAAAACGAAACCTGTTCCTTTCTACACATTTGTGCCCATGTCACAATGTTTTTTAAAAATACTTTCTTAATGCAGAAATAACAATAATCGATAAGCATGTCTTTTCTGACAGCTGGAATGTTAACATTTTTAAAAATGGGTGGTTTAAAGTCTGTTTGTTTTACCATGGTGTGTCTTCTGGTGCTGAGTCTATATTTCCACAATATTCTTGATCTTTTTGGCAAAGTAGCCCTGATTTGAAGTTTTGTTTACATTTTTACCGGAGAATTGTTGTAGTGAATGGAAATTAATTACTCAAAAGTAGATGTTGGATTTTGTAGTTTTTATTGGCAAACCACATGAGATGGGCACCTGAATGAAACAGTCAACTGTTGCTTCAAATGCCAACGGGAGCACAAGCCCTGTGAGGAGACGCTGAGGGAGCTGGGGTTGTTCAGCCTGGAGAAAAGGAGGCTGAGGGGAGACCTTCTCGCTCTCTACAACTACCTGAAAGGGGGGTGGAGAGAGGTGGGGGTCGGTCTCTTCTCCCAAGTCACAGGCAATAGGACAAGAGGAAACGGCCTCAAGTTGCACCAGGGGAAGTTCAGATTGGATATTAGGAAAAATTTTTACTCTGAAAGGGTTATTAAGCATTGGCATGGGCTGCCCAGGGCAGTGGTTGAGGCACCATCCCTGGAGGTATTTAAAAGACGGGTTGACACAGTGCTTAGAGATATGGTTTAGTGATGGTTTTTATCAGAGTTAGGTTGATGGTTGGACTAGATGATCTTAAAGGTCCCTTCCAACCTATTCTATGATTCTGTGATTCTAAGTTGGTATTTGCTGTGAGGCGTAACAATGTCATGACTGTTTACCCAACTCTGTGAAGGAAAGCACCAAAGAGGACAGGGGAGTATATGAAATTCTCCTTTTAGCTTTATGTTTCATGGCAGCCTCGGCTGCTTGCTTCCTCCGCAGAGCTGGGATCCCCAGCGAAGTGCTGCAGCGTGTCAGCAACCCCACACACGGGGTGGGGGGAGGCTCACCACCCTGGGGGGGTGCTGCCTGGGCACTCCACTGCAAAAATTAATTACCCCGTTACGGTATCACAGACTACGCCATCATTTCTGTGTGAAGTTGTACACATTTAAGACTGAATTATAGCTGCTGAGGAGCGCTAAGATGAAGTTTGTGATCAGAAAATTAAAGCTGAGGAGCAAGATAAACTCATATTTGAAATACAAATTTTAACATATTGAACGGAAGAAATAAATGACCGTTACAGGTACAAATTTGTGTGGGGAAGATTTTTGAAGGTGCTATTGTCGCTGCATAATGTGGCTATGAATGTGTTACCGTCTCCGTAGCAATTTTTAAGTATTAAAACTAACATTATTTTCTCTGGTAATGTATGAGCATGGATGGCTTTTAAAAACATATCATGACTTTAATCACTGTTTTGCAAAAAGGCTGCTCATGTTCAGTAACAATACTTCTGTCATGAAACTGCCTTGAGTATTTTTAGCTTTTTACTAATGTTTGCACTGTGAAATGACAGTATTTAAAAATATTTGAGAAGCAAAACTTGACCCCGCTACGAACCGAAGATAATTGTCAGATCCTTTAAATTGCTAAGAAGTAAAACTGTTAACACTTGTGTCCTCATGAGCTATATTCTGCGTATCTGTGTTCCCCTGACAACTTCTGATGCATCCGGTATCACTCTGCCGAGCGGCTGAGGGCTGTTAAGTGACAGTGTAAAGCAAAAAATAGCTTATTCCTCCAAAGAGCTCTGTTTGCCGTGGCTGGTGGAGAAGTGCGTGAGGGGATCCCCGGAAGCTGTTATGTTTTAGTGCTGTAGTCGGAAAAGGTGTGACTGCGGTGCCCTGTAAGTCCCAGCTGGATGGGATCAGTGATACACAGACTTGAAACTTTGGTTCAGCTCCACGTAACTCTCTCATCGTCTTCTCCTTGTTTGTCGGGAATGTTCGTGTTTCTCAGCCCAATACACTGTTTATCGGTTGTAGAGGACAGAAGTACGATGGAGACTGAAGCATCATCACTCTGCATGAAAGTGCAGGTGTTCTTCTGAGCGTTAGTTTCCGTTAGAGGTCAGGTTGCTGGAATTACAAAATTCACCTCACCCTTTGCCACTTGAGGGGCTGATGTGATCTTGCCGTGCCGTGTCCAGCCTAGGGCAGCTCTCTGTCGCCAGTGGAGGAGAAGGAGTGTGTGCAGCAGGGCAGGGAGGGCCTGAACTGAGCAAACCCTTGGGTGATGCAGGGATTTTGACCGGAGAGAGGAGTTGTGGTCACGCTGATGTTCCGTTGTGTCATTGATTTCACCCAATGACACAACACTGGGCCAAACTTATGACGAGCTAACACGGTCTCAGTGATCTCATAGCACCCTTAAGGGTACTTGAGGAGGGGAGCGTGTAGTCCAGTCCAAGTGGAAAAATGTGCGCCTCAGATTCTGCTAACGTCTCCCGAGTCTGAGTGATGATTTACATTGCCGTGTAGTCACCTGTGAAATGAAATATCAAAAGCAGCTGCAGGTGTTTCTCTGATGCCAAGGGGTGGCAGATACTTGTGTGAAATTCTTCTCAATACGCCTGACAACTCCAGTTATCTGTGGAAGCTTTTAATAAGGATAAAAATGTCTCCATGTGTTCAAGTGTGCGGCAGTGACAACATTGCAGTTTTGAGGAAGGAATGGCTGTTTACAGGAGGACTGCATGCACTGCTTTAGCATTTGTGGTTTAGCAAGACCATTAATGGTGTCTTCTGGTGGAAGAAAGATGACTTTATGTGCAACAGAATAGCAATGTATTTATTAACACCTTGCAGGTTTAGTTCATTTATTGCACCAAGAGGCAGCTTGGTTCTTCTTAGTGCCTTTCATTTATTGCACCACTTGATGGGACAGCACAGTCCTGTCACCCAGCTGCGCTCGCTGGTGAGACACCACTTCATTGTACAGCACCCTGGAGGCTGGGAGGAGCATCGTGAACACTAGAGGGACCCAAATCCCCCTGAAGGCCCTGGGAATTGCTGGTCCATTGGTTTTTTGCTGGAAGCTGTTGACAGGATCAGATGTACATGGAGCTGTTTTTCAACAGCTTGTCCCAGGCCATATGCTTAATCCTTCCAGCCGTATTTATAAAGATAACTAGTTTGTTACTGGCTTCTGTTCACTTTAAACCCATTATGAGAAGGGCTGCGGGGTGTTCGCCAGAGCTTCTGTGTGAGTGCTTGGAGATTGCCTGCTTGTGCTGGTGACAAAAATGCTGTCTCTCTGCCTCCTTTGTCCTTGTCATCCCTGCAGCACCAGCACAGGCAGGAGCAGGGGCTGGGTTTCTATCTCAGTTTTGCTTTGCCAGTGGAAGCCCTGGGCATGGGATCTGTTCACGAGGTGGCTCCACAGCAAGGGCAGTGAGCTGCTGGTGGGCAGCGACGGGGAAACTCCTGTTCTCCGAGGAGGCTGCACACTTAGCAGCCAGCCCAGATCTAGCATCAGATCCCACAGTGAGCCTGCAGATCTCCCTGGTGGTTAGAGAAACTCTGATGGGGAAATCACTGGGAGATAGACACTGGCCATATCCTATTTTCTGCCTGTAGTTGCTGCCTGGGTAGGGATCGTTTACTTATTGCCTCCTTCCCTTCCAGAGAAGCGTTTTTGAAAGGCAAATCTGTGAATCTGAAAGTTGAGGAAAAAAGGAACAGAGTTGCTGAATAATTTGAGCTTATACAAAATGTATGTAGCAATGCACATATTGACTTGTTTCAGTGAATATCAAAATTTATTGTCCCTTGAACTGAATATTGACACAAACAAAGCAGTATCAATATTTATCTCTCAGGTTAATAAATTTTTATATTCACCTCAACATACATCAATATGTGCTTATTATTATTATAATGTTTGTCCTTCAGGAGAAGAATCTTGCGTGCGGTTGAGACGGCAGAGGGAGGTTTGCGTCAATCACTATTCCCCCCTTGCTGTATCCCGCAGATGGAGCACTCCCCAGCCCTCCTTCAAGCAAAACCCTTGTTGATGGCAGTGACACTCCATGAACTGAATGCAGGATCGAGGGATTGATTTTGGGGCAATGTGACATTAACTGTCACTAGTGGAAGGGGCAGCAAAGCCACCACTTCTGGTTTACAGCCTGGTTGTTTGGTGGCGCTTCCAGTAGTAACTCTAACCGAGAGCAAGCGACTTCCCCGCTCGCAGGGCCGGGGGTGAAGCACAGAGCGCAGGACACGAATCGACAAGACTTTGATTCTGAGATCCAGCTGTGACTCGCTGCCTGCAAAACGATGCTGTTAGTGCTGAGCAGGGGACACCTGCAGATCTGTTAGGACCCGTGTGGTAAGCTTGTCTCATGCCTGTGTGAGGTGTGGTGCTGTCTGCGTGCCAGCTGGAACTAGTTATGTGCCGTCTTTAACGCCGCAGGGAATGCAGTGGCCTTCCTGGGCCTCTGGCATTTATTCAGGAAGCGTGTGTGGGCAAGATGAGGGTGGCCACGGCACTGTCTCTGAAGGATTATGTGTCCAATATGTCCCATCCCCTTCGTATCCGAATTCTCTGTCTCAGAGAACAAGAGGACAGAGGCTTCCCAGCTAGACCATGAGGGCAGGCTGCACAAAAAGGGTGCAGGTGTGACAGCGCTGAATGTCACGACTTGTTTGGGGTCTACAAAGGCCTTTCAGGACATGATTTATGCTATAGGGACCCATTCATGTGGAGATACCAGCTCTGGCAGTTGGGCACTGTAAGTTCCACAGAAGCACTGAAGAAATGCTGCTGTTCCTCTCTGGGTCTTGCTTTTAAACCTGCTGACCTTAAAGACAGTGGAGCTGAAGGGGTAGGCAGTAACCAGGCCGGGAGCAGTAGTGAAAGGTGTGTTCCTCTCTCCCACCCCACTCACCCTGTGGCTCACCAACAGCCAGTTGCTGTTGGTCAGAGACAGAGAGGGGTTTGAGTCCCATGTTGATCTGGATGGTGTCTGGACACCAGATATTCACCAGAAACTGTTAAAAGCTGAAAGTTTGGATCTGAAATTCTACCTGAGAAACTTCTCCAAACTCTTACCTGCCAGCAGCAGCACTGGTAGGAAATCCTTGAGGCTGGAGAACCAAGTAGACAGTCCCCTCCTTGAGGTGCTCCAGTCTTCCTCAGGTTACCACCACTCAGGAGGCACCATCTGCATTGCTCCTGCTGCCGACAGCAGTGCCGAGCAGTGCCAACAGCCATCCACTGCCACCAGGGTCCGTTTCCTTCCTGCACTCACGAGTCAGACTCACGGCAATGAAATAACAGCTGTTTGTAACCTGACATTTAAATGACAATTGTCACTAGACAATAAGCATATGGTGGCTGATGTCTCACATGCAGACACTGCAGCAGCAGAGGCACGGAGCAGCTGCAGAGGCTGGAAGACAGCACTGCATTGATCTGCAGTTGGGAAGGTCATATCCATGATTGAAGACTGCGGTTTGTAGCTTGACTTTTTTCTTAAAAGCAAGAAAGACAATAAACTAATGATTTATGTCCCTATTTCTAATGAAGAGCAAGATTTTTGAGTCCTGGTTAAAATAATAAACAGAAAATAAATACCTGCCAACACCCCACCTCCTGAAAGTCACATTTTCAATTAGAACTGGAGTCTTTGCTTTTGACCTTCTCCCAAGGTAGTAGTGACGGGTGTTGTGACCATCAAGAACCTGATGCGTGAGAAAGCGTATGCCCTTGTGTTTTCAAAGCCGTTCGTAGCAGAATCAAATAGGGACCAAGGGCTTTCCTCATATTAGTATTGCTTTATGACGGCAGATTTAAGAATGAGGGATGGTCTCAGTATTTTGCCCTTTTGGGAGCGGACGCCCCTGGTGCGCGGTTGGGAGGCTGTGTGAGTAAGGCACAGGGCATTAATGTCACATTATACCTGTGAGTATAGTCAGGCCAAGTATGCAAATGTGAACTGAGTGCTAAATAAACTCTCCCTCTGAACCAACTGCGTCGCTGCCTGCACTTCAGTCATAACTCAGTAACCATATGTTTATATGCCACTGACAATTGCCATTTAAATGTCAGTTTACAAGCAGATGTTGGGAATCCGCCTTTGTGCCATTAATTAAATCACAGAAAAGCAAAGTTTGAGTTTAATGCTGCTTAAGCTAATTGTGATGAGAGTAGCCATAGAGCCCGGCAGACCTTGACGCACCAGGGCGGTTGGGGTTAAGTGGCACAGGCAAAGGACCACGTACATGGGGGCCCTGCAACAACCTGGGTTAATGGGCTATGGCAGCCAAATACAGCCTGGTGCTGGCATTTCCCAGTGACAAGTATCATTTTGTAGACAATTCCAAGCTTTGTGGGACGGCTGGTGGTGGCCAGGATAGAGAGGAAATGTCGGACTATAAAAGGAGACAGATTTAAGTGCCCAGGTGCAGGAAAAAAAAAAGACAAAAATCTATTCAATAGAAGAATGAACAAAATCTGGAAGGATGGAGAAAGATGCCCCCTCCATTCTACCAGACATTTGCACATATTTAAAATCCTTCCCAATAAAGTTCATAATTAATTTAATTCAGTCCCCTATGGCCCAGAGGAATGTTCTGAGTAATAAAAAAGTATTGCTAAGGGACAGATGAGTGCCAAACTCCTATTCTGTGCCAGCAATGCGTATTTATATTATTGGCACTTAAACACTAGGTTTATTTTACTACATAAATGATCCTTTGTCACATATTAAGACTTAATATTGTAAGATCCACTTTTGGGAAGTTACAATAACAATTCCCAAATTTAAATCACTGTTAAATTCGTATGCTTCAGTTTTAAAGAGGTTTGGGGTGAATTTTTTTTCAGATTAAAATAGTAGTTGAATGTGGAAATTCCTCTTTGGGGTAAACTATTTTGTGGTTGGCTTATGGCTTAGCTTTTTAAAAGGATTTTAGTCAAGGATCTTTTCATGGTTTGGTTGTTTTTTTGTTACCTTGAAATATCTACATCAATGTTAAATAGATTACAAGATCAAACACTTAAAGGTTGAGATGTATTCACTTACACATAGTCAACTCGATAACACAAGGGCTCCTGGCTTCTGTTGGCATGGTCTAATGCACTTCTGATGATTAAACTGAGTTATTCAAATGCGTGTTAGAAATTTCAAGTGCCAGCGACGGAGGTCACTGGTCCACAGCATTACTTTGTTTATAAACATCATTATTCCATGAAAGATAAATCTCTGTTCTCATCTAGTGTGTCACTTCAGTGCAGTCTTCAGGAAAATGGAAAAAAAATGGAGCTACTAATTCTTTTCACTTCAGTAAGAGTGGAAGGGAAAGTTGGATATGAGATGAAATGTGAAAGAGTTTAATTCCGAGCAGGCAGCAAGCTCTAGTGAAAGAAGGACCAGTACCCGTGTAAGATGCAGTTTAGTTTTCATTCAAGCTGATAAAATGTTCTTGAAGCACCTTCTGCACGTTACAGTACAGCACAGGCTTCTACAGCCTGGGTACCAGTTCAAATTGATGGCAGCAGTGATTCAGTCAAAATATTTAATATGCCAAGGTCTGAACATAACACTTTCCTCTGATGCACTTCAGTTTACTTCGTAGCTCCACGTCAAGTGCGAACAGTTGGAAAAAATATAGTGAATTTGTCAGCATGTTTATTTACATGGTGCATCTCCTTTGAATTAACAGGCATTTTTTTCAAGTGTAAAAATGAACAATTACTCATGCCTGGAAAACAACAAAGTTTTACAGACGTCTCCTCCCACCCTGCAAAAGCCTATCCTCATCGCACTGTGCAAGGGCACAAGCAGCTCATTTTTCACTCGCTACACACGCAACAAAATATTCAATTGCCCAGAACAAAAGTGTCCAAAGAATATAAGGGGGAATCTTAAGTATTTGGCAGTTTGAACTAAAAAGAAAGGTCAATGGCAAAGAATCCAGATACAAGCAAAAAAAATCACAAATCTCAGAGCACTGCATTTGAGCTTTAAAACTGAATGCAGGCATTGTTTGGTTGATTTCTCACAGTAGCATTCATATTTTAGGAAACTATTAATCAGCACGCTGAAGTATCCTGTTTCTAACTAAGAACAAAAAAATTACACTATAGAGCTTATTTTCTTTTCCCTTGAAAGAGATCATTTGGTAAAATTTGACAAGGATTCTGCAGACCTGGGTTTGTGGGCTTTGCATATAAGTTGCACAGGAGAAAAAGTCACAGTGGAGCAGTAGGATCCTTTCGCTGCCTTTCTATAAGAAGTCACTGCTCCGAGTTCCTTATTTTCTTTTGGTCCATGCCAGGACAGAACAATACGATCCCTGTATTTGTGATGCTGAGAGCAGAGAAGAAAGCACTGAGGGCTGGAAAACTTGCAGGACTAATACAAAATTCAGATCAGCTTATGACAGGGACAGAACGTGTACTGAAAAATGAGGCAAGGCAGCAGTGGAAGAGCTGGGCAGCCAAGCAAAGGGGCACGGGATCTTGTAGGAATGGGAACAGAGAGACTGCAGCTGAGGAGAGTTACGGTGGTTAAAGAACAGAAAAGGGCAATGGTAACAGCTTGCCTTCTAAGAACAGCCTTCCAGGGCTCTTCAGCTACTGCTGTAAGTCTAGGATATGCTGCTTCCCCATCCTACTAAAATTATTGCGACCTTAAGTGATTACAGAAGCAAATGATCAAGGAGACAAGTTTTATTTAGTATCTTAGTGAGATAATAAAGTTGTTAAAGTAATTATAGCTTTCATTAAGGAAAATAATTTCTTCCAAAGAAAAAAAAAAAGACGACATTTCATACCTTTTCTTTGCTTGGGGGTGGTGGTGGAGAGCACTGGGACATACTCTGCTTAAGCTCTGGCAGTCTCAAAGTTATGAAAAAAAAAAATCTTTCTTCTCTGTTCTGCCCCCCTTCCCTGTTACATTCATGTGAAGCATCATCTTCCTGGCTTGAAGAAATCAGCGTGCACTACTTCAGAACTGCATTCCTACAGTGGTCTGTTCAATGTGGGCAACCTGACTTGGTCTAGACAGATAAGAATTAAAACATTTCTGTGCTTCTGTTGAGAAAGGAGGCTCGACAATTAACAATATAACAAAATAACATAAATTGTGTCAACAAAATAACATAAACAAAACCAAAAAACATAAATTAACAATATAACAAAAGTCTACTGGAAATGAAAACTGTGCACCTTCAGGGTGCTCTCTACAGTTTTGCGCCTCCGCAGCAGGGAGGCCAACCTGCGGCTTCTGCTCCCGTTAGGTGCTCATACAAGGCACGTTTCCTGCAAAGAGAAAAACAAAGCGGAAACAGTAAACGCGTGGCTGCACCATGTTTCAGAAGTAGTGCTTGGTGGGGGGAGCACTGAGAGGAATTATTTTGTGTACCTGGTATTTCATGCAAGATGTCTGGATTTCCAGCACTTACGTGCACCAGAAGCAGTGGATGCCAGCGAGGATTTGAGCACCTTTCCCTGGCTCCAGCCCAGGAACAGCCCCCTCAAGTTCACCCCTGCGTTCCTCCAGGGCTGCCCTTCTGAAGATGGCATCATCGCTGCAACCCTGGGGAACGCCGGTCCACAGAGGCAGAATTTTCAGACATCCAACACTTAAGTCACCCTCTTTTTAATGCCATTAGTGATGCAGCAACATGTATTTATATTTACATATAAATACAAAATGGTCAGATACCACATTTTTAAGCATAATTTATAATCTGAAACTGCTTACACTTTCATGACTAGGCTTGGGTTTTTTCTCATTTACATTCATAATTTAATTCCACTGGAATTTGATTTTTAAGAAAGCCCAACATATCTTAATTACCATAAAAAGATCCATACATATTTTACTTAAAAATATCTTCTGTAAGAGGAAATTTACCAAAAATAACACGAAATATATTATTATGCATACATTTTTTTTTTTTAAAGTACAAACAAGAATCTGATCTCTTCTGGGTATTGCCTGATCTAATATGGCTATAGGTTCTATTTATTTTGTTTGTTTTTCAAAGTAAAGGGAAAGACATAAGAAATGTAAGAACACAAACAAACGAACAAAATGCATTCTTTCCAAAGACACAGATATCAATGAAAGAACGCTTTGATAACTAATAAATGACAGTAGGTACAAAGAAACACTATCCAAGCACTCTGCAGTCTTTTGTCAGAGCATGTGCTGTGGTGACCCTGTAACAGTTATTAAAAACAACAAACAAAAAAATGTTACTGGCAGAAAAAGCTGTCAAGCAAAACAGTGAAAAATTGATACTATTTCCTAACAAGTAAGTGCAGAACTGATACTGAATATTTTATGCTTTTTTCCCCATGTATGCACACTTCTTTCTTCCTCTTTCTGTTGGCAGGACTGATTGTTGCAACTCTGGCAATATGCTGGATGCCAAACCAGGTCAGAAAGATCATGGCTGCTGCTAAACCAAAGCAGGACTGGACTGTCACCTACTTCAAAGTGTACATCATTCTTCTCCCCATCGCCGACATCTTCTTCTACCTCAGCTCGGTGGTGAACCCCCTCCTCTACAACATCTCTTCTCAGCAGTTCCGCAGTGTGTTTCTGCAGGTCCTCCGCTGCCGCCTGACAATAGAGCATGCCAACAAGGAGAAGTTTCTCAAAGCCAACCTGAGCCCCAGAGCAAGGAGCAACCGCTCTCTACGCCCGCTGCTCTTCATGTCGTCCAGGCGCAATTCTTCTACAAGGGGCAACAACAAAGTTTATTTAAGTACTTTTCAGAATGAGACCAAGCCTGACTGCAGTTCACAGAAACCGGGTCTTGAAGCACCGGAGCCCAGCTTGGAAGTCGTGCCGCTAGAGAGTAACTCAGAGCCCAGTCCAGACACACCAAACGGCCTTTGTGAACATCAAGTATGACTTCATAAGGCAAAGTTAATGATTAGCAATGAACTTAGAAATATGGAAATTAAAATGACTGAGGAATTGACTACATCTTAAAAGGAGTAACACAGATGGATTTGTTTCCAATTATGCAAAAAAAGCAGGAGTTCTGTATCCTGCTGCTGGGATTTTTAAGTGCACACTGGAAATTCAATCTGCTAACTGAAATCACTAGCTGCCAAAAATATCAGCCCCTCTCTCCCCACAGCCACTGAACTTCCCTCGCTTGTTGACAGGGATTTGGAAACAAACAGAAAATAATTGCAGTGTCTTTGAAGGAAGGAGGAGACAGAACAAACTGTGACAGGGCAAAAAACTTGCTTGAAGTTTAGCAATACAAGAACGAAAGAGCCAATTTAAGGAGCAGAACGGTGGTTATCGCGTGTGCCCTCGGCACTGTGCCAGAATTCCCCCTCTTCTTCGGCCGGGGTCCATTGCAGAGTGGAGTGTTGCAGCAGCTGATACAAACAGAGTTCACCTTCCCCGGAGAGCAAAAGGACTGGTACCCAGCAGAGGCTATCAGACACGCTGCTGAAGACGCGCAGGATTTGCGATACATGATTCCTGTGACACAGAACAAAGTTACTTAGTTTCATGCTTGAAAACTGTTGCAAAACCAGTTTACATTTCCAAAGCAAGGCTGATGATGGAGCCGGACACCTCAGCTGTGACGTGGCCAACAGCTCTGCACTGCGGCTTGGAATTTTCTTTTGTTTGATTCTGGCTGGAACCAAAAACATTACAAACTTGATTTACATAATGTTTATCAAATGATGCATTTTATCACCAGAATTCTTCATCTTTTGGAATAAGCTGTTTGAATAGCTATAACTGAAATGCAGTTAGTTTGAAAATGACTACTGTTGCTGAACACGTCTGAGTTGTTTAAGGTGTCAAAGTAATTACAGTTTTCTATGCTGTTAATTTGTCTTTTGAGCATTTTTTTTCCTTTTCTTGTTCATTTGCTGCACAGAGACAAGTAACCAAGAGTAAAAGGAGAATGACTATCAGCAAAACTTTCATCTCCTGTCCCCCCTCCTTTCATTTTTTTAAAGAAAAACTAGAAGTACTTTTCCAGGTAATCTCAGTTCTTGCTGTCTTTGAAGCTTAATACCCTCAACGAGAACAATTTCCATTTGTACAGAAATGGCTTTTCCGAGTTGAACATCTTCCTTTTTAAATGTAATTTAATTTAATCTAATTTTAATTAATAATCTAATTAAGGTTATAATTTCTTAAATTGTTTTTACCTGAAAAAAGTACATTCTGATGTACATAGCTGTTATTTTAAAATGGTTTATAAAGGCTTTAAAATACCTAGTTGCATTTTCCCTTGTCACAGTGGAAAACGGTTGTGTCAGTTCCACCTCTCATTACTCTAAAATTTTTCTGCAAGTGATACAGTGGAAATTGTGTGTTGGAAAAACAAAGACATAAATAGATAATTGAGGTTTGCTTGTATTGCCTTACAGTAACAAAAAGAGGTAAATATTTCTAAGGATAATAAAAATCACTATTCCTTTTGAATATGGCGTTCTCAAAAGTTTCTTTTTCTTCTGAAGAACATGGGAACAGGAGAGAGAGGAGTTCTCCCTTGGAGAACGGTGCCTCTGCGTCCTGTAGCATGGCCCCAGAATGTTTTTAAATACACAACAATCAAGACTTTTTTTGGAGGGAGTGAAGCAAGAATATGACCTGTAGGTACTGAGCTTACAGCACCCGCAGATACTTGTTCGGTCCCCTGGGACTGCAGAAATAAGCGCTACAGCACCTACACAGTCCAGTAGATACCCCTGAAGTAGCAACTGCTTTCTATGAAGTGCTTTGTAGAGCAGCAACACACTGTTTGTTTGGGTTATGCTCAGAAGGAAAGACTTCCTGTCTTCAGAGAGTTTTAATTAAAGCAATTCTTTTACACTGTCACAACATTGCTGCCATCCCAACAATGCAGGGGTTTCACTGTTTTGTGTTCTCCCTCTGCAAATCTAAACTCTGAAACATGCTTTAAGGCTATCTGTCTACTTAAACTTATGAAGAGAAGCCCCCAAGTAAGTGTTAAATCTTCCTCTGTCTCCAGTGAGCTTCAATCAATCAAAACAGCAGGTAGAGCCTTTTCTCAAGACAGAAGAGGAGCTACAGGCTGTTCTAGCTGTAACGGCAAAAACATACAGATCAAGAAGCAGAATCTTTATTACTATAGTTTGCAAAAAGAAGAGCGCTCTGTCTCTATTGACAAACCACTGCTGTCAAGGAGCCTCAACTGTGCTGCCACTGATCGGCTTGCAATACTGAAATCTCAGCTATGTTTCCCACAAAGTCCTGGTGCTTTGTCCATGTTCCTCCTGCAGTCTTCCAAGAGCCGAGGCAGACGTGACCCTTCCCATGGCTACAATTAACTTTTTTCCTTCCCCTTCCCTCTTGAGAAAGGAATCCTGTATTCAATGCAACTAAGCACAGCGATTGTTTTCCCATCTCTGATCCTGCATCTCCTCATCACAGATTCCTTCCCTGCAGCTACAGCCACCCACCAAACTTGGCTGTTCCTCCGTCTTCCCTATGAACAGCAGTGAATCTCGACTATCCCCTCAAAAATCAAGCCTCTAAAAAGCTTTTGACGTTGGCAGATTTTCTAGTCCGGTTGTTTTATAGATCACTCTCTTCCCGCCATTTCCTTTTCACAGGATTCCTGCAAAGCCCTGTTCACAATTTGAACAAGTAAGGGATTTATTAGTTAGGTCCCTGAAATATTATATACTTTGCAGTTTTCCTGTGGACTAGGAAACTAGAACTGTTCAGTGCTGTGAACAATTAGATAATGCCCTCTGAGGCACGATTTTCACCAGGCAACTCTAGGAAACCTCATCTGCGAAAAAATCGAAGTCCCGCAGCTGAACTCCATGTATTTAGAACAGTTCTGTTCTGCAGGATATATTCCACAGAATAATCCTGAGCACCTTTTGAAGTCAAAACACAGTATTACGGCACAAACTGAAATTTTACAACTCAAAGTTTCACTCACAGATGGACCGTGTTCACACCTAAACAGAGAGAATAATGTAGCTGGTAGTAAAATCTCATTGTAACGCTTCTCCTGTGTCTTTTCTGTAAATATGTCTTACAATAGAAAATTTCACTCCCAAATGATTGTTTATTCCCATTCCCAGCTCTAGTAACCTGAATTGTAACAAGATTCTTTACATAATTAAAGATTCTATCAAGTTTTCAATAGCTACTTGGCTAAAGACATGCCCTTCACATCCAAGTTGTTTTCTTTAAGTGCTGATAGGTTATTTTGAGCTCGCTAATCAGCTGCTATCATACACTAACTGTGCTTTTTATGAAGCATCGGGTATGAACTGAACTTGATCAGCATAAAAAGGCGGTGCTTTTTTCTCTGAGTATCTTTATAGCAAGATAGAATGAAAACAGCCATAAAAGATTGATGGAAAAAAGAGAGAATGTTAGCACTACAGGAGTGGCATTTTTAAAACACTTCAGCTGTAACTTTCCCTTTTTTTTTTTTTTACCATGAGTGTGAAAAAGCAATGGCACTTTAAGCAGTATAAAGTAAAGAAAGGCAGGAAGAATACTCTTGAACCTTCTTCCTATCATATTGTGAGTCCAACTTAATTGTGATAGGAAATAAATCAGTACAACTGACTTCTGTGGTTTGATGCCAGGGACACTACGGTCCTTGCTCCAGCAAACAGGTTAATGTACCCTTGTTACTGCAGTTCACCCACTGAGTTCAGATGGGGCGGCAGCAGCCTTCCGGGATTATCTCTAGACACTTTTCCTCACACTCCTCTCTTGCAGTGGTTTACTGTTCTGTTGAGCCAGTTCTGAAACTGTTTCTGAGATCTTACCGAATCATTCGCCACCAGCAGGCTGAACTGCAGACAGTTCTTCAAAGTGGTTATCTGCCTCATAAGTCTCATACCACAGACATAACTGCTAATTACCGGATATTCTTGCTTGAGCAATCAGCTTGATACATTCATTAACACATCACCTAGAAATATAATTGCAAACTTTTCTAGGAGCTTTTCCTCTCTCTCAGACTATTCAAGTCGCTGGCTAGGCAAGGGCATTTTACACTCTGCTTTTACTGGGATGGCGTCATTCCCAGCTACCTAACTTCAGCAGTTTACTCCAGTGCTCAATTAGTGTATTTACTAATATACAATTAGTATATTTACTGCCTAATCTCTTGATGAATGAGTACCAAGTAATTCATCCTTTTTCATGTATTACAGCTCCCCAACAACAGTGTGGGTTATGCATATGCACAGGCACTATAATGATGTTTTACTATTAAGTACCTACTACTGACCAGTAGATTTTTCCTTTTTTTTGGCTTCAAGGTTTGGGAGGTTGGCTGAGGATGTAGATCAGGTACAAGTACTTGAAGAGAGGGGAGTACACAAGGCTAGAATATCTATGCGATAATGCCACAATATTCCACACCCTCTCCTTCCACATACACCTACTATAACTACCTTTTTTTTTTTAAAAAGGAAAAGGGAAAGGGAAAGGGAAAGGGAAAGGGAAAAAAGAAAAAGCTTGGGCTTAAATTGGGCATTGAAAATCTACTCCTAGACTGAGCAACTCGCCCATTGTTACACCTCTCTCTGCCCCACGTGATCATACATTTAGATAGTGTCGATGCCCAAACTACTATTTCTGCAGCACTTCTGCCTTACTTCATGCAATGAAGTGATGGTGTAAATCTCAAGGGTCTTCTATGATTTCTGCTGATAATACTGATTTGCTCACCTAGATCCATTCTATACACATCTCCCCAGCTGTCAGCTCAACCCTGCTCAGCTGCAGCCTAGTCCTGTGCATCCACAGCCTGCGACTCTCTTTTGGCCACATGCAGGTATGTTCAGTCTTGATAGCAACAAACAATTCATGCTACAATTTATTCAAATCCAAAAGTGAGAGTTCTTACACCTACCTTGTCTGCAGAGCTTAGTACATACTCTCTTGAATAACAGCTTGTTACTAGGACAACCAAAAAAGTTGACATCACACCTGCTTCTTACACTGTGTGTATGCAGAAGGTACCAGAAGGTCTAAGCTTTTTCTCTTACTGCTTGAAAGGATCTTATTAGGCCCCTCCGACTCTTCTGTTACAGCAGGTACAGACAAAAAAGAGCAAGTGTGAGCACGACTCTCCAATTTAAGAGCCAACCATAATCCTAGTAGCATGTAGCTTTAGTTTGCACCTGTACTCCCGAGACTGTTCTTCAGCAAAATACATAGAGTCTCTGAAGCTGAAATAGGCAACAATGATACCAACTCTGAGATCAGTGACCTAGTTTCTGAAAAGGACAGTCACCTTCCCACTCTGTGACCCAACTACTCTGAAATGGCTTTCTGCAATGGCACACCTCAGCAGGAAACTGCAGCCCTCTGCTTCACCCCAGAACAGTCTACGGCCTCATGGCCACAAAACTCTTAAAGTTTGACTCCCATCAAGTAAACGATGTCGCTTCACCCAACTCTAACTTTTCCAAGGCAAATGCTCTATCTCATGGGCAATAACTGACACTCCTCATTTTTAAAAAAAGCTTCTGCTACAGTGTTCTATACCTATCCAATTTCGCAGGCATACAAAGTCAGATATGTCTTCTGCAACTCATTCCCCAAATACGGCTTTAGCAAAGTCTTCTGCACATATTCCCAGTATGCCTGCTACATCAACTCTTTCAGAGCATTAGAAAACGGCCTATGCCCAGCTAGGGTCCAGGAACAAGGCATCCTTGAGCAGTCACAAAACTGCCTTCTCAGGATTGGACCAGGAGTTGGGAACATACACAAAGCCATGGCTTCAAATGCATAGAGAAGTTTTACATCTTAATATAACTGAGAAGGTTAGCAGGCAGATCAAGGCAAGTCATGAGGTGTGCCATTAAGACTTTGCAGAATTTCTCCACTCAGCTCTTAGATTGGTGCTTAATCTTGCCCATCTCCTCCAAGCGAAAAAGAAGAAAACAAGCCAACGGTGGACAACTCATATTGTGACACACGCAAGTCACGTGAAGCCCCCAACAGCTGTCCCAGCTCTAGTGTTAGTGTGCTTTCATGATTTGGGTGCGATTTGGGTGTTCTCTTAACGTTGGTCATAAGGACAGGCACAAGGACTATGTACATGAACTGACACTCCCCCATTGTTTTAGTACCCTTAGTAGTTCCAATTATCTTATTTCACTGGCATTTTCAATCTTCCATTCTTGGTGAATCGGCAAGTTTTCCTTCTTTTAGTTTTTTACTTTTCATATTATTTTTTATGCCCATCAGTGGATTTGGTATGATAATTGTCTATTCGTTAGCTAGTACCTGTTCACGTATATCATACAGTGACAGACTGCAAAAGGTCCTATTGCAATTTGCTCTCTGTTTTCTAGGGAAAGTGATTATAAATATTTTATCTAATAAGGTTCTAAATATGTGAGAAAGTGACTGAATGTTGAAAAGCAATCATTCTGACATTGTGCTTCCCCAAACAGATCATGTTTTCAGTGGTTTAAAATAGGAATTAATGTTCCCCAACACAATTCCTCTCATCTATGATTCTAAATGCACTGCTGAAATAACAGTTAAGCCGGTGTAAAATATAACCATATCCAACCATGTCCTCTGTGTTTCATTTTACAGTAACTCTTCCTATCCTCATCTTCTCAACTTTCTCTCTGGAGCTCATGAGTGGTTTAAATAATTTGCACCTTTCCAAAAATTTTATTGTGAAATTTACTAATTGACCTGAAAACAGCTAATTAAATACTTCAAGTAACCATGATCAGTGTTTTCCAGGTGAAAAAAAAATGGAGGCACTGAAATTAAGTGACTTGAAATCTATTTCAAAGCTCACACACTTCTTGATTTTTTGTCCTGTGGTTTAGGACTGCAGCTATTTCATCCCAATCCCCTCCCTTTGATGCATTAGGTAGACAAGATAAAAGCATGTTCATGCCATTAGGCTCTTACAGGAGTATACAATTCTGTAAAAAATATAAAACCAAAATAAAATAGCCCCCCACCAAACCCTACCTGGTTGAATTAGCATACTTTCATCCTGATTTTCTATGAAAACTTGACTCAATATCATCACAACTCCTTCATACATTTGGCACTTTTAAAAAGTTTCATTTTTTTTGCTGAAACTAATAGGAGGCTTTTGACAATGAAAGGCTGGCCTTTCATTGCCCTCCTTCTGACCCTAAATGGCATGGCATCTTGCAGAAATTAAATCACCTTCAAAGAAAACTGGACAATTGTTGGCCGACAGAGGACAAGGGTTTGGATTACTGTGGTATCTTTAAGTTGCACTTTCTAATGCTGGTACTGGAAATATGAATCAAAACTGCATTGTTAATAATGTAAAAATAATGGCACAAAGTATTCTTTGTCATTGCTCACAGTATCACAAAGCAGAAGCAAGGCATTAAACAGTTTAAAAATGCATGGGCTGAGAAAGTTAAGTACAGCTGCTAATGGTGGTATTATCAAATAATTTTTTTAAAGCCACAGAAGGCTACAGACCAGAAGTCAAAGCTCAACTTTCACCTGCAGATATAATTCTTTTGTTTTCTACTGTTCTTATTCATTTCTCTGCTCATTAATGTGGACTTAGAGGCAAGCACTAAAACATACAAGCCTTCAAACAAAGCTGGCTCACAGCCTTCCATCATCTGTGCTTTCCTGATATAAAGGTAAGTAAACACCTTAGATATCAAGATTAAAATATACGTTATCTTCCAACAAGAGAGGTGACCTTAGACTTAATTTTCAGAATCACGTATTGGCATTTTTCTTGACAATCCTTATCTGCTGAAGCAAACTGGGATGCCGCAGTCCTTATTCCTTTACAAATGGTAAAGTGCTATACTCTTGTAATAAGTCCCATAAATAATTTTACACGTCAATAGTCTTGTTGCATCCTACTAATTAATGTTCTTACCAATTTCAATGGAAAGGCTCACGTTTACACTCACATGTCAGTACCTTTGAAATCCATTCAGCTTTTATGTCTTCAGCTATTTTCATGCTTACAGTTTTACAGCCTGTTCGACTTCAGAGTAGAATTGGCCTGGGTTTTATTTTACTTTTTCCCCATTCAGAGACTCATTGGCAATTTTGCAAAATAGGTTGTATCAAGTTTTCAAAAAATACCCAGACTAAAAATGAGAAGTGGAAATGGAAACAGTTTAGATTAATTAAAACATGCTTACCAATGGTTTGATAAGGAGCTAAGACAAGTGAGAGGGTCAGGCCACAAAAAGTTTTTGGAAGCACAGGCTCATTTGTGTGTGAAAAGCAATAGGAAATGCTTAAAAGAGGTTTAAGAGACACCAGCTTATGGGCACTGTATCCTCACAAAATTCATTTGTATATCTTCCATACAAGTCTGAGAAATAAAATAACATAAAAAGCTATTGTCCACGTCCTGTGAAAAATGAAATTCACTGGACGAGATACCACAACTTCCTTAAAAAAATACAGCCCTTCATCACTGCTGCACTTGGATCTTTGTCATGACTTTCAAGTCATAAACTGCTTGAACTGTTAACTCCACTGTTGCTTTTTGGTACTAAAAGGCAGTCAGAAGGGCACTCTACTACGTGCTGCCCGTGATTTCTCCTTAGCCAACACACTTAGTTCAGTTCATCCCATATGTGGCTGGAAGTTTTCTGAGCAACCCAGAGATTGGAAGGAATTCACTAGTAAGAAAACAGCTTTGGCATCTGAAAAAACTGTTTCTGAATGGTAATATACCCACAGCACCAAGTTTTCAGCATATAATACAAATTAACAACATATATTGCAAGTTTTTAATTCAGTATCAAAAATGAGCTGCATGTTTCCAATATTGGTTACAATGTCTTAATTTCACTGGGGACCAAGGAGCACCAGATGTGATATAACAGGTGACAACTACCACATGCCAAGTTTTTCTTTATTAATTGTCAGTAAAGATTTATTATATTATACTTTGACTAAAAAAACCAATCAAAAGTTCTTTTGAGTTATATTGATATGCTTTGACCAAAATAGACAGTGTAGAAAAAAAAATTAAAAAAAAAAAATCCAGTGGATGTTTCTTACTGTTTCTAAATGGATACTGGGGATGCAGCTATTACCTATAAAATTTTAATGTCTTCAGTGATTCTGAAGACATTAAAATTTGTTTGCTGTTTTAATCATTTTGTCAATAAATGGACAACAGAGTATGATCTCCCCTTGATACAAGTATGCAACTAGTAGTAGTACTAAGGGAAGTACTATACGTGAAAACAGGAAAAAAAAGTATGTGCTTCTGTAATCCTGAACAGCCACACACAAAACAACTTAATCATGGCAGCAACACATTAAAAAAAAAAAAAAAGCAATAATCACAGGTAAAGAATTTACCATAGGCCAACTCATCACACAACTTAGACACTGTTTTCCTCTGCCTGATAAAACAAATGACTGGGAAACCAATACTGAGAGGAGTTAAATAAATAAAATTATAGCTCAACAGTGAGCTGATGGTCTTTCATGATGTTCCCATGCACTGCTTTTAAGCACAGAATTACAGCAATTGCTTTAATTACACTGCATGATTATATCCTATGTAAATACATTAAAAACACCATTGTGAACCAAACAAATAAAGTAATTTTCTTATTACAAGTTAATAGAAATAATGAGGCTGTTTCCCAATTCACATGCAAAGGAAAATTCATAAACAGTCTTAGTTCTATATAGAAAGACATTTTAAAATATCAGTCTTGCTACTGTGGATCACTTTTTTTTTTCTTCCTTGCAAAAGTAAAAGTTTGTGAAACTACATTCACAACTACATTAGAGCACAAAGTATATTGTTCCAAACATACACATGGGCAGGTTTACTTGCAGAGAGCTCTGAGAAATTTACACTGGCTGCCTTTCTGGGCTGATTGTCTCATCCTTCATGCTTTATTCCTTTCTGATCTATTCACATTGCAAGTTTCATTTTGCCTTGAATAGGTTTTAGATCAGCCTTAATGCTCAGATAGCTCTTGCCTTCAGTAAAAGGTAAGCTTCATTATCAGTATGTTTTCTATGATATATATAAAAAAAATCATATATACGTATCATCAAGAAGTCTCATCTGATCCCAATATACTGTGGGATTCTTTTTTCCTATGTAGATTATAAAAACAAAGGCGCACTGACATGTCTAAGTTAAAAGCTCATGGATGGGAAGGAGAGAGGGAAGTGGGAGGGGAATCCACCATGGGTATTTCCTCAAAGTATCTGCAAGTGGAATTATTATAAGCAAGAACTTTGATCCTTTGTCAAACATTTAATTTATACACTACTAGAAATGTATCACTTATGTTAATTTCTGTGGAACAAAAATGACTTCATAGTCTACAGTGCCACTTCCCGTGCCCACCATTCTTCCCTCTAAAGTATGAAAGCACTGATTTGTTGGTTTGGTGGTTTTTTGTTTTTTTTTTTTTCAGGATTAAATTAACAAATTAATTTGTAAGATTTTGCATTGCAGGCACAATATTGTTCTGTCCTTCTGTATCTCCCACTGGAATGGAATGTTAACATAACTACATCAAAACTTGTTCAAGCAAAATTTTTAAATACAACTGTACTTAAAGTGAGAAAAACATGTTGTCATTTGCTTGACAAAGTCTCCAATTCTGTGCACTAGCAGATCCCCAAAGTACAACTGGAACATAAACTGCCATAACAAAGCGCATGTTTGCAGGGGAGGCAGAATTAGACTAGTTCCACATAATCACTTAATCAGATACATGCCGACATACTGCTCAATTCATTTGAAGTTGTGAAACGGAGCAAATTTCTACCTGATACTACAAACAACTGGGATAACGTGCCTGCAGATCCAGTTCAAAACATTAGTGACTAATACCTGCATTCTTAGCTACTCGCATCAGAGACTGTCACAGTCACAGCCACTTTTTAAGCTCTGGGTTACGAACATGCTGCTGTTATTTCTCACCTGAAGCCAAAAAGCACTTCCTAAGATTGGTTCTCCGGAAACAGAGATAATGTCCTGAGACAACACAGTGACATTTAAAGCACTAACCCTAATTTTATAGCAACCGAAGAGGAGTGGTTTGTTTAACTATGATCAGGCATAAGGAACTATTTACAACTTAAATGAAAAAAAAAATGCAGAGTTGTAGCTCTCCACTGCCTTGTTTATAGAAAGCTTAATATAGAAATGAAGCTGAACCATAGAGCTGTCATTGCACAACACAGTGAACACCAACATATACATAAGAGAAAAAAGTCACTGGCTACATGCTGGAGACTATACTGTAGGCACACCACAGAATGTAAGGCAGTGACCCCCTTGATAGCAAAACACACAGATTAATGCATACTGCAAAGGAAGGGTGGCTACATCAATAGACTACTGATTCAGACCATGAACTTTATCTCAAAATATTGCATTTAACTTTTAAATAAGGTTTAGGGGAACTTGTAACATTTTGCTCACTGACACAGCTATATTTTATTAATGACAAAAATGGGTTAGTCTATAAAAATTAAATTATACTCCTTTGACTGTATCTAGTCAAGAGGAAAAACTCTTAATTATGAGACTGTGCTGTCAAATAAATGCAAATTCACATCTTTCATATTCTGGGTTAAAAATTCAAACTCAAGTCTATTATAAATTAAAATCAATATTTGAAACATTTCAGCTTTCAGTAATAAGCAAGAACCAAAAGAATCAAGTTATGAAATATACTGGTAAAAGTAGAATGAATTATTAAGTAAAACTTGAGAGAATAGGGCATTTATATTACACATATTTAAATATCAATTAGGAATAAGAAACAATAAAGGATGATGAACTGAATCATCTGTTTTACAACCAATCCTCTCTAGAATTGACTGAGGATAACAGAGAAACTAAGTTTGCAATGTAAATTTCACTCAATTTGAAATAGTTAGGTTAAAAATTTAGATTTATTCACTAGCTGAAATTTACAATCTTTAAGCTTAAAATGAATAAGAACTGGATTTACAGAAGTAAATTAAATAAAATAGAGCAGTGGTACCTGCTATGCACAGCATGCTAGTTACCTCCTAAAGGGAAAATCCGAGGATCTCCTTATAGACAATCTAAAACTCTACAGGAAAAAAAAAAACAAACCACCCAGAAGTTTAAGACCTCCTTATTTACTATGTTGCAAACCAATTTCTGCATAGAAGTAAGGACAAGTTATGCATCAATGTGTGTCTAAAATCTATTAAAACGGTTCCAGTCTGCATTTTCAATGTGCCACAGTCACACTGGCCAGATTGCAACCTTGCCTGCTCATCTGAGATGCACGACTGCCTGCCTGATCCTACACAGGCAGCACACAAGTGGCTGCCTCTTAACACATCTGCGGGTGTACGTATGCACACATGCAAGCCCACTGATCCAGAAGAGCTGCACTTTAATCTGTGAGGGGTTTACTTGACTGAAAACACTTTTCTAATGTTCACCTGAAGGGAAGATTGCAGATATGCTTCTGGAAGGCTGATACAGTCTAGGGTTGTACTGAAATGAAAATATGAAGGAAGCAGGGAAGATACTTAAAAAAAAACCAAACCAAAACCAAACACCAAATAACTGTTAAGAATTCAGTGACAACTGACTTTTTTGTCCATGTCTACAGCCCTTCAAATCTTCATAACATCCATTCAAACCTATTAAAAGTATTATAGAAGATGGGGTGTGCAATAGCAAAGCCTTCATTCAGAGATCCTCAGACTTTAAAAGTGCCTTGCAATCCATTAATCTCTCCCATCCCCATCCTCTTTCAAAGTGAATTTGAAATAAATGTATATATAGCTTGAAAGAGACTAATCTTCCTTTAAACATACAGGGTTTTTTTCTACACTGGAGATCTACATATTTTACAGAAATAGTCACTGTGGCTGATGTTACCCAGGATGAAACAGAAGAGCCAGTTGCTCAGCTATTGTTGACAGGTAACAACAATTCTTATTATTCTTCTATGATTCCTAATGTAGTGATCTGAAACTAGCAGCACAAGTGGACCTAGCTGATTGATAAGCACTTTGAAAATACCAATGAATAGTTTCCTAATCCAAAAAACCAATGTTACTGTTGAAGATAGAGGTGAGGGATCCTGCTGTTACTGAAGGACTCACTGAGAAAGGACAGACTACAGCTCAATTTGTATTAACAACATAACAGTCCTTTACATCAGTGAACTCCAGGCTCTAAAGCACTGCCCTCAGCTGCAAGATGCACAATCCCAGAGAGCTGCTTCCTCTTCAATCAGGGTTCTGAAATCCCGATCTGCCCTCTGCTCCTAAGCCTGGCGCTTGGAACAGATGTCACATCTAAGTTGAGGCACACCAGTGAGTTACTGCTACTTTGCCTTTTTTAACGCCCAGTGTCTTCACGGCCGTTGGCATCGAGAGCAGGATGCTGCAGGAACTCCAACTCCCACAAACACACTTTCCTGCCACCCCGCCCAGCCCTGAAGTCCCTATCAAAGCTGTTGTCTTCTACTCCCATCGATGGCTGCAGAGCAGCGGGGTGCTCTGAAACCCGGACATGTCTCCCTAAATCTCAGGTGCTGTCCATGGTGCTGAATAAAAAGAAGTAATTCCTAGCACAGCTCGGGAGACAATAGAGACAAGACTCAGCACCACAGATGGTTTCCTCTTGAACACATTTATCTCCAAATATGCTAACTTTAATTTTAATTACACTATGGAAAAAGCCCCCTTAGACTTAGGAAATGCGTATGGCAAATATATCCATTTGTGCCCTCCTCTCCTACCCAAAATGTTCTTTTTATCCCTCCCTTCTGCTTGATGTTTTGCTGGGGTCTTTTTTATGGATGAAAGCAAAGATGACTAGACTTTTCTTCCCTTAAGATGAACCTTCAGAGTATATGAATTGCTAGAGTAAATAAAAGAAAGGAGGGAATTACTAATTTAATGCTCTTCCATCTCTTGAGGGAAAAGCCCATGTAATTAACTGTAATGAGATTAAACTAACTTGTTGTTATTAATTTCCCAGTGCAGGGAAACTAAATCTGAGACCCATAAGACTGTATTAACAGCTTTATCAACATTTGGCTTGCATCCTTCAGCTTTTACACCAGTTTTAAAGGAAAATGATTAACTTTATTGAGTTGCAAAGTCACTCAGAAGTATAAGAAATTGAATCTGGTCCCTTTAGGTAGGAATGTCAGATTCATGTGTAGTTGAAGACTGTGAATGGGTGGAGCCAAAACCAACAAATGCTACACAACACAAATAAACAGAGCTATAATTATTAAATTCTTACCAAAACTTTTTTCCATTACTTCTTTCTGACACATATCTTGAACATTCACTGTACAATTCACGATGAACTCTGGAGCAGAGCAGTCATTATTTAGCTGGAACTCCTCACACTGGTAGCACTGTATCTGCAAACCCAAGCCTGCAACAGATAGTATTTTGCTCAGACTACTAGTAGCAATAATATTAAAAAAACCCTACCACAATCAACATGTGCCAGAAATCATCCTTGTCTTTCCCTCATCGAATTTTGCTCAGCAAAAGTAAGACTTTGACAAAAATAACGTAAAATAAACGTGTCGCCCACTCAGCTGAGGCTACGCCTTCCGTGCTTGGCACCTGGTTAGGAAGCGGGCTCCTTTCCGCGGGGGCTCCGGCGTTACAGCCGCTCCGGTCCGGCGTTCCCGCCGCGGCGCGAGGGACGCTGCCACCAGCAGGCGGCGGGGCACCGGCACGGCACCGGCACAGCAGCCGCTGCCCCTCGCCCGCCCGGCCACCGGGCTGCCCTCAGCGCGGCGGGCTAAAAACTATCCGCGCTCCGGAGAGAGCAACCCGGCTAATAGATACGCTTCGGCTCTTATCTGTGCCGACGGGTTTACTTAGCTACTAATTAATTACAAATGATTTAATTACTATTTTGCCATGCACAATTACAGCTACGGAGCATCCTTCACCTCCCACCTTTATCATGCAAACGAGGTGCTCCGCATGCCTCGCCAGGAGCCGCTCCTCTCCGCCCTCAGCCGAGCCCCGCACCGGCTCCCGGAGCCCCGTCGGGGAGCAGCGAGGACCCCCCCAACCCGCTTCTCCCCTCCGCAGGGAGCGCTGCGGCGGCGGGACCGAGCCCGCTCCCCGCAGGGGCTGACCGCCAGCCCGCCGCCCGCGGAGGAGTGCGCGGCGCCGGCGGGCAGCATCCTCCGAGTCCGGTGCCGGGTGCTGCCTGCGGAGCTCGCTTCGCCCCGCGGGCAGCCAGCGCCGGGGGCACCGGGCAGCGCCCTCGCAGGCGACGGGGACCACTCCGGGCCGCGGGCAGGACGGCGGGCTCCGCTGCCCAGTTCCCGCTGAGCGCCCAGTGCCAGCTCCGTCGAGGGGCTGCGAGGGGACGAAGCCTCGCTGCGGGCAGCGCCGGGCAGCCCGGGCTCGGCCGAGGCACCTGCAGGAGAGAGGCGCGGAGCCCCTTACCTGGAGCCAGGCACAATCCCCAGAAAGTTGCGGCGAGGAGGAAGAGCCACATCCTCCCGGAGCCGCGGCCGCCGGGCTGGCGTGCAGTCGCGAAGGGGCATCAGAAGAAGGGAGGCAGCGGAGGCGCCGCGCACTTGTGTCGCTTCCCCGCCGCCTCCGCTGCCAAGAGGCGCCCCGGGAGCAGGCGACGGAGCCCGCCCGGCTCCCGCCCTGCCCAGCCCCGCGCCGCGCTCCAGCCTCGCTGGAGTTGAGCACTGAGACTAGAAGAAACTGTACGAGAAGCGAGAGCTGGGGGGCGGCTCCCCCCTCCCTTCTCCTCCTCCTCCTCCTCCCCCCCCAGCACCATGTGATGCCGGCGGAGCGGGGCGGGGATCCCCGCTAGCCGCCCCACACAGTGCCTCGCCGGCCGCGCTTCGGAGATGGGGAAAGTTCGGCGAGGGAGCAGACGCCCCGCTCCTGATCCCGCACGCAGCCCGGAGCCTGGCCCACACCGCGTCGCGGTGGGCTCTCTCACCCCTCCTCCCTCCCCAGGGGGCAGCTCGCCCCGGCCCCCCTCCGCTTCCCCGCCCGAAGCCCACAGGTAGCTGTGGGGGGAGTTAGAGGCCAGGCCTGGCTCCCACAAACGCTCCGCAAAGCCCTTCCCCGCATGTCCCTGGACTGAGGGAAGGCGCGACGCCTCGCGCTGACTGGGGCCGTCCTCTCCCCTCGGTTCCCTGAAAGGGGAATTAAACCGGACAAAAGGGGGCAGGTGGGGGGAGGGACGGGCGCAAGTGGCCGCGTACGTGTCCGTGCGGCGCTCCCCTGTCTCCTCCGCGGACGCTCGCCCGGGCGGTTCCGGGCCTTGCGGTAGCCGGCCGGGCAGCCCTGTCCCGAGGCGGGCTGCGGCGGCGCGAAGCCGTTGCCGGGGCGGGCTGAGGCGGC
>JAOXNO010000078.1:8568213-8598492 GCA_028565335.1 Limnodromus scolopaceus | reverse complement strand
GGCGGGGCGGGCCGTTGGCGGCGCGAGCGTCGGAAGCCGTTGGCGGGGCGGGCTGAGGCGGCGCGAGCGTCGGGAGCCGTTGGCCGGGCGGGAGGGGCTGAGGCGGCACGAGGCGTTGGCAGGGCGGGACGGGCTGAGGCGGCGGGGCCGGAGCAGCGGGCAGCGCCCGCCCCGGGGGAGGGAAGGGCAGGCTGGGGCGCTGCCGAGAGGTCGTCGGTGCCGGAACGCTCATTTCCGCCCTGTTTTAACCCAGCCTGAGGAGGTAACTCGTTCCCCCCTCCCCGGATTTCCCCCGCCAGGGTTGCACACGCAGGCCTGTCCCCGGCCGACCAGCTCGGTGGGCCGCGGGGGCTGCGCCCACCCTTACGCCGAGGTGTCTCACCAGCCCCTTCCGAAAACCCCTCTTTCGGCACAGGTATGCGAGAGGTTTTATTTACGAAAAGATGTTTCACTGAAAATTTCTTAAAAGTCGAAAAAGACGTTGCAAGTTTACGGCGGAAATAGACATAAAATATAACAAATTGCACAAAATATTAACACTGATCATACGATATTTCAAAGATTAACAGGCATGTGCTAAAGAAACTGTAGAGTCTAGAAATATCCCAAATATATCTAGTTTACAGATCGCTGTACAAAAAGCAGTTATAAATACTTCACATCTAGAAAAAATACACAGAACCTTTGAAATAGACTTTCCCTTACATATAAACAACCTTTGTAGAAAAAACAAAAAACACCCAACACACGCCAATCCCCCCAGCTCCTAGATATGTTTGAACAGGTTAGCACCGACATCTTTAAGCGTGTCACCAACAGGAGCAGAGTTTTGATTTTTTTTTAAAAAAATTATCTCTGCATTTACAATTTAATGAAGACCAAACAGGGACTACAAAAGGTAACGCAACAGGGTACATTCAGAAACTGGTGGGAAATGAGCACAGAGGGGGTGGGAGCAGAGAAGCTGTGTCACAGTCAGAAGCAGAGGGCAGTTTGTGGAGTCCTCATTCCTACGAGGCTCCTGCTTGTGTCAGCAGTGAATTAGTTTGACCCCTATCTTTCAAACAGTTATGCGCATGATTGATGAAGTCAATACCATCAGTATCAAGTCTTTTAATCTATTCATTTTCTCGCCATGTCAAAGTCATGTTCAAAAGTCAAGACCCTTTTGAAATAAGACACCTGTTGTGAAGTCGCAGTAACTGAAATGCACATTTCCCTAGCACACCTGTATGGAATTGCACTAAGAATAAAAAATAAAGTAAGTTTTGTAACAGGGAGTCAAAGAAAGTTCTTTACAGACGATTTGGCAGGCTCAGGTTTATGGTAACGCAGTGTTTCTACATACAGTTTTAAGACTAGAACAATTATAAATCTTTTTTAAAAAGTCTACTAACTTTTCTTGTTAATATTAACATCAATTTCTTTAAGTTAGTAATCTGCCATTACAGGAGCATAGCACCAATTTAATATTTATTGCTGTTGTTTATCCCTACAAATATATTTTCCCAAGATATTTACAACTGTACAAATATTCACAAAAGTGCAAAATTAAGACTCTTTATCTGTGTAACTGTTCCTCACATTCTGTGTTGCGTCTCTGAGGCGGCAGGATGTCTGCCATCTTGCCTTTCTTATTGCTGGGGGGGGACACAAGTCAGAGCCCCCTGCTGTGAGTATGGCCACCTGGGGGAAGAACGTTGATCCACTCGCTCTGCTCCTCCCTTGCTCTTTTGGCTCCGTTGACGTGCCACAGTCACGGCCCACTGGGAAGTGTCTCTATACGTCGTTGGAGCCTTGGCTGGCACAAGAGGAGAAGCTATCGTATAGGGAGTCGCTCAAGGATTCTAAATTGTCCACGTCGTGCCTACCCGAGCTATTTAAGGAAGCTTCTTCATTCTTTCCGTTTTCTTCCTTCTGTCCTTCAACCTTGTTCAGACAGTTCTTCTCTTTTTCTAATAAAAGTACATTATTGCTGTTAAATTTATTGAGAGACTCCAGGGAAATTTTAGATAATCTATTCTGGGAATCCTCTTTTGTTTCTTCAGTTTGCTTCAATTTCTGTAATAAGCGAGGGAAATATTAGAAACATATTTCTTACAAAAATAAAGTTATCCTACTGTACACCATTAATTTCTGTCTTTCCAAAGTTCACAGGGTTAACAGAAATAGATTGTGCGATGCTTAAATCTCCCTTACAATTAAATAGAACATTAACATCCGTTTTAGGATAAATCATAACTTTAATGATTCTGCTGAGACAAATAGGACTCCATTTACAAAACAGTTAAGTGCTATTAACGTCTTAAGTAGCAGATCCTGGGTATGCATGTGTTAAGCATCTCCAGCATCTCCACAGTCATTTATATCTTCTCCTTTAAGAATACTTTGGGGGGTATGTTTAAACGGGTATTTGTTTAAGTAGAGTTTGGAGTCTGCTAAAAAAAAGGTGCATAGACACGTTCAGAGGAGAAAAATAGCATTTTCCATAGATTACAGGCACAAATGAAACTTGCTAGAGAATAACCTCACGTTTTGCATGTGTAAGCCTATTGATTTCCACCCACCCAAACCCTCTCTAATAGACAAGAAAGCAACAAGACAGGAAATTACACTGAACTGGGCCAATCCCCACAGACCAGAATCAATCAGATATTGGCCAGGCCTACGCGGAGAAGTGTTGTAATTCTGCGGGAACACTGGCCCATGTATTAGCACATTATATTAAAAACGCACAGTAGGATTTTAGAGGAGTAATTTTATCCCTTTGTCAGTCGCTGGTATTTTCAATCAGAGACCTGACCAGGGAGTAGTTAGGGAACCGCGCAGGGAGCCGTTCAATAAAAATGACCCGCCGTCCATACACAGGGGGCTTCAAAATCTGTGCAACTAACTCCTCTTACAGATAATATTATCGCATAAATGTGAGATAACATTCAACATTTTACATTCAGCATCCAACAACCTCTGGGAGAGGGAAGATGCAAGAAAGCTGAGACACGCTGTCAGAGTGCAAGCCGTTCCTTGGTTTTAGTATTTACCATCAAATACTGAAGGCTCAATCATTAAATTACTGTCAATCCAAGACATTAATATTTTGATTTAGACAGAAATCAAAATGGTATTTTAATCACACTGAAGATAAAGCACGGCCAGATGTAGTCACAATGTGGGTCATTGCATAGGCAGTTGTAAAGGATCATTAGAGTTTTTTGAAAAATTCCAAGTTCCAAGTAAGTCAAGTGTTGTGCACGCTGGGCTGCTTACCCCTGGAAATCTTGAGCAGGAGGAAGACAAACTGCTACACAGTTTGATTGCTTGTTTTTATGGCTAGTTAGATAAAAATCGAAATGCCAGTCCAATGACTGTTTCTGTTGTGATCTTGTCATATTTCATAAGCTGACAATGCCTGGATTAGGTTAGTATTTCTATCAAATGTTTCAAACAAACTTAAGCAAAGCAACAGGAGATGCTAAAGTCTTGGGAAATGAAAATTTTCTGTTTGCTTCATTAATTAATCTTGAGTCTAAAAGGTTTTAGGGGATGTTATATTAGATTCTGATTTTAGATGACAGTTAAAACTAAGGTCTTCAATATCTGTAATTACAATGTTTACCAGAACAGAGGAATGTAACCCTTAGTAACTGGAACAAACACAAATTCAGGACCCTTCAATTTTCCACAATTTCAGCTTAAAATGTTCTTCCCTTTGCTCTCATCTGAAATATTATACAATCCTACTGAAACAGTTGTTTCACTTCTCTGTAGGCCAGATGAGAAAATTCTCAGACATGGCATCAATAACATATATATTATCACTTTTTCCTCTTCAGAGTACTAAACCTAAAATACTTTATTATATGACAGACTAAATGACTTTTCCCTGAGTATATTTTCCCCACTTCACAGCTTTTCTTTAGATAAATTGAATGTGACCGCTTAGCACAGACTTGGGGCTGCAGGAACTCAATACTGGTCTTAGTAAGGTCTATGATAAAAATTTGATTGATTCAAACGGGGACAATTTCAACTCCTGGGCAGGAGAAGCAGAGTCACCTGGAGTATTTGCCGCACTGGGCAGTCCAGGTGACGTATCAAAACGAGAGCAGGATCTCTGGCTGGTTGAAGGGGAGGTTTAAGCCACAGGACAGGCTGGAGCAAATTCAGTGGTATATTCTACATATATACAGTATCAATAATTCATTATACCCTACAAGCATAACCTAGACTACAATCCTACTTTAATCACACCCTAGTTTGTCATAATATAAGGCTATAAAATATATTTGATAAACTGCAGCGAACTACAAATTTTAAGTAAAATCATTGAATCAAAAGAAAGTGAAGCGAAGCCTATCAGTGAAACCCACTGGCAAAAGATACACAGAGCAGTGAAGACAACATCTATGATATATCAAGAATTCAAGGAAAGTGTAATTCTAAAAGTTGTTGTAGCAAAATTTATTACTAAAATAGAGACAGAATTCAGAAGTAAATAATGGATATCTTTTTGGACATACAGTTGTCCTTTTTAGATGTCTTAATGCTTTCTTTTGTAAAAAAATATAATATTTTCCTTTCTTTTACACATTACTGCAAGAGTATGCAAAGGAAATGCTCATGTGATGTGGATAGCAATACTTTGTGTTTTTTCATTTGATGTAGGTGTAACCTGCTTGGCTACAAAACACTATTTCAGGCATAGCATTATCCTAGGAGCTGGGGCCAGCTATCACTAATTTATAATCAGGTAAGAATGTGAGGTCATCTGGATGGGACTTTTGGTAGGGAATATTAATGTGCTAGAACCATACTCAGATATCAGATGTACAATATGTACAATCTGATGTTATCTCACAATTTTATTAGTACAGCTGCACTTAAATCTGTTCATTTTTCTGTTAAATTGTATATGAAATCAAAATATTTTTGTAGTTAGAAAATTAAAATAGGATGTTCTAGTTCTTGACACATGGAAGACAAATTATCTTGAGCTCCATGAGCAAAAATAAAGAAAACTTTAAGCTGAGATATTAATGTAAGAATCTGCATGATCAACAAATCATTTTCTCCCCAGTAACAAAATTATGTACATTCCTAGAGTTGGAAAGTCACTGATAATTTCTTTAAACTTGGTGTGCCAGAACAAATGTTACCCTGAGTGCTTTAAGAATTTTTTTCTGTAGTTACTATAGATACGATTTGGAAAAAATTACCAAAGAGAATTTATTTAGACTCATCCTTAATTAAAGGTTCGTATTTTTCATGGCAGTCACAACAGCTGCTAGATGAATCAAAAGGCAAAACCAAAGCAACTATTATTAGCATTTGTTTGATAAATTGTGTATGTGGTTAAGTAGTGCCTTTAGTTTTGTTCACGTTGGTTTGTTTCTGACCTCAGCAGAGTCACAGATGTAACAAAGAACAAGGGTTAGCCCGAAGATGTTAGTATTGTGCATTTTAAAGCAATTAGTTCATTAATGCATCTGAGAGTCACACTAATGTGAACCAGTAGCTTTTCCTGCAGATAGAACATTTGGCAGCAGATCCGATGTGTTTTGTACCCATGAGAACTGGGTGAGATTGGGAAATAGTGTAGAGAGAACCTAATCTCTAGGTCATGGGTTCCAATCAAATCTTTCCTATATTAGTAGTGACTTTCTGCATAATGAACAGGTGGTTTTATCACCAGAGGAAAAAAAAAAGGAGGTGGTGATTTTGTTCAGTGTTGCTAGAAAAGCCAAGATGGGACCATGAGTACGTGCTTGCTCTCAGACAGGATTCTTCTCAGAAGTAATACTTTTAAAGCCATTTCAGCCTGAAGGTGTTGACTTCGCTGCTGACTGTTCTGCATCTGCTCTATGAATAAATAAGGTGTCTGCTGCTTTCAGTGTGGTCACTTAGATGTTTTCCTAAGTATTGGCTTAAGGAAAAAGATAAAATGATGTAGTCACAGGTTTTGATCTAAGCAAAAAAATGAAAACGGCTCAGTGCAGAAAAGGACTGTGATTTTCACATTGCCTCTGTAAAAGCATTGGCCCAAGGTATACAACAATATATAGCTTGTTTTACTTATACTAACTATATTTTTTATAGAAAATCCGTGCTGTTATAGCCTTAGGGTATGACGAGCATTTGTTGTTCTACTCTGTGTAAGTGGAGAGCTTCCCACCACTAGTAGCTTTGTAGCTAGTCAGTGCAGGGTGCTTTGCATCACCTGAGAGCAGTGACTAGTTGTCAGAAGAGGAGAAACTCTATCTGACATAATACAGACATTCATCACGAGTCACATCACTTCGAAATAAACTCATGAGTCACGAATCAGAATAATGTTTCTTTGTTGGCAACATCCTAAAGGGAATAACTAAAACCCATTAGTGATATAATAAAATCTGGCATGTCACTTCAAGCACAGCAAATTAGGAAAACAAAACTAGCCTGCAGTTACACTGATACATTATAAATAGGTGTTATTTCTACATTAATACATCAAATTAGATTATTTTTAAACTATAAAAATGAGAGGTTACATGTGGGTAGAATGCATTTTCAGTGCTGTGTGATCAAGGACCAGTCACAACTGTGGTTGTTGTGAATGGCACAAAGCCTCTGCGGGTCCGAAAGGCAGGAGCGGGGAGGGATGGGCTGGTTCCCAGATACAAAGGACCCACAGCTGGGACACAGAACGGAATGCAACAGCAAGTCCATTTCTTCTGTATGGCAACATGCAGGAGCTCTGATTGCCTGGAGGTCAGGCTATGCTTATAAGGCATGCCAGAGCCCAATATTAGCAATGAACCATTCTGCAGGATAAATGTATTTTCCAGCTGTCTAAGTTTAGTTAACCAGCACTTTAAAGGGCTCAGAATCAGTTACACACAAGAATAAAATGAACTTTATTTATGTCTCTCATGCACTGGGCAATTTAGTTTTTAGATTAACACAAAAGCAAGAAGGGCATTGCTTCAAGTGAAGTATAACTGCAAAACACTATTGGGTAAAAACAACTAAATTGCTATGAGAATTAAATATAGATCAACAAAATCAATACTTAATTGTATAACTCAAGGTCTTTCATTTCAGATCTGATCTCTAATAGGAGATACAAAGTATGTTCCCTTTTTATCTTTTTAGTTATTATTTAAAAATTTATTGTGAAGGAAAACAATTTTCTAGATTTTTACCTTTTTAAAAAAATGTTAGTTACTTTGTTTGTATACGTTCAAGGTAAACTTGATCCCACAATGCCACTGTTTCTTATTTTAAATTCAGGGTTTTACCAATTCAGATACCCTCTAGTCCTACCATTGCTTTGTATTTATGACACTAATGGGTCTAAGTGGGGTGTGCCGTTGCAGCATTACATCGGTTGCTCATATATAACCTGTTGAGTAGGCCATTTTTAATATGTTGGCAGCCTCTTGTAAGACAGGTGTATTGAGATACGGAGCAGTATTCTAATCAGAGATGTACTGGTGTAATCAGAACTAACTCAGTGGTGAACTCAGTGCTGTCACACGACCAGTTGGCAGTAGGAAGGTGTATCGTAAAAAAGGGTTGGTTTTGAGCTACCAGGCAGCAGGTCTCTATCAGCCAGCCAGGACAGAAGGCAGTAGCAGACTCTCTGTGGAAAGCGAACAGTCTCCAGATCTCATTTAATGTCAGGTGGACAGGTAACACTCTGCAGTGAAAATGGTTGTACAGTCACATCCAGGAAACTACAAAGGTGAAAGCTGTAACAGTGTGACCTCTGCTATATTACAGCTGAGCTAAAAATGTGATGTTTGAACTTCTTTCTCTTTAAAGCACAACCTTAAATAATAAGTTAAGCTTTGCTCTCCCTTGTATATTGTCAGAAGCTTTCATCTATTTTCTTGGACTGACAGTAAAATAATTTTTGAAATAATGAATCACTTTTCTTTTTCCTACTTGAGCAGAAATCCCACGATTATTTTGCCGTACCAGACAATGACATTCTCAAAGACACACCATCGGATTTTCAAGATAAACAGTAAGTGCCAGTTTCTTTTCTTGGGTATCTTGCAGATACTCTCTATCTGCACTGATACGGAGTATTTTTAAGTTCATTAGTCTGTTCAGCATCTTAGAGGAAAGCCATATATACATAGGCACATATCATCCACATACGGCATTATGGGTAATGCAACAATGACAAGAGAACCAAAGCTTGCCTACTGTATTTAAGAGTGTAACGATCTACAAATATATTTTAGTATCACAAGGACAGCATTTCTGATGATCCTGAATTGTAAGTAAATTACCTCAGAGGAAATAAAGCTGATTAGCATGAACTCTGTATGATTCATAACTGCAAATCTGGACAAAACAGATTGCTTAATGAATAGGTGACTGAGGAGTTGAGACTTACGTTGTCTATAGCTTGAATTCCTGTGTGGTTTAGGAGGTAAAAGATAGTTTAGTAAATTGAGCTTTATGCTTTGAAAAGTGTAATTCTCATAAAATGATGAGGTGACTAGGTACGGTCAGCATTCTAATGTCAAGAATATCATCCTCATAATTTACAAAGTGTATGAATATTTTGTTAATATGACAAGACTGTTTGACCTGATTAGGTATATTCCATCCCTCTTTGAACTTCTGCAGAATTTAATAAACCAAGATTTTCAGGTCCAAGTTTCAGGATCAGGTAAATCAAACTTTTAACCTTCTCTTCAGTTATGAGCTGAATGCCACAAATATGGCTGTTTTCTCGTAGTGCGTCAGAATGTCTACTGGATGCATCGAGTATGTATGGACAAAGTTTATTTAAAATGGAATAAAAACCTATAGTTCTAAGTGGCAATACCTTGGAAAATGGTCACAATGGACTTGCTCAGTCAAGTGTGTCAAGGGGAGTTATTAAAAAGAAAAGCAATTAAACACTGGTATTTTCTCCAGAAGGTAAAGCAGGGCCTCACTCTATTCACATTGGCAGAATCAGCAATTTTGCTTCTCGCAGAGGGAATCTACCCACTAAAAGCAATGCTTACTGCAATCAGAGGCTCATCAGAAGGCATTAAGGAAGAAACATCCATGGTGAGAAAGGAAGTTGATACTCGGTTTTTAGAGCCTGATAGACTGAAAATGAACAAGACATGCATAGGATACACTTTACTTTTCAGAGATCCTTTTACTAGTAGAGGGAGTTAAATAACAACATTGTTCTGATTTTCTTGTGATGGGAAAAAAAATCATAGTGAAAAAAATTCATACTGAAAGATAAGATTGCTGAAAAAGTTACTGAACACAACCATTTGAAGTTCAATACTATTCCTTGACAGAATTATGTTGAGGGTTACATTGTCAGTGTTAACCTACCAAATGGTGCTGGAGCTATGCAGTTCGAAGTCACTTCACTGTTTCAATCTCCATTAGACTGTGTTTCACCACACAGCATTTAAGTGCACAGAGCTTTGTCCTACTGAATGGAAGTAGTTGTCCCTACCTTGACGAAAGTATGGCTGATTGTTTCAATAAAGAAGGGACTTTATAAAAAAAGGGCTACAATTTTATCCTAGATTAGAGGCTTGGAGGATTTTTTTTTTTTTTTTAAATTGGAATATCTACTCAGAACTGAAGCAAGAAGGGGAAAAAAGTATAGTTCAAGAAAGATTTTTGAAATCTTATACAAAATGTGTTCGTAAAGAGACAGATTCTATCGCACATTACGCTATAGAAAAAATTTCCTCTCAAACTCAGTAAATGCAGGATCGCACTCACACAACATATAATCTCACAGATATTTTCAGTAATCGGGGTCATTTTTCTGTATGGCTGTACTATCCTTAGACTACTGCTCCTAAGTATTAGCTGTGTTCTTACCTGTCCTCATCTTCCACCTTTGGCTTTTTTGAACAAGACTATTTATTTTGGTAATTACAAAGGCACTTATCCTCTCACTCTCTGGTGATGTCTGAGTTTCTGGCCTGTAATGTCTGGATGTCAGTCACACAGCATACTGATGGAAAACGGAATTGCACTTCAAGACTGCACTGCAAATGGTAATTGGTAGTGGATAATGATTTTCCACACTAGTAATCCTCTTTTTTGAGTACTGGACTAGATTCACTGCAGGTTAGCCTGTGACTATCCAAGGTATATCAACTGACCTAAGGGCAAAAAGACAGAAGCAGCAGATAGAGAAGGAGCACTGTTATGTGCCAGCATCAAGAGCAAATCAGCAGTATGAAGAAACCATGTAGAAATAATTCTCCCAGCTATGAAAATTGGCTTGCATGCCAATGCTAAGGGGGCTATGCTGTCTGCAGGGGAGTTCAAAAGGGATGAATCTCTGCTAGAAGACCTGCAGAGGAAAGAAAGGGAATGTCCCTTCTTACAGGTTTTAAACATGACTCATAGAGGTCATTTAAACAAAGCACTGAGCTCTACAGCAAATGGTTTTCTCATTTTTAGCCTTTCAGGAGGACAGTTGGGAAGAGACAATCTTTCCAGACCCATCAGCGCACCTCTGCGTGACTGCCCATTTACCCATTGTGGAGGGAGCCTCCATATTCTCGTACATGATGCACACACACCAGAACAATATGTCCTCCAAGCTCTCACCAAGCAGAAACACAGAAGTGATAATTTTCACATTTTGAAGCACGATTTTTTTTTATTCTTAAAAAAATCTGAATGACCATGCTTAAACCTCACCCCACTAAAATAGTCTCTTTTAGGAGCCTGAAGTTGTCATTTTCCTTTCCAGTCCAGATTTTAATCAACTCTCCACATATCAGAGTTTTTTTAATCTCTAACGAATCTAACCAAAAACCATTTCCCTGTCTTTCCCCTTCTGTGACATCTGGCCCCTGGAAGGCACCAAGGAAACCCACCAGGTGTGCCCTCCTCTAAAGGATGTGGACACCACCTTCCCTAAGTGAGGCTTAGGGGTTGTGGCTGGGCAATCACGCCACACGCTGCCCTGGTAAGTGCTCACGGAGGCAGCAGAGGAAGTGGCTGTAGCCCAGGTCGCCTTCCCAGAAAACCTGATGCATCCTCAACTACGTGCATAGTGTTTTCTGACCCTGTGCAACCAAAGTTCCTTTGTAATCAGAGAAAACTGCGACAGGATAGATGCAAATAATGATGCTGGTTACGTGACTGCACTTGCCACCTCTTCAGCTGACATTATGATCTGCACAATTTTCAGTACTGATTCAAGCAAAGCATGAATTGCAGAATGGAAACCTGTGTTTAAGTTAATCTGCCATCAAGTCCTACATAACAGTACAGTTATTTACATGTGCTTTCTAAATTTATGCAAACAATTTATCTTTGCTGTAGGGCAGAATATGTTGAGGGACAGAAGCACAACATGCACAAAATTGAGTAAGAGTTTCAGATATAGGCTGCAGAACCAAATTAAAGTAGAAGGATAAATCCTCTCTTGCAATTTTTAGTTCATTTCAGTACAGCAAGTTGTATCAATAAAGAGCCCATAGTATAAGTCAGCTAGAAAATAAATGCCATGAAGGATGTTCCATTTTATGTCATTTGAATTTGATTAGTGATTAGTCTTGGCGGTTAAACCACATGGGAACAGTAATCAAGGTTTCTCTACTGCGGTTCTGTAACAACTGGAAAACACTGTTGGCTCATGTCCTATACCATGATGGGATATTAACTGAAAATCTAATTAATCTATGAATGAATTATGGTTCTAGAAACATACTATATTATAATCAATTTTAAGTGAGTTCCTAACAGAAGATAAGATGAAGAAAAAGCTGTAAAATTACCAGAGGTTGATAAATTCTGTTTACTATGACTGATGATTTTTATGGATGATAATTTTACAATCCATCAAACTTTTGTCAGTTCAAGAATCATGCTGCCAAACGTATGCAGTAAATTAATTTTTAAATTTACATATTTATTAAAAATCTTATTGAAAACAGCAGGAAGTAAGCCTTGTTTGAATAATAAAATAACTTGTTATTCTACTGGAAAGAAAACAAAAAAAACCAACCAACCTTCTATTAAGATGATTTTATAGTAAGGCAATAATTATAAACAGCTACATGAATTAGTTAACCAAACAATGTATTAAATAGCCAACCCCAAATTAATCAAGAATGAAAAAAAAAAACTGTTGGAAGACAATCAAGTAAAAAATGTAATTTAAAAGCTGAGAAATTAATGGCTGAGTTTCAGATGTGCTTGAGGACATGTTTGTTAACTCGGGTGCATTGGCAGGGGCTCCCAGATTCCCTGTCAGAGCATGGGGAGCTGCAGGTGTCTGTACCTCAAGGTGCTGAAGAGGAGAGGAGTGTTAGCAATCTTCCCGTGCACGTGGCCACAGGAATGTGCCCAGTGTGATGTGCTGCTAGCTCAGGAAATCAGTCTGTCACCCAAGACTGTGTTTATTCTCACAGAAGTCCACTGTAAGAAGGCATTACACCTGCACCCTTGGTGCCTCCCAATAAATACCGAACAAGAACCATAGAAATATCTGCTGAACAAGGGAATAAACAGGGACAACAAGGAGCAAAGACCACAGCATGCAATAGGATATGGCATAACCCATGAGGAGAGCAGGAACCACTTCCCCACCATTTATACAGGGAAGAATGAAGAAGTGTGCCAAAATGGTGGAACTGGGAAGCACAGTGATATGATCTGAGGCAAGTAAGTCACCTCATAGACCAGCTGAGCAGAGTCCTTGGCTGTGTCTGCTTGCAAGGCCTCATCTCAATACTACCCGTCATTTTTGTTACAAAGATTTTTTGCTTCACCTTTGACCTATTACTCCACTGCTATGATTCCTGTGCTGTCCGTATTCCATGGACATGCTCCTCAAAAAAGCACAAGAGCCAGGTCTCATTGTCCTTTTTGTTTCCTTCCCTGGTTTCACCTCAACAATTGCTGCAGTTTTCTTTGACTTCCACCACCGCTGGGACCAGCCATTCACACTCTTAAGATGCCTACTTTGCATATACGAAATACATAAGCCATCCTGCCTGCATCCATCAGAAATGAGACTTGCGTTAACTATAACAATTGTACTTCCTCGCTCAGCCCCCCTACTCGTCTCATGAGCGACCAGGGGCAAGGAACAGGGTGTCTCATTTAATTTATGGATTATGGAGTACCTGGTGTATGTTCACATCCTGCAGTATGCCTGGTACCTGATGGAACCCCTGTCATTTGGGGTGGCCACAAGGGTTACCAGGAGAAAGCACTATGCCTGTGCTTGTGGTGACACCACTGAAAACAGAGGCAGGCTAAGATTAGATTTAATAATTTAGCCAGAGGACTGAAATATATCTTGATAGAAAAAACATAGATTGTAACTAATCTCACCTTTACCAGAAAACTCAAGGATACAGTTCTGGGCTGTGACTCAGTAACTGTGTGGACTAATCCAAAAGGAAATGAGGGAGACAGGGCTACATGCAGGGAATAGGGAATTCATGTTGTAAATGCAGATTGTTGATTATATTCCTTTGCCCAGCTCTAAAGGATGATCAAAAAGAAATGTTGTGAAATAGGCAGAGTAATGCTGGGCACCAAGATGACCACCAAGATGACGCAGATGGAAGTTCCTACAGTCAGGAGATTTATGAAGTGTTCATCTTGCCTCCTCACAAAATTAAAGCAGCAATACACATTTTGATTAATACACATATCATTTGGCTGTGATCTGAGGGGAGTTAATTTATGGGTTTAGATTTGTTTGCTTCATCTTTTAGATATAAGGACATCTGTTTCTGGTCATGAGAACCTCTATCCTACTTCAGGGATCAGCCAGGCATACAAAGTGTCTCTCACCTGGATCTGGAAGGAAGCATCAGTGGCTTCAAACTCTCTGTGAGGGGCACAGACTCAAAACAGAAGGGAGTTGAGGACAAGTGTGCTGGAGAGACCTTTGCATCTCCACCTTTACCTTCCCTGGATACCAGCAAGGTTCAGGTTAAGCAGCTAACAGGATCTAAAAAAGGATTTGTGCTGGGCTATAAAAGTCCCCTCAGACTGTGAGGTTTCATTTTGACAAGGCTTTGGAGGCTTTTTCAGAGAAAGGAAGCAGAGTGAAAATATATATTGGGAATCCTAGTTCTGTGGGGTCTCACCCCCCTATTTGGCTGTGAGAAAACCTTTGTTGGGAGTGATCAAAGAAGGAATTCAGTGTGAGGAACCAGGACAGTCTCCTGTTCCCACAGCAGGCTACCTGCAGTGACAGAATAATATAGTATTTTTTGTATTGATTTTGCTACAACTTGTGTATAAATAAAGTGTACATGAAGTGATAGCTAGTCACATTAATGTATATGTTGGACAAATGCTTTAGAAGATTTGTTGACCTTAGCAATACAGAAGCGTTACTGTAGTATTAATGCTGCAAACTGGCAACACAGAACATGTTCCTATGCCTAAAATACAGATTATAATATTGTTAATATAATAGGCCACTAGGAGGACTAAAATACAACTGGAATTCATGCAGACACATTGTAGAGCTAACACAGACTCATTTTCTGAATGACCAAAGATGACACAAACAGGAAACTTGGATAAAAATACAGAACACAGTAGTTCCCACGCCCTATTAGCAAATGAGTAATTTAAAAAGGGTTGCTGAAAGTGAACAGGCATTTCATATTTATTGGAATACAAAAAGAAAATATCTTTAAAATGTTGATTTCTTCAATAATTTAGATTATTCAGAATTCAAACACTTGTAAGAATGGAATAAAAATCCCCTCTGTGGGTGGATGTTTTTAGAAGCCCTGTCTGGACAGCAGGGCTGCTGAAGGCAGTATAGTTCTGCTCATGCAAAACTCTTTGCAGGATGAGGGTATGAATTTGCTTCTGACATTCTGGAAATTCCTCAGCTGAGGGGCAATGTGTTTGCAGTTAGCCCTTGTAATGCAAGATCCCATCTTGAGTAAGAATGCTTGATGAGAATATTAAGTGATAATGATTATTTGCTTAGCACTGCTATGGGGCCTTCAAAGCCCTCAAAGCAGCCTGCTAACAGTACTGGATTAAATTCTAAACGCAGCTGGAAGGTATTATTTATATTCTTTATTTAAAAATGGGGAACTTAATAGCAAGAGAGGTTTAGCAATTTGGACAGTCAGCCAGATCCTGATCTCCACAGTCCTGCACTCTTAACTGCTAAGCTTTTTGTCACTGTTTGAATATCTATTTTTTTCTTTGCAGGCAGAAAATTCTCTGTGGAAAGACAGAGGCCTATATTGTTCTCCTCACCAGAGAGCATCTGAAATGCTCTTCAACATACAGGACCTGGCATTTTATCCAGTGTATGTGGTAGTTAATCAAATGTTTTGCACTGACTTCACTAGACTTTGGATCAGACTCTTGATGCATTAGAGAGATAAATTATTTAACTTGCTGAGTTCCCCTAGAAACAAAATATTGAGCTGCAAACAAAGCTAACAAACACCAAATGGGATACCATCTGCTGCAATGAACAGAACATGACCAGTTTCCCCCATGCTTGAGATTCTTCCAAAATACAATCTGAAATAGGTTTGTTAAACTCCCAACTGTCTCACAAAATTGGCTTAGCACAGGTTAGCAAATGCTAATGCCACCAGCAACAGCAAGCCAGACTCTGATATATCAATTGGAGTTGTCTGTGATCTTATTTCTATTGGACAGCCCTGCGTAAAAGCTCAGGCATTTTCTGCTATCCAGAGCCTATGGAGATGCTTCTGTTCATGCCCTGTGTCCTAGGGACTATGGACACTGAGTAGTTTCTGCCCCCGAGTAAATATGAATCGTAATTATCTGTATCTATTGTTTATGCATTCACAAATCTGGATTCTTCTATCCTTTTGACATCCAGACTCCATACCTTACAACATTCTGGAAGAATTGGATATGGAGACAAAAGAAGCTCTATCTCCCACAGGAATAGCAGGAGATACCTGAAATCCCACGTCCAGAGCATTCCCTACTTGGTATCAAAGTTTTTGGCTGTAGTAGAGAACATGTTGGTTCCCAAACCCTTCCACAGGGACAGAAGGACACTGCTGTGAGTGCATGTGACACTAGTGAGTGCCATCAACATTAGCCCCATTCCCACTTAGAAAACATACTAATTGAGCGACCACATAGTCTTTAGGTAATGTGAGGAAAGAACCAACAGTATTTGCCTTGTAGAACGAGACAAGAAGATAAATGTCTTCATACCTAAATTTCCTACGTAGCCAGACACTTCATCTTCTACTTCACCACTGCAAGTGATGAAACTACCATGAGCAAACAGAACCTCCAAAGACTATTCAATCTTTAGCAGTTAACCAGGAAGGCTACAGCTCTCCACACTATGCAGCTCTTTTAGATGGTGACTGTTCTTTGACTTGCTCCACTGCCTGTTTTCATCACTGTGCTACTAATGATGTCATAATACTTCCCTGGAAATGTTCAAGGCCAGGCTGGATGGGGCTTTGAGCAACCTGGTCTAGTAGGAAGTGTCCCTGCCCATGGCAGGGGTTAGGAACTCGATGATCTTTAAGGTTCCTTCCAACCCAAACCATTCTATGATACTAGGATACAGATTCCATGTTTTTATAATGGATTTTATTTATAGAAATGCTGTATTACAAATGTTGAACTCTGGTACCCTGGCTTATTATAGTGGTTCTCAGAAACATGATAAGAAAGGATGGTGTTCCAATAATAGCAATAAGAATATTCAGTAGAATGATAGAGATGAAAGTTCTAGCATTTTCCAGGAGCTCATACTCTAATGTTATAGAAAATGCAATAAAGAAACGGGTTTAAAAAACCAAAGAGTTTCATTACAATATGATCGTCACTGTACATTGTAGGACCAGATTTAAAAATACACAGTATTTGGCCTTCCTTTTTTAGCTCAGGGGAAAATGTCTGCTGATGTTCCATGACATTGCCCAAGAAGTAGGATGCTACAGATCAAAATTCTGACAGATAGAGGGAGAACATCTAAACCAATTTTCAGGAACCTATATAAACACCACGATTTTCACAGGATCCAAGTCCGTGAATCTGTCAGAGACATCACCACAAGCTGCAGATTTCCAGCACCTTTGAAAACTGGGCAGCTGAAGTGTCTAAATATGAATTTAGGCACAACCACTAGGAAATGACGCTTGAAAAAATATATACTTTTATATGGGCCTATATTTTTACCCATTAGGGGCCACAAGCAAGACTCTCCAGTTAGGCTATACAGGGAAAAATAATTCTTGCAACAGCAATCAAGAAGTCTGTGGTGGCTGCTCAGCTACTTGGACTAGATGATCTCCATGGTCCCTTCCAACTCTAAAAAAAAATCAGTAAAAATTCAGTGAAAAAATTCTATTCCTTGGTTTCAAGCATTGTCTGAAAAGCTCTTAAATATCAAATTTGTTTTGCAGCTCACTACATGTGTTACCAACAGTTTTCCCAGTCTAGCAACTTTTCTGTGGATACAGTGTCTTGGTGAAGTTTAGACACTCCTGTTATTAAAATATCATAGATTATTACTGCATGATTAACATTTTAATTTTGTAATGCTCAGCAATATAATTTATTCATATTTAATTTCTTCATTCCCACCCACTTCTGCCTTACTCTTCATTCACTCAAATCCATCTGAGGTCTTGTTTTACAGAATGCTTTACAGAGCCTCCAATAACGCACAGGATATAGGCATATGTAATAGGATGTCAGAAAAATCACTTTTAAATGTTTGACTGGCAATTATTCAGATAATTCTTCAAATAATTATTTAGGGTTTTATTTACTGAGAATACCACTAGAGTAGTTAAGGGAAGTCCTTAAGGCTACAGCTTTTTATAGCATGTAGAAGTTTTAGTGACCTCTATTAATGATCAGGCAAAGAATGGAGTAATCCAGAGAAAGCTGCACTAGTGGGAGCAGAACTCTCAGGATGCGTCTCGCTCACTGACGGATTGATGGGCAGTTCAGGCTGGGAGGATTCTGACGTGCTATGAAAACTTGTATCACTCTTCTTAGCCTTTGTGACAGATAAGTAGACATTAAAATTACATAACTGTATCTTACAAACTTCCCAAAGTTCCCTGTGTGACTTACTGCTAATAACTCTGATAAATCCCATGTGTGTTTCTCCTACCAAATACAAATATCACTTTCCATTAAAATAATATGGATGCTGCACAAGGCCTGGAATTCACGTATCAGGGCCTAAGAATGCAGTAAGAAATAAAATATTTCACTTTGGGACTTGCTAGAGAGTGTTTGACTTCACAAAAAATATTTAACCAATATTTTTCTTAAGGATTTAGACAATCTGTGTGTCATATTGTACAAAATCCAGTATAACTTCTCATTTAAATAAAAGGTGAGTCGCATTTGAGAGATGAAAACAGCTTGTGGAACAAATTATAAATACCTGCAAATTGTTTCAGTATGATTTTTGCCAATATTTGACATAAAATTCTTTTCCAAGAGTACGTTGATTAGGACATAATTGTCTGTGTACGTGTGAAAAGAAAAAACATCCTCTTAAACAAAAGAACTAGTTTGCTAATATATTTTCAATATACTGCCACAGTTCCTGCTTCCATCAGCTGTGTAACTTACTCCTCATATTCTGCTCAGAACAGAACTCTCATACTAGAAGATCCGTTATGTCCTACCCTTCCCTGCATGATGTTTGAGTGTTTTATGCAAAACATAGCACTGTTACAGATGGGGAAGGCAAGTTTCAGCTGGAAAAACAATTCACAGAAATATTACAGCATTATTCATCTCATTTAACTCTGCTAATCAGATGCTCCTCTCGGAGTCAAAATATTTTCCAGCTTCAGAAACAAACAGCTCACTGAATACCTCTCTGCCCTACTGCTCTTATCTTGATTGAGTCAATCCAATGTTTATTGTATCCAATTTATTTTTTAGCTTTTTCTTTTATTACTACTAATAAATTTCTACTGTTATAACAATTACACTATCTCACAAGCTTACTAATATTTATCATTTGCTGCTGTTAATGTGCCCTGAATTCCATTTTGGCCTACAGTATTATTATAATATTCTAATTCAACACAGAAATGAAACCTAACATTTTATATCCAAAGATGGAGGACTGAAGAGTGTCTGGTTACAAATGGCAGAAACATTAGTGCACTTTGGGCCGTGCTGCAAATCACAGCAGCTCCATCTGTCAAACCTTTGAAAAACAGCTCAGAACATTTTCCACTCAGGGATATCACTAGCAAATGATACTTTTATTCAATATGTACTTTTTGTTCTTATTAGACTAAAGGATCTACCTACATACACCTAAGAGCCACAGTGTCTGTTATATCCTTATGACGTCTTCAGTTATATAGGCAAAAAGATATTACAGTGCTCAGGGTGTACTGCAAGGCACAGTGCAGTGTGCTGCGAAGGTATCGGTGACTAATTTGGGGGGGTTGGCACCAAATGTGGTGGCTTATCCACGCCCCGCTTATTTCAGCTACTCAGCCCTGCTGAGAAATGGCCTGGAGTAACCAGGCCATAAGGAGCTGTGCTAACGCTGTGCCCAAGCAGGCTCACTGTAAATTAGCTCCGTACTGCTCTGCGTAGCTCTGGGCGTTCGTACACGAGCAGTTTTGGACCGTTTCTCCAGGGACTCTGGCAAACGAGCTGCAGGACTTCCTTCTGACATCTGGGCCAGTGTGTAATGTGGTTATGCAGCTCCTACATGCTGAAAAGACAAGGTTCTCTCTGTAATTTGAAATTACTTGCTGAGACGGTGGGATATGGGGTTTCTGCTCCAGTGATCAAGTTTTTCCACTCAAAAAAGGGCAAAGTTCTCCCCTCCTTACAGTGCCAAAGCGGTTATATTCAGTGAGCACAACACTCCAGCTGTGCCCACAGGACAGCTCGCTGCGTTACCTTAGATCAGACAAACCCACACGTCTGCATCTGGCACTCGACGAACCTCACAGGCACACCTCCCTCCCTGCTGCGAGTTATTTGGGGATTTAGCGTTACGTGACACAGTGCCATAGGCACTAGAACCGCACCTACCTGCCAGTGATGCTTCAAGGCCCCAATTTTCCTCCCGTAGCTACAGCTTTTCACTTCCTCCGCGTCTTCTCTCAGACTCACATCCAAACCATTCTCCTGCTAGCCTTGCACACCATGTGTTTTAAATGCCACGCAGCCTGCTCTACTATGCCAAAGACTTTCGGTCCCTCACCAGTATTCAAATACTCTTATAAAACGCTGTGCTAAAAGATATTTGAGTTAAAATGCCGCCACCTACCCATCCCCATAAATACACTAACCAAACATAAAATAGAGAGAACTTTTACACCAGCTGGAGGGCTAGTCAGAATGGGATTTAGTGGCACAGCACTAAAACTACTGAGTCCATTAGTGCTAGAAGCAGAACTGTATCAGCAGATAACAGCTTCCAGTTTTTTTAGGATATGTTTTTCCTAAAAATATCCCTTGCATACCATTAAAAAAGTTATTTTCTCTGGCGGACTCTGCCTTCCAAATGTCGCTATGCCTTGCCAAAGCCTTTTAAAAACTTAAAAAAGTTATGGAGAATGTTATCATCTTCCTTGCTGAGCCACACTCCATTGCACGACTTTTTCCTAAAACTCTCAGCAGTGTAAGAAGCCTCAGTTGTTTCACCTAGAAGGCACAGGGAGAGAAATGAGTCTCTGTATAAACTGCAGCTTTTTATTGTTGCCAAGCTAGTTCCTCAGGCTAACTGTAAGAATGTTCTTCCACACTGCACGACATTTTTTTTAAGTGATACACGTCAAGTGAGACTTTGGTCCCAGGAGACTGCCTAGCAGTCTTCAAATTGCTTGTTTTGCTGTCTCTTCACTTTACTTTTTGGAGGCAACTTTGATGGCAAGATACTAGAAACAATAAGACCTGATTAGGAATATAAGGCTCGGTAGCAGATCTTGGAATGTGAACCTGCCCTATGGAGGGGAAAAAAACATGCAGAGACATGGAATTTGTTGATGTTTGGAGAAATTCTAGCCAATTTCTAATTTCACATTTCCCCACATGAATTGAATCAGACTTGAGGCTTGAAAAAATAGTTTTAATTCTGTACTACTCCCATGGGTGGTATGGTAAAATCTGTTTTCTTATCAGATCATGGTCCTGTGGTTTTTGTCACTTACGTTGTCAAATACTCCTATAAAATTCCCCTGACAATAGATCTTACATCAACTTGGGTAATTACTCAGACAGCCTTTGCTTTGATGGAACAAGTATTGCATCATTCATCTGAGAATCAAACCCCTTTGATTAAACAGAAAGGAAGTCTCGCAGCCCCAAGCCTGTCAGTGGGTAAATTCTGTTCAGACAATTTTGACAAATGGAAACATGTGTAGCTTAAAGACCTCCGTACATACCCTGTTGAGGGAGCGTGGCGGGTCTGTGGTGCGGAGTGTGGCTATTTCAGTAGTGCAGTCCGTGCCCAGTGAAGCCTCATGCGAGTGCTCTCAGTGACCTCCCGGCGGTGGTGGCAGACAGACACGATCTTGCCCAGCAGCACCAGCCCTGGAGGCAGAGGTCCAGGGAAGCTCCGAGCAAGCATGCATGAGGCCAGTGAACTTTGGGGCACCCAAAGCTCCAGCTGGGCCACTTCAGGACTGCCATGACTGACCTGAGAGGGTACCTCTGCATGGCTTCACACCACCGTGAGACTCCTGGCTTTGTCCTCACCAATTTGAGCACAGTGCTAAGTATGTGCTCCTTTTCTGTGGGTGAGGTAGTTCCCTCTGCTTTCAAAACAGAGCTGCTGAGTCCTATGTGGACATACAAGTCTGCTGGGTGGTTTACTTTCCCTTTGTAACGCTGCCCTTTTAAAAACTACTGCTGGAGCTTCTATATACACCCTGTGATAACATGATCTGAGTTTTGAAGATCTAGTACAAAAAGATAAATATAGTAAACGTTACTTTCAGTTTCTGTGGCAGAGAGGACAAAAGGATAGCTGAACCTGACTGAATTAGAACCTCGGGCTCTAGGCTGGCATCATCTCATGTTTATGTTAATAAACCACCTCCTCAAACATATGCAATGATTTTATATACTAATTCCTTACGTGACAGAAAAGCACTGATCTTTAAACCCACGAGCCAGGTGAATGAGTCTGCAGACTTACTCCCTATCTACAAATTGTAATATAGTAGTATCTCCCTTAGCATCTGAGTTTCATCAGGGCTAGGAAAGGAAACATAACTGATTCCTTCCTCACCTCACAAGCTTCTGCTGTCTTAAAACTGGCAAGGAAAATAGCAAAGAGGGGGTGAGGTTCCTGTGCTTGATATGGAGTAACTGAACTAAACAATCAGTACACAGAAATCCACAATCAACGAATACCTGGATTCAGTCCAGTCCATCTAGATATATTCTCTTATTGACAAGGGACCCCTTCTATCTTCTATTACTTTCTAGTATAATAACTTGTAAGAGTTGCTCCAAATTCTATATTTGCAGTAACACACACATTGTACAAAGCAAACTAAGACCTAAGTAATCCAGAGCATTTGCTGTTTTCTTCCTGGCTGTAACATGAGGTAGCTATTGCTGTCCCCGGTTTACAGACTACGAAACTGAGATCCTGAGACCAAGCAACTACCCAAATATCACCCAGTGCTGCCCCAGCTGCAGGAACTCTTGTTAATATGAAAGTGTAAGCAAGGTAATTATTTAATGCTTACCTGAGGGTGCACCGAGACGCAGCTTCACTCTCTAAAATACAAATGGTAGCTACAACAGCTGCTTTTTACTAGTCCCCCACAGAGGAAAGCTTGAGGCAATACTCATCTTGCTAACTTTGGGTTGAAAGTTTGGTACTCAGCATAAGCTAGCTGCGTAGGCTCCCATTCTCTGGTCAATGCAAGGAATCAAGTAGTTCCACAGGTCAATACCTCCTCCCCACTTTAAACTCTTAGGATGCAGCTCTTCCCAGCTGCTAATTGGATCCAAATCATTATCTTAGGCTTTTTCACATGTGATAAGCAGAATCCCTCCCTAAGCACATCTGATAATGTGAAAAAAATTAATTCTCTGTGAAAGCAGAGTGCACACGGTCTCCCTGGAACCACTTCAGACATTTAAATACAGAGAGTCTCTTTTAAGAGGGGCTCCATTTAAGAGCATAAGACCTTTTCTCTTTCTGAGAGAATAAGGCACTTTCAGAAAGTGACTCAGAGTACTCAAATCAGGCACATAAACTTTGCTGGCAGGTTCTCCAAGAGCTGCCTAAATAGGTGAACAGTGCAAAGAGCCCAGCATGCTGTCAATTCATACACTAACTCAAGACTTAACTCAAGACTCAAGATCTCCGTAGGAGATGAGACACACGCAGAAGCAGCTTGTGCCTGCCTTTGTTTTCCCCTTACTCTTGTTTAGCGAGGCCTGCAGAAGTGTCTAGGCTGCTTTAACTATTGCTGTAATTCAGGAATGCTGGAACATCCTCTATGGTACCCGCTTAATGCTCTGGGATCCTTGAGGATGGCAAGTGTTGTGCAATTACCAAAATTTCTTGTTCTTGCTTCTAGTCCTTTTGTGGATATTCCCCTCTGTTAATGCGATGCATTAGAAGGCTTGTGAGCAGGATGAGTCAATCATACAGCATTAACTCCCAATCAGCTTACTCAGCTGTAAAAAACCTTGAGTTTATCTGGGAATGCCGCCACGTCAGTCCCATTTGTAACTGCAGCCAAAACAGCAGCAACTTCTCTCATTTTTCCTTCTCCTGTATTTGCCAGCAAGCTCTAATATCTGCTTGAATTGCAAGACATGGTGATTTGAGCATTTAATCTCCTTCATGAATCATCTGCACAACGCATACAAACTCTGCCATGTTGAATAAGAACATAACTTCACATTGCACATACAAGCCTCTTTTCGTTAAATTGTTAAATTAGTTGAATTGCTGATGTAGTTTACATTGTAACGGTGCCCAAAACATCACATGTATTTCATCACAACTGAGAGAAAACAAGAGGATTTAGAAGCTTGTGATGGGTACCAACCCCCTCCATAAAGGATCCTTTCTTTAAAGGGTTAAGTCATGCCTTGAAATACAAGGAAGCCTTGATGGTGACTCAAATTGAGTAATACATAGGGACAAAAGAAAGCAAGAAGTATTTCTGTATTACAGAATAAAAGTATGTGATGGTTGGTTAAAGACAGAAGAAAAATTTTTCATGATGCTTTGGCATCATAAGGATGATTAAGTAATAAAATCTTTGACCAACTCTGTTACTTCTCCAAGGGAACAAAGAAGACAATAAAAAGTTTTGTGTCAGTTCTTGTTTGATCATAAAATAAGTCAACGAACAATGGGCCTGGGTGATGGAAATTTATCATGTTTTCTGAATTCTTATAAGAGAAAATAAATCACTGAGCTTTTAAGTCTAAACAGTAAGTTAATTGAAATGTGAAATCATTTTTTCATTGCAAAAATACAGTAGCAATCATGATGTCAGTAAACTGCTCAAGGCGCTACCAGTTATGGCTACCAGGAAAAGGAACAGCTGTTTAAGGCAGGACTCACTGAAGTTTCACTGAGCAGGGGTCTCCCATGGGGTGACTGCAGTGGACCTTGGATCAGGTGCTGCGTATGCTTTATTAAATCAGAAAAAATTCTGATTAATTAAAAATAATTCAATTGATACATATAAAAATTACTGCTTCTAGTTTTCAAAATCCTACACGAGAATACAGGGTGGCTGTTAATTTAAGTGAAAGTTTTATGTCCATGATTCAATGCATTTTATTCCCTTCTTTGAAACTGTGATTTGTTTTTCTTGTCCAAAATTCTGCAGTGTACAAAAGGATGACATTATTTCAGAATATGTTTCCCAGGTCAAAATAAATGTAACATCAAATTGGTCTTAGTGCCAAGCGAATGTAACCAGGATGCTGTTTAAAGCTTGGCAGATAAGAAACCGGAACAATAAGTATTTCTCCTTTCAACGTATAAAAGCCTTTTTTGATTCCTCCAACTGTCCATTCAGTGTCCCTTTATCACAGTAATTGCCCATTGGTTGTTCCCCTTCTGAAACTCCTTCTGTGCAATACTTTTTTTGCTGATAAAACTTGTTGTGTGTACACTTTGGGGGTAACGCTGGTGAATATGTTTGGTGAGAAGGAGACAATTCAAATGACAGTAAGTCTGGGTTAACAGAGCTTCCTGCCAGAATGTCTCATTAGAGCACCCCAGTCTGAAGCCACTATCGTACTGGTGCTGTACAGTCCAATTTAATTGGGCTGAGGGACTGATACAGCACGCTGCTCTTTCGACAAGCAGCGTAAACTCATTCTGTCCATCACGACACTTGGTTGTTATTTTTTTTTTTTAAAGGCTTCACACACACCATTTGGGAATGAAATTCAAAGCACGTAGCATTTCCTCTTTCGAAATGCCAAATATTCTGCATGAAAGCTGCGTTTCCCCCCAGCCCTCAAAATTTATCTGGTTTTTTTTAGAGCTGTTGGCCATAAGTGCCTCAGTTTCTGGTGTCCCCACTTTTTTGTGGGTAATGTTCCAAATCACACAGTTCCAATTTAAACAGACTGTGGATCTTCTTGGGTTGGACGAATTACAACTCAGAAAAAATTTGCCGTGATGGTTCAAACAAGGAGTTCAGGGCAACCTGCTTTTCATGGTTAGTGCTTCTCATTTGTCATCCTGAAAAGTTTAATACTAATAGGCAAATCTCTAGTGCTTTATTGAGGTTTCACTGTTCATCGAGAGGCAATGCCGATTTGAGAGCTATTTCAGATCCTCAAAAAGTAATCTCAAAAGCCCTGCAACATAATGCACAAAAAATGCTAGTGCTGAGTTACACCTGTTGCCTTCTAGTTTAATGATGGATTATTTACAAGGCTGCTAAGCCTATTTCAATGGGTTCTGTTCAAGTTTTGGTGCTCATTTGGCACATTGCAGAGATGTCATATACAAGAAATGCACAAGGAGAATGAATTAAAAGTAGATGCAACTCTGAGCCACTTTTCTACAGTGGAACTGAATCTAACTGCTCTGTTAATAGCAAAAGACCTTGTCCTTCATAAGGCAGAACTGGTATTTGTATATATATACATGCATACATATATAATTCATCTAATCTGCATAATTAAGCTATAAATTTCTAGATGTTCAAGATGAAGAATTAAGTGGATGCTCAAATTATTTTCTTTCATCTATCCTATTTAATGCTCTTCTGCTACCTTTTTTGTTTTCCTTTTCTTCTTAGTAACTGTGAAGCCGGATTCTTGAAAATTGTTTTTTTCTAATATGACTCAAATATATTCAAATTGAATCATATTCTGGGTATGAGTGGAATTTGGTTGATTGGGAAACGAGGCAGATACATTTCAGGATTTTTCTTTTGAAGTTTGTGAGTCAATTTAATATTCAGTTAGGCAGGGCTTTCATGCCAGCAGAGATGGAATAAACAGGGGCACTGCCAGTTTGTTCCACACATTCCTTCTGCACATTTGGCCCAGATTCCTGAAAGCTGTAAGACTCTAACTTTGGTTAATCACCTCTGAAGTTACAATGCATAGTGATTTTCTGAAACTGAAAACTGGGGTCAGGGAAGAGATAAAAATTCTTTATCACTTATGTACTACATCAGTATGCTACAAAACAGCAGCTCATTCATTATTTTCTGATAGCACCGTTGTTTATGTGGTAACATAGCCAAAATGTGCTGAGTGCTACACACAGAAACAAAAGGGCTTGTATTTAAAAAGAAGAGCTGGGGAAAGAGACTGAACATGGAGGCAAAATGATTACAGCAGATCATGGCTGGGTGGCTCTATTTTCAAACAAATAAGGTTGTTAGAGCAGAGAGAAAAAGTGAGACAGAAGTGTGAGGATGAGTGGAGAAGGCACGACAAAAGAGGAGGAAAAGAGCAGGCTGAGAAGTTGCTTTTCAGGGTTGTTGAGACTGCATGATGTCAGGTTCAGTGTTTTTAGAGACAGAAATAAATAGCAAGTGGATTCACATGAAGTAAGCGGAGAAAACAAATTTGTTTCAGTTTAGCATCAAGATCTGGATTTGTCAGGACCAGATTAGGACTGATCTTCATCAAAATAATGTTTAAAACCCTGAAATAAGGAGTTCCAAAGCTAACACCGACAGTTATTTCCAAAGAGACCAGAAGATAGCTGGCTTCCATAGCATAGTTTCTTTTGAAATTTCGGGAATACTACTTCAGATGTTTAAATCATTTACTACGTGTTGTGCTACACATATTATCTAACTATATGTGCAGAGGCAGCCTTAAAAGACAAATTCTGTGTTTTCCTGCTATCCTTAGATTTCAACTCCTCTCTAATGGTAGAGTGCTAGTACAAGCCTGTCTCTACTTGTCAATTTTGGAACTCTAATTCTATGACAGGTGAGCATCAGAATGTAACATTCTATTCTAAAAATATTTAGAACTTTACTCTTCTGCAGATCGTGCTGGTTTTTTTTCTTTCAAGTCTGCCTGATTTTTGTAATCAATCAACACACAGAGGAAAAAAACAAAAGGCAAATAAAAATAATCATGAAGACAATAAGAAGCAATATAAAAATCTCTAACTCACACTTGGGCTCTCCTTGCCCTTGCTGTCTTTACTGGAAGCTCCACTCAGCTGCTCAATTAAACTGTAATGTGTTAATTGTTCAGGTCCATCCTCTCCAAAATGGCCATAGAGACTGTGTTGGTATAAATCCAAGATTGACATTGGGTTCCCCAGAAATGACTTTCTCTGATTTTGTTTTTCCTGCTCAGCTGGAAGAGATGTTAAAAATAATATAATTATGGCATGTTTAATTGATGAAATGCAGTCTACATACATTGTAGCGTAATTTTACAATTTTTAAAATTCAAACTTTTCAAATGTTTTAAGGTATCTGGAATTCAATGTAATAAAAGCATTAAAATGCTAGGTTCTACCTCTCCAATCAATGCATATACAGGGGACTGTTCATATTTAATATTGAAGGTGAAGAAGATGGTATGAGACTGCCAGAATTAATTTCCTTTCTTTTTAAATTATAGATAAGATAGTTAATATGGGGGGATCACTGTACTTATTTATTTGCTGTAGGATTTTGTTCTCTCTTAATAGCCTTACATGGCAGATGTGCTAAGTTCCTTTAGCACATCTTTCAGTTTGACTGCATTTGATATTTCTTTCCTTTTCACGACATTTTTAGCTAATGAATTCAACCGAATAAAAAATACACTATTACAGTAAGAAACAGGTCCTACCCGTTTGTTATAGATCCTACTGTAATTCAAAGACATTAGGAATAAAACCTCAGCTTCCAAAGTCCAAGGCTAAAAACTCATTCAGAAGATGAAAACAAACCCAAAGAGATTTTCTGCAGCTTCATGAAAACGCACAGGAGTCAGAGGCTTACGTGATCATTAGCTTCTTTTCTCATGTTTCTTGTTACATGAACTTCAACTCTGCCTTATAACCTATAGTATTAGAAGAGCCTCTGCCTCCAGTGCCTCCAACAGAATCACATCAGGATGAAATCTTAATGAAATTGGAATAAAAACATTTTCATGGTTGAAATGGAAGAACCTGGAACGTTTGGCTTATTCCCTGCTATTCCACTGACCTTCTCTACAACACTGGGCAATGTGCTGGGAGTCTCACCCAAACCTCACTAAATCAATGCAGGTCTTATCAGTGACTTTGCATTGGGCATTCAGTCTCCCAGTTTTTCTGCTCCCTGCTCATAAATTGAAAAGGAGAATCACTCCAACATTATACTGGTGCAACCAGTGAAAGTTCATTAATGTTTTGGGGACTCATCTAATAAATATAATTGTCTATATATATAAAAATATTCTCTGTGAGGCCTCTGCCTCAGCCTCACGTGATGTTTTGAGGTTATATCACTTGTGTGCATAGAGAAGCAAAGATCTTTGAACACAGCATGGAATAAAGTACTGTTATTAATACGACATGAGAACTGCATTTATAAAGCACAGAACTGAAATCCTGACCATTAAGAATAACCACAGCAGAAATACTTCTGCAATAATGCTTTATGATTTTCTTTTCTACTTGTCTCAATCACAATTAAGAATTTTAGTTCCGTTCCTCGCCCAAAAGTTAGGCATATACACAAAATTAATGATTTGCTATGTAACGTGGTGACTGCAAGTCATGCTCAGTTATCATTAAAATTGGATTCTGCTGCCATTTAATGCAAATATTTACACGGGATACAATCCTTTTTTTCCAAATCGTGATCAATACAGAAAAAAATGCTTATCTACCTCTTTAACAAAACACATCTTTCTTGTATTAGAACATGAATTGCAAAAAGCAAAATCTGTAAAAAGAAGTGTTCATGGGCTGAGTTAAATGACTTGCAACATTTCATACAGACTAAAAATGCAAAGTTACAAAAGCAATGTTAATAAACAGTCTGAGCTTCCTACTCCGCTCTCTCTCTGGTGGAATCACAAAAAAATGGATTAGCTTTGAAAATGCCAAATGTTTAAGTCCAACTCCCAGCAGACACTAAAGAGCACAGTAAGTCTGTCGACTAAGAGCACAGACAGTCTATCTAGCTGTCCATGGCATTTTTAATGCATTCATCACTGCGGTATCTACTGTAGGTGCTAATCTCTGCTAGGTCAAGCTCACTGCTGTGCAGAGGGTCACTACAAATCCTATGAGTCACTGAAGTACTGCTTAAGCTCTCGGGGCTTCTGTGGTGCGGAGACCTTGCACTGGCCTTTGCACTCGCCAGGATTTATCTCCTGCAGGGAAGCCATCGGCTGCGTAGGCAAGGATGTGAGCCACACTCTCCTCCCCCTCCCAGAGGGCACACATCCACACTGGAAGGTGGCTTGCAGCATGGGAAGCTGGTGGTCAAGACAAGACAGCAATTTCTTGGGTTATTAAACACAGAGAAAACTATTATCTCAAGAACTTCACTTACTGTGTTTTTATCTACTGGAATTCAGTAAATTCCAAACTGCCACCAATTCTCACAAAAAGGTTTGATACTTGAAAATGGCACTATATACACAGAGGACAATGAGAGAGACTTCACTGTGGTACCATAACCAACATCACTTTGGTATAGAGGCTGGAAAACAATGGCCTATCATTGGGTTATTTCAACTGGCTAATATAATTAAAAAGAAAAAAAGGGAAGCTATCTTTACATTCATCTGGTCTCAAAATTGGAAAGACACAGATTCGATGGATGGACCACTCGGTGGATAAGGAACTGGCTGGATGGCCGCACTCAAAGGGTTGCAGTCAACAGCTCA
>JAOXNO010000078.1:8486073-8568113 GCA_028565335.1 Limnodromus scolopaceus | reverse complement strand
AAGGCCAGGCTGGATGGGGCTTTGAGCGACCTGCTCTAGTGGGAGGTGTCCCTGCCCATGGCAGGGGGGTTGGAACTAGATGATCTTTAAGGTCCCTTCCGACCCTAATGATTCTATGATTCTATGATCTTTTCAGTTTTGTAATAATGGAACAGAAGACTTCTTTTTACTTACACTACTGGGATTTATGAATAAAAACCTACAAGTTAAGCCCCTCGTAGCAAAAACTGTGAAAGAGAAGATATAGACATACAGAATAAAAAGCAAAAAGTAATAGAGAGCTAATGGAAAATTAGCCTGAAGTAAGATCTGGGGTTAGAAAGTTAAAACTAGAGAGTTCAATGAAGGACGCTATCTGCTGCTGAGTCAGAGTGGAGATGAGTGATATACATTTTTATGCACAAATTTTCAATTACCTTGTTTGTTGTTCTTTGTTAACTCTACAAAAGTCTCCTCTGCAGCTCTAAAATAATTTGTTTCATATTCTGGCTCCGGCTCAGCGTCACTGCTGCTCGCAGAATAAGTACACACTCTCAGAGCTCTGTCCTGTACAAATAAGGGTATTGCGATCATTCAGATGATGCATAAATACCAAAATCATGCCAAAAATGGTATCAGGAGTGGAACACTCTGTATTCATCATGCAGTATAAATGGATAGTTCAACTAGAAAAACGTCTGCAGTACCAGTTTAACCAACCACTTCTCCTTCAAGTAAGTAATCATCAGTCTGACATGGGAGAAATAACACATTCTTGTCCTGGTAAGTAACCTGAGTTAGTCTGGCAGACACAGTCCAGATTTTACCATTTTTTTTCACAGTAACATTGTTTACCAACATTTTTAGATAATTTCATCCACCAAGTTCAATTTCAAAGCTTCTCAAGTATGTTTAATGCAGTGTATTTGTAACATATAAAATTATCACACAACAAACGGTTTGCTGCAAGCAATTCTAGAGGCAATTAGGATGGCCAGTAGACGACACTCATACTTTCTATACCAGTAAATACTAAATTCTTCCTAAATTCATGTCCCTTGTCCTGGCATTTACATTACAGTACTGGAGAGCTCTTAATTCCCAGTTGATTCCTATCCCATTTCTCTTCGGGAAGCAACACTAAGGATTTTCTTCCCGGACTAAAGAGGAATGCTGAGAGTTCTGGTCAGCTTCTGATCATGGAAGGCCTGAAGGCATAAACCTTTCAGGCGCAGCAGCTCAGTACAAGAAAACCCACAAAACAAGTATGGGAAAGCCAAGCCTGATACTGTGCAGTTAATGGCATCTACAGGCACAAATACTCCCTCCTATCCTAACCGCAACTGCCTATCAGCAGCTCAAAAGAGTTTTTCGTTCTGTTTTTCAAAGAGTGATACTAATTTCTCCATCTTCCCATCCATGTTGCAGCTTTTAACTGATACAGAAGGACATTCATTTGATAGGAAGCACATACTTGTGGAGAGGGGACCAGACCTGAGGATACCTGCATGTAGCCAGGTATGCCCAACGTGACCAGTAAAACTGGGAGATTGCAAGTCAGCTGTAGTCCCGAAGCCATTTAGATTCATTCACTCCAGCTACACCCACACTGACTTTCTGACTCAGCCAGACTAATTAGCAGTAGCACATGTATCATGCTAAGATGGTTTTGGGACTGGATGTGGTCCATCACGACTGGCTCCAGGTGAAGACCACACTGATGTGGTTGTTACTTGGAAGCCAACACTATTGCACTACAGAGGATTCACCACCGGTTTGTCAATGATACACAAGGCAAGTACTTTTTATCTCTCTGTTTCTGTTCTAAATATCCAGAGCGTGGGCCACATAAATATGCGAGATACCCCAGTGGGTAAATACATGGATAAAGCAGACACGCAAAAAAGTTACACAACAAAATGTTTCTAGCGTCGTGTACTTTAAGGCTTGTTAGCGAGCAGCGTCTGACAATTTCCTTGCTTAACGCCCACTTTCTTGATAAAGTTTTTTTCTCTCTTTGCTAACCTGCTGACCCAGTACTTCTCTCAGGGTTTGACAGCCTGGCATTCCTGAATAGGAATAACTTGACAACCATCAGCATTAGCTTTTACACAGGTCAAGTTATTGCATTTGCCCGTTTGGTTTTTCTGCGGTTTTCATGAAAAGATTGAAAGACAGACAGATCATTGCGGGGATTAACCAAAACCACACAGAAAGATGTAAGAAGAGTATTTTCCCTTTCACAGCACATCTGCTCAACCGCTCATACTACGCAGCCAGACAGACAAGGAAACCTAGGCCTGGGGAAAAAAAGAGATCTGAATCTCATGGAAAGCAAATAAACAAGTTTCTTGAAGAGAAAAACAGGGTAAAAGGTCTCCATTTCCTTGTCTAAAAAGTGTCTGTGAAGTTTTTAATTAAAACATGTTCATAAACCATGAGGACAAAGTACATTTGGGTGCTGTATTATTAGTATTAATAAATAATGAGATTGCAAATGAAGGGCAAGAAAGTAAATGTAGCTGTTAGATTGCTAGTTACTCTTCCCACTATATTAAAAACATTCACCATTTCTGATTTTTTACACTACAATATATCTATCTCATTTAATAGATGACAATTTATACCTTTGTTTTAGTAGTTTTCTTGGTGGTCCACTCTGGAAGAACTTTTCTATTTTCCACAGTTTCTTCAGTATGCTCTAATGAGGCAGAGGTCACAGAACTTGGTTCTTGTTCACTTTGCTTTGCAAGGTTAATTATTCCTGAATTATTATTTAAAGAGAGAGACATTATTAAAATTGTAGGCCTCATCAGCATCTTCATGACAGTGTTTTGATTATAATTCAGTAAAAACTGGGGACAAGTCACGATACTTTCATTTTGTTAAATAACATCTTACAACTCAAAGGAACAACTTACTAACTTACTGGGACAATTCCAACAACTACAATGGCAGCATTTGATCCAAAGCCTTTTCCGGTTAACAAGAGAAGAGGAAAGCATGGATTTAAATCCCTCTATTAGTTTTAAAAGAAAGACTCTTTCAAATCAGAAACAACATTCAATAACTACTTCTAGGCATTGTAGGATCTGCTTTGCCATTTTCTGTTCTCAGAGGGAGAACAGTCTGTTAACATAAATATAATTAGAAGTACCTTTCTAGCAGAAATTCTCAATCAGCCAGCCTTTTTATTTGCTATATTTGCACTATGCAAAATCGGAACATCAAAGAAGATAGATGGTGCATATGAAATAGAGTGATAATTGTAATTTGGATGAGAAAGTGAGGGAGAGAAGAATCGAATGAAAATATTCTAGTAAAGAATGCGTTGACCCCACCATCTGATGTATACTACTTTTTTTGAACATCTCTTCATGACAATTTAATTAAGATACAAACCTTACAAGGTTGGTGCAGTGAATATTAGCATTAAGATCAGAACAGTCTTACTGCTACTGACTTCTTATGAAGCAATTCAATGCTTGCAGTTTCTGTTCAATTTGTTATAATGACAGTGTTTAATCATGGACTCTACTCTATAGCACACTGCTGAATTGAGGTCACACATGTGGCTATTCAAGCATGTAGCATATAATCTATAACTAAGATTTCTCTTCTGAATCCTTCTTAGCTCTACCAGTAATTAACAGTGCGTTTATTTAAAAAAATAATAAGTATTAAAATCTTTTATTTAGGTTTGATTTGAAACAAGAAGGGGAGTCTGCAATGAAGCACACAATGTGTGTTTGCAGTCTATTATACCATTACAACTCTGCACTGGGAATACTGCTAAACCAACTAACTTCTAAGACGTTTAATTAGAATTCTTCTGTTATGCATCTTATAAATATATAAAAGAGGCTTCTTTCCTCCTAGGCTCAATATACATCAGCTCATTAACAGAATACATATTTGATGGCCTTAAACAGCTTAAACTTTATATTTAACCTTACATGCTAATTACATGGAATGTCTCATAGACAGAGTGATACAGATTTATGCAAGATAAACACTGACAACTTTTATGGCAGCAATAAATACTCATGCTGACAAAGTGCTAAGAACCATAACCCAAATAAATACAAGACATTGCATTTGGTCAAGATAAAACAATACTCTTCTCCATTAAAGCAATTACTTTTACTGTGTTTTGTACCATTTGTACCAGTATGAAAAAATCCCTGTTATAAATCCTATATGTAATGATTTCTTATGTTATTGACAGATATATTAATGACTCAAAAACCTTCAAAAAACGTATATAAATGGAAAGGGTGCATTTATAGAGAATTGCACAGAGTTCAATGGAACTATTTACTAATCCAAAGTTATTTGTTGGTGCTTTCCTGGATTGCTAGTCCTTTTATATGTCAGCTTTTGTTTTATAGTTTAAGCACACACATAACTTACAAGTGAAAGTATTTTATATTCAAATATAGAAATGTATTTGTATAATGCAGTAATGACAGCCTTGTTTGAGGCCATATATTCATTGGGGCAGAATTTATGCATTGAGGACAAATGACCCCTTAGTCCAAATCTGGTTTCAAAAGCAAGCCTTTATGAATATTTTTTTCCTATGTCACAGCATGGCTATGCTTTGTACTTTACTGCAAAGCCTGATCCTGAATATTGCTGAACATCTGCATTTTTATTCAAATTCCAAGGCTGGCATATGTTTTTTCTTCAAGTACTGTTTCTTGAGAAAAGGATTTAAGTACTTAACACATTTTTCTTCCTCAGATAAGCATTATGTGTAACAAAATTGCCATATGGCTCAGGTCACAAACTTGTTAACCTTATGGATTCATAAAAAGAATATCTTCTGCTCTGCATTTAACATTTCTGTTATCAATTGTCATTATTATAGGACTTCTGCTAATCAAAACAGACGTCAGGGCAGAAATAATGTGATTTTCAGTCTAATTGACATTTTACCTGAGGAAGCTGGTTTTGGAAGGCGACTTTGAAAAGGTCGTATACCTTTGGCAGTCATGGCTGGATCAGATGTTGAGTGACTAATTATGCTTTCCACAGACTCCTGGCTCTTAGTTATTGAAGGCACTTCTCGCTCAAGAGTTTTGGCTTTTACTGAAGGAGCTGAAATAAGAACTTGCTCAGATGGTCCAAGGACTTCTGTTTCCAAGGCTGATTCTTGCTTAGAAACGTGTCGCCCTGTAGATCTGTTCCCTGAGTCGGGGAGGGGGAAGGTTCCAATCCCACTGTCCAGTGTCCTCATCTGGCAGCAAGACTCTAAGACACAGGAAAATTGTGTGACGGGGTGGAGCTAAAGGTGTCGCTGGTATTTAAAGACAGTGAAAGGGTCTAGGGAAAAAAGGGCATCTTCACGGGAAGGTTTCAAGGAAAGAAAAACATTTTGCATTTTGTGAGTATGCTGTTACCTGTCATTTGTGTGTTTTTGACACAATACACCTATCTAACTGAATACAGTGCAATACCACTTTGAGGTGCAATTGAACTAACAGATGCCAAACATTGAAATTGGCCTGCTTCAGAGTTACAATGTGATAACGAATAAGAAGGGCATGTCCTAGAAAGGGATTACAGCTGGAATTTTTAAATGATTTAGTTTGAAGGCCCACAGAAAGCCTGGAGAGTACCGATGTGAGGGACTGAGCAGTGTAATATATTCCCACATAAACTGACACTCCACAAAAGCTTGGCCTCTCCCTACCTCTGTTTGTTTAATGGGTTCTCTTACAAGAAGGTGTTAATCAAAATTAAGATCTTCAGAATTTCCTAGAGACAGCCATCTCTCAGATCATTCTGAAAAACTTGGATAGCAACAGCCATGCCTTTGTTTACCTTGTTACGCTCTGGTTCTGCACATCCCGTTTTGGCCAAGTGTACACTTTCCAACACAATGCCAGACAAGGATACCTTAAGTACTTGGTTTGGAAGCAGTGTGGTCACTCACAGCTCTCCAGCTAATTCATCCTACTGCAAAGGTGCTCCACTAACCATGGAACAGAGAAAGATGCAAGTGTAGATACCTGCACATTGCTATTCTAGCAGCTATGATGTAACAGCACCACCCTGCCCCATCATTTTCTATCAATTGCCTTTTGCTTGTATAACGAGCAAACCATATTGAAGCGACTATGATGGCACGGTCCTTCTGAGAGGTACAAGCACCAAGGAGGGAACTTTAGCAGTAATGGCTGGAAAATGAGCATAATTTAGGTTAAACGTCTGGAAACATCCCTTGACAGTGAGATCTTCAGTCTGTGGCAGACACTCCCAAAGGAAGTAGTGGAATTTCCTTTGCTTTGAACAATTTAAGGCTACGCTGACTATTGCAGCAGTGAACAACTGTACTCTAACAGGAGATGCAGAATATGACCCATATATCTATTTTCTGTGTTCCTGAGTATTGATTTTTTTCAATGATATGCCCATTTGTTATTTAAGTCTGTTGTTGTTTAGCAGTCCTCTGTCAAGTAATTTTCGTGATTTTTTCCTCTGCAGTGTTTCTAATACTCTTGGAAATCCAGAGATATTTCTCCTCTGTAGGCTTTGCCTATTTGTTTTTGAAATAAGAACATTAACATGGTCGTTTTCTGTTAATATCTTAATCTCAATGGGTCTTATTTGATAGCAAATAAGAAATTACTTACAGATAAATTAGATGTCTATTTATGTTTCCTGTTTTTTGTCAAAAGAGGAGCAGTCTATATTTGCATAGTCCTCATTACCTTATCCTCGTCACTCAGGATTAAGGAAAGATTGAAAGTCATACTGAGCACATTAACCTTGCAGGGCCTATCTGAGCCGCAGCAGCAGAACGAACTCCACACTATCTTTTAAAAGGGCAACAAGCGACTGATTTCTCTCACACAATTGCTGCATCCCAATTAATTCTTTCCATTGGTAAAAGAAGATAAGGCGTGGAAGCCATGGCTACCCGGCAACTACGTTTTCCATGACATTTTTGAGGTAACATGCCATAATGATTTTAGAAGTTGCTGGAGGTTATCCAGGAAATGTGAAAAAGAAGAGAATTATATCTGGATCTGCTCCATCAAAGGGAGGTATCCCAGCCCTCGACCCTTATCCTTCCCCTAAGATATTTTTTGTTTTGCTTTTGAATAGTAAAATACCTGTCTAGAAGTGGGTGAACTGTTCTTCTCAGGATATAACAGAGTAGAGAAAAGTAAGTTAAAATGCTAGATGTCTGCCCTTTCCATTTAGATGTCCTTGCCTCTGTAGATAATCAACCTTAAATGATGCGTTAGCTCATGGACAGGCAATGCTTCAACTAATGAGTATCAGTGACAGAGTTAGTAAATAAAGCAAAATACAGAATAATACAGGACTTCCATTACTTTCCACCTGACTAGAAGCAAGACATTTGTGCAACACCGGTTATATTGGAGAGGCAGAGCTCTTCAGCAGAGACACGGAGGGAACTGGAACCACCACAGAAAAGCACATCCTGAAACCAAAAATCTGAAGAGTATCCCATCTACTCTCTGTACAGTTAACGCTGAACCCGATTTTGCAACCCAGTTCCACAGGGACTTTCAATGATTTTGTAGCATCGTTTCCTTTTCAAGCATTCTCTAAGAAACTAGAAAGTCCATCCTTTCTAATTATTACATGACAATTAAGCAGACTCAAGGTATATACCAAACAGCAAAGCTAAGTCTTTTGCTCAGAGCAAACTGGAAGATGAGCCCTATTTTACCTTCTAAGGTCATGTTTCTTAAAATGACATAAGGATTTCTCTTGTTCACTCTTACCTTGCTTATGTCTAGGAACAGACCATGAAAGCAATGGCATAACATCAAAAGAAATGAATACGGAGGGCCATACTTCCAAGAAAATACAGTCTCCTGCTGTTCCCAAAATAATTGGAAGAGTGATGGAGGAGCACAACAGCAGTGTCACATTTAATTAAAAGGAAAAATAGTTTTAATCGATTATAGTCTTCCTTCACAGAGACATTATCCATGATAAAGGAAATACACCATGTGGAAAACAGATTTTTAAAACAGCTCACTAATTTTTAATTCTGAACAACCACAAAAGGATCTGGCTTTCAAAGTGCTCAAAGCCCAGCAGCTCCCACTGTGACACTTAAAGATAGATTTTTGAAAAATCCTGTGACTCAGCTATGTTGGGCAATCCTCAAAAACCTATTCCTAAATCCACAGAGTATACCCCAAAGTTCTTTATAGATGTTAATTTTTCACTAATAAAAGTGATTAATTCACCCCTAAAGCTATATTATACAAATAAAAAAGTATCTCTCAGAACAATTTGTATTACTGAATGAATTAATATACATTATCTTGCAGTGTTTTAAAACTTTTATGAAGCAACTGCAAAATAAAAAAATACATTATACATCCCAGTGACAGCTTTCAAACCAAACCGTTCATGGTCCATCTGATTTCATCAGTTGCCCTGACACTTCAAATGACTGTTATCAGCGAAAGCTGCACAAGACTGTATAATGAAAATATGTAAAAGTTAGATCTCTGATGCAGTGACAGTACTACTCACTAGATGAAAAACGATTCTGCAAAACATTAAAAGTCTGAAGAGAGTTATATATGAACTTAATTGCTTTTGCTTGCAAATTTTTTCCTCGCATACAAGCCAAATTCTTTGCCTGATTCTGTTTTTTTTTGCCTCTTTCCCCGCCAGGAAAGAAAGAAGCACATACAATGGTATTAGTTTTTATAATGGACACAGACAGACTCACCATCTGCCATTTCACTGAGTAATCAGACTAGAATCAAAAGTCTGAAACACTGAAATAGCTCCTTCCCTCCCTCTCTCTCTCCCTCCCATCACATAGACTTGAGTCTGGGCAGAAAACAAAGTTCCTGGAAGTCCTACTATAGAGGAACATTTCTCAAAACTGAAAACAGAAATAAGGAAGAATTTAGAGAATTTTATTGGAGATCAAGAAACTCCTTACTGCAGGGGAATCTTGATAACGGGGTGTTGTAAGAGCTTTGAGGCCAATCTGAGGAAGACCTTTAAGCTTCTCAGCCACTAAGCAAAAGGAGTTAACACTGCAGAGAAAATTTTCTGAAAGTCTGTTGAACACCCTACTCCTCAATAATTTTCAGGTTTAATATTTTCTCAGACAATGGGGTCATGCAGTTCATGCCCTACATCAGCTGGACACTATGGTCATTTGTACAGTTGGTCAGGCTTTGGTGTATTCCAACATCACCGGTGTTTGTTACCAGAGGTTTTCGGTATCAGTAGACCACCAAGACCTCCTCAACATAGAGTCAGCACCCAAATTAAATGGAATAAAAAGGATCTTGGAAAACTGTGCACTGTTCTGAGGGTATGAACAAGGGGAGAAGAGAAAAGGGACATTCAGGCTGACAGGTATCAGGAATTCTAAAAATGAGATCAACACTGGAGAAAATTACAATAGCAGCTCCTTCTGTGGGATTTTTATATCTTTCTCTGAAATGCAAAAATTAAAGAGTTAGAAGTAAACATAGTCCACTGACAAGAACTGACAACCTAGAATTCATTACAGTGTTTTAGGGCATTCTTCTGAGGTCATGTAAAAATGCAACTTAAATACCAGCAACAGATCATTAAACTTAATTATTTTTCAACTTTTTTTTTTTTTTTTATTTCTTCTGAAACATTTGCCACAAAGATACCAGAAACACACCACCTCTAGCTCAGAAACTACCCTTGGTACAAAATCACTGGAGACTGGGAGAATATTTATGGAAGCTGACTGCTGACCTTGCTTTTGTGTTCCTTCAGAGGCACTGGTATTGGTCACTCCATGAGTGAGAGGAGCTCTCAGTCTGACATGCTGTTTCATGCTGTATATAGCACCCTTTTCTGTTCTCTTTTTACACAATGCATGTGAAAGGAAAATCAATTTGGGGAAAAAATAAAAGAAAACATAGAACAGCTACTATGAAGGGAATTGCTTCCAGTGCAACACAAGAAACGTGGGTCCAGCCTCCCTCGGGCTAAGTTCTACACTGACAGTTGCAAAATAGGGTACTGCTCAAAATGAGCAATGGAGCAAAATCTGTCCCCCTTTTAGATTAGGTACATGTTAGTCTTTCTAATGTTGAACTTCTGTAAATCTATGTTGAGACCTAGCACACGTGCAAGAGATTTCATGATTTTCATACAATAGAAGACATAAGGTAATAATATAACTTTTAAACATAGCTTCTGATACACATTTCTTCAATAATATGAAACAATACTTTTACTAAGGGGGATATAATGCCACATGTTATTCTAAAAAAAACTTTAACTGAGTAACTGGAGAGTGTTTCAAAATGTTTCCTCAGGTAAAGATTCATGTTCTAATAAAGTCTTTTTATGTTGTATCTGAAGAGTTTCACAGATGCTTAGTCTATTCACAAATCACGTATCAATCTTTATTTACATAGGGACTGTTATACTTTTAAGAAGTCTATATATTCACTCATGGTTATTTTGACCATCTAGTTAAACCATATGTGAGTTTTATTATGATGCTTAAATCATCCATAAAAATCTTGACGGAAACCAAAGTTTTAACCACCGAGCTAAAATAAGGTGTAAATCAGCAATTCTGTTAAGCAGGTATATTGCCTTACGTGCATACAGAATGTAATTCAAAATGGTCAGAAAAATTCACCCACTTCGAATTAAACATAATATGGGGAGACATTTCTGGATGTGAGCATTCAGGGGAGGATTTATATGGCCTGAGAGGAAATAATTATAGGCCCTACTGTGTTGTAAGTAAAATTTTGCCTCTCTCCCTATTTGGGCTATGACTGACAGAGGGCACCCGCCTCTCAGTGCTGCTTAAGGGGGTCAGGATTTCCAGAAGCAGCTCAATAACCTCAACCATTCCCTGTCAGGCAGAACCACAGTCTTACTAATGAAACATACTGATGGATCCAAGATGCAATGACTGCAAACAGACATTATCTCTACTTCAAATGCCTGACACAAACTGATTTTCTGTTTGGAGGAAGCAAAGTTACAGAAGTGTGTATGTTACTTAACTTTGATGGCCGGTGTATCTTAACATTAAAAATAAACAGTAACAAAGAGGACAACTGTATTTTATGTCAAAAAGATAATAGGTAGTTTTGCTTACATCAGTCTTCCCATGTATAACGCTAGTAGGACTTTGTTTCAAAGAAGCATCCCGCCTCATGAAAAATGTGGAATTCTCCCCTGTGCTCACCACTACAGCTGGTTTGAGATCTTCCTCACATAAATTTTCAAGTTTTGGCCTACAAAACTGCACATGATTGACACAAATTTCAGCTGAAATCTTGGAGAAACTACCAGAATTTTCCACAGAAAGCAGATATTTTCAGGAAAAAAAGTATCAGTCAGAAATAGCTCTGTATCAAGAGCAGTTTCACTGGGAAATTTCCAGCAAACGGTTTTCAGAAGTACAGACTCACTTAAGCCTTTAAAGAAGGTTTTGAGCGATATGTAACACTGAATTGGCTTTCTTCAAGGAGTATGTAGACACAGTAAAAGGGCATAATTCCCATCGGTAACAGAATACAGAAGTTCGAACAAATTACCTTTCTTTGCATTATAAAGTTCAAGACTTTCTACTAAGCTGACACATGGAACCAGAGAACATGTAATTGTGTGACAGACAAATGGAGTATAATTTTTCTAGTATTTTGAAACATGCCAAATTATTAATTAATACTTTTTTTTTCAGAATAATATTGCAAATGTAAATAGGTCTCTGCAAAATTCCTTTATCAGTTAATAAACATCTTTAAGCTACATGTGGCATTGGCAGGAAGAACTTAAACTACAGATGGCAAAACAGATCTCTTTATTTGCACATCCTTCTCTTCATCTGCAATGCTAAAGCAACCACAAAAAAAATGAACGTATTTCTGCCAAATCAATGTCAATTTTAAGTAGATTATTCCTTCTGGGTTTATACCATAATTTGATCCAATTAGTCAAAGATGAATGCATTATTGTTTCCTATCTAGATCTGAAGTATAACTAGTATGCAAAACTAAAAACCCCCAAAGGCTATCCTAGGTAAAACTAGAAAAGACACAAGTTTTCACAGCCCCAATACTCCCATGTGTACTGCATTGGTGAAATGGAATTATTTCTAATGTATACTAAGCAAGGGTAAATGGGTGAACTGTGCAGTATATTTTCAATGTAAATCCATCAGTCTACATTCCTGGCTGCTTGAACCCGGGATTACAATTTATGCTTATTTACAATACCAATAACAAACACAAGAAATACATACAGACTTTACTGACTTACTCTATGTCCTTTCTGTTGCTTCTTCCTAGTCAAGCTTTTTTTTTTTTTGCAAAACCCACCAACTTCAATGTGCCATTTGTCCAACAGTTTGACAGTTATCTTCACAGTTTCCCATGACCACAATCCCATCTTTGAAATGCATTTTCTCAGTTGAACCAGGTAATTGCTTCCTCATTTTAATTCCAGTCCCACCTTAAAATGCATTTCTACTAGCAAGTCAAAAAATTAGTTTTAATTATTAGTGAGTACTAATCATCTTGTACTCCAATTTATCTGTAACTCCAACTTACCTATAGATTTAATTTTTACTTGCAATAAGTGCTTCCCATCCCCCTGCAGGCATTTAGATCCCTTCCTTGCACACTTGAAAAGAATGGTGGCAGGCTACTTGGAGCAGGGTTGTCACAGAAAACAAAACTTTAAACGAGTGGGAAAAAGAACATGGATAATTCTTGGAATTAAATTCAGTACAAAGGTCTACATGCAGCTTCCAGCTGGGAAAGTCCCACAGCCGATGATGTCTGGAATGACCTCTCTGTATTACGCTGTTATACTTTCTTTCTAAAAACCTACTCGCTGTTCTCAGGAGACAGGATATTAGAAATAGATACCATTTTAGTCTAGAAAAACTAGAAAAGAAATACTGAGACTTATAATTCACGTGAAGAACAACTTTAAGCTCTATGTGAAAGATAACTAAATGCAGTCCAGCTGCAGCCTGGCTCTCAATGAGGCCAGCCTAGAAATATTTTGGAGAGCTATCACTTTTCATTTTTTGGCTATATGTCCCCCTTTGGTCTTACTTCTGCACTTGCCAATCAATCACCCTTACAGATTCACAACTATCTTTAAGAAATCCTTATAGATGAGTAATAGTTGAGAAGAAGAAGTCCTCACATCCGATGCAAGATGTGAATCCAAGGTAAGCAACAACTCTGCGGCAATGCAGAAATGTGGCTTTTCCAGGCTTTTTCACTAAGAAAAAACAGCCTTCTGTTTCCCTTAGTACCCTGAAATGTAAAAATTGGGAGCCAATAATTGCACACTGTCTAAGGAACACCTAACTGGGAATTGCTCATTCAAGGCATGGATGGATGTTTCTCTTCATTTGTCATTTTCTAACAGAAAAGACATATGTCAGCTCTCAGAAATCATACCTGCAAGTAGTAAAGCACAAGAAATGAGGGTTTATTATTTATAGTGTCATAGAACAGTTTGGGTTGGGAGGGACCTTTTAAGTCCAATCCCCCTGCAATAAGCAGGCACATCTTCAACTAGATCAGGTTGCTCAGAGCCCTGTCTAAACTGACCATGGATGTTTCCAGGGATGGGGCATCTAGCACCACTCTGGGAAATCTCTTCCAGTGTTTCACCACCCTCATTGTAAAAAATTTCTTCCTTCTACTAGTCTAAATCTACCCTCTTTTAGTTTAAAACCATTACCGCTTGTTCTACTGCAAAGGCCCTGTTAAAAAGTCTGTCCCCAACTTTCTTATAAGCACTGAAAGGCTGCTATAAGGTCTCCCTGGAGCCTTCTCTTCTCCAGGCTGAATAACCCCAACTCTCCCAGAGTATCATGGAGAGTGACTTCGATATATAATTGATATAATTGATAATTCAGGTGAAAATGTATTTTTTTAAAAAATTCTACCAGATGTCATTGTAGAAAAGGAGCACAAAGTCCATGTGAGCACAGTTGCAACAAATTTTTGCAGTAACTCGACATACTCATTCAAAATGCTTTTCAGTTTGCTCAGTTGTACTTCAGGTATATGAATTAGAGTTAATAGGAAATGCATGACTGAAGCTTCATAGACACATCTACAGATGGTTCTAGCCAGAAGAAAAAAAACAGTAAAGTAGAAAAGTTTCAAATAGAGAATGTTATAGAGAATGCTGGCATGTACTATCCTGTAGCAAGTATGATAATCAGGCAGTCCTGATTTGAGGGATAAAAACGAATATAGCTTGGGCCAGACTGTAAAGTAGTGTAAATCAACATAGCAGCATTAACTTCAGAGTTGAAGAACCTGGCCATCCTGTTTAATTGACATTTTAAGCCTGAGCGAGACCAGCAGATTCTCAGTATCTTGAATAATAATTAGATTTTATCCTATACATAATGTATAAAGAGCCACACTTCTTCTTGTTCTAGTGATAAAATTTGGTATTTCTGGGTGAATAAATGTAATGACAAAGAAGGAAATTAACAGCAAATCATTGTGGCTAATAAGAAAGTGTTGATCCAAAATATTAATTCTCTCCACAGAAGGAAGACAAGCTAGACAGTAGGCTGCAGCAGCGCTGCAGAAGAATTGGCAATTAGACAAGTGCTATGTGTGCTATCTTTTAAAGTACAAAGAAATGATTTGTCTTTGCCAGACTGTGAAGAAGGTAAGCTGACATAAATTAGCAGACACTAATGGACGTCAGTTTCTTATTATTCACATTGGCAAGATTCTCCATCATCTTCAAGGAACATAAGTAACAACCAGAAAAATACACAGAAAGTTTCACTCTATTATTATAGACTCCTTCAGACCATCATTTCAAAATTAATCCCTGCAGAAATGCCCAAATGCCAAACAAGAGTGAAGAACACTGTAGAGCAGACACTATTCATCCCATCTCCAGCGGCCCAAACCCACATGATGCTATTCCTCTCTCAGGTCTCTCCACTCTGCAGAGTAGCCTGTTCACCTTCTCACCCATACGATAAACATGCGCTAATAAAATTCCACTGAAAAGATGCAGAGCAACTTAGTAGAAGGAGAGGATATTTAATCAGTTTTATGCACCAGCGTGAGTTGTTTCTGATGAGCAAGTCCTGGAATGGTATATGCAGGATGCTGCTCTGCACCACCCTGGAAAGCAACCCAACAGCGTGACCACACCACATCTTCAGTAACATGAAAACTGCAGCGTAAGAACACAGGACTGCTAAATGTTGTGTAAAGCCCCCCAAAGAAATGGCGCGTTGGTCATGGCCAGATTTAGAATGATATGCTTGAAGATACTCAAAATGCAGGACTTCTAATCTATGTGCTTCTAGGGGTAAGTTTCTGCACACAAGACAGTCAGTTGTTCTTCCAGTGCCTACTGGTTACTAAGCAAGATTTCCCCTCAGTGATGCTTCATTATAGCTACTCTGGTTCAGAAAAGCAAACCACAGACACAGGTGTTGAAGGATCAGAAAGTGAAGATTTTGAAGTACAAATGGGGAAGAACAGTGCTTGATAACTGCATTAAAATGTAAATGCTTTGGGGATATTAGATGGAGGCATGAAATGGCATAAACTGAGGAACTGACAGAGGCATTTAGGTGAGTGAAAGTACAAATGTAATTGCCTTTTATCCAGCCGAGCTCAGTTCTGTTTGTGCACTTTCCCATGTGCCTTCCGTCTGAAACGTTCTGAGGACAGTGAGACCATGATAGATAAGGAGATTGTGAGGGTCTCTTCTGTATCTTCCAGGCCCCTTATGGCACTAGATTTTCAGACTTGTTTGTTTTATTTTGGTTTGGTTTTTTTTCAGAACAAGCTCGGATCCTGATGTTGCTAGAGGCAAGCAGCTTATTTTAGTATCTATTAATTCATCATTGCTTTAGCAATTGGGAATCTAGTCCTTCGGGTTAACATCCAAGCTGGTTAGATACAGCAAGTGAGGTTGTTGTTAAGTTGCCTGCTACACTGAAGGCCCTATTTCAAAGCTCCAGCCCAGGAAGCACGCTTACTAAAGCGATACAGTAGCACCTATGGATTTAATGCCTATTTCTCAGCTTCCACATGCACACGGGGCTTTAGAAAGTGGCTTTATCACCGATGTATAAAAAAATACATGCATGCTTGTACCATTGCTCATGTACAGGGGATTCATAAAAAAATTTAATACCTTATCACAACTTGTATCAAAACATAACTTTTTTGAGCGTGCATTCGATGCATGTATTTTGAGCATGTAGATTCGAAATAGGAACCGACCCAGATTGGAAATGGAACTGGTGATAACTGGTTTTGTTTGATGGCTTTTACAGACAGCAACCACACAGGTAGAGACTTCTAGGCATTCCACAGCTGTACTGGGTGGATAGGAAGATAAAACAAACATTTTCCTTTATCTGATCATGTGTAAATGAATGATTCAACTGCTATATCAGTGATCAGATGATTGCTAAATGGTTCTTCTCAACTTCTACCAATGGCCTGATGAAAGGAATTAACACTGACAGTGATAAGTTGTTTTCTCAGGCATTGAGACTTCATGACAAGAGAGGATTTCTTTTGTGGTCAGAAGACATTTTATCAGTTGAATATTGTTCTTCATTAAATGCATTAGAGGCGTCCAAGGATTTGCCTGACATTTAAGCAACTTCTGGTTTATCCTTTTACCTCTCCACAGTGATGTGGATCACCTCTCTTTACTGAATGCACAGGCTGTAATGCAGATCAATTTGTTCACCATCTTTCCTCTGTCACTTATTCTGTTACATTTATCTCAGTAATTCATTACAGACCTCACCTAATCTGTCTCCAGGTTTTGAGGGTTCTTTAATGTAAATGTGTTTGCTCAAATATGTCAGGCTTAATGGACATGTTTTAGGATGATGCATGTCAGAGTTAATGTATTTACCACATTAATCAGACTTGTTTCCTTCACATCTATTTCCATTCCCTGAGAATGAGAAAACATGAATTCATCAGCTGTTTACTTAGTACTCCAGTAAAAACACTCAAAGTTTTAGAGTTTACACAAAGGTGGATAAACCCAAGTCTTTTGGGCTATCCAGCATTCTTCCTTCTCTTACTGGAAGCTTGGTGCAAGCTTATTAAACAAGCAGATGAACTACTATTGTTTTCATCAAGCTTCATCAATTCATAGGCAATTGGATAATATAATTAAGCATTATGAGTATGGATATTAAACAACACATTCAGAAGTTAAGTTTGAAACACACTTATTCGGTTCCAGCATTCATCAGATCTACATTTCAGAAAGAAACCAAGAGAAAAAAGGCAGATGACACTGGAGCAGACACCGGAGCAAGGATCTGTTGATTAGAAATGGTATTGGTGTGGGACAAAGAGGCAGACTTTATATTGTGGTCTACATTTATGGGGAGTCACATAACGAGGCAGCACACAAGCAGTAAAGAGTGACAACCAGTTTTAAACGACACAGGTGAACAAACATGAGGGGAAAAGTGAGTAAAATAGTGTCTTGGCATTAAATTGGTATATCTGCTGGAAAACCATACAGAAGAACCGGACAGAAAAGAGGAGTCAGAGACAAATAGATTTAAGCTGGGATACTGGAAAGAATGCAGGTCCTTCTTCGCATAGAAAAGTCTGCTTGTGAAGTGTGTTTTTTTTCTTTTCTCATACATAGTTTCATAGTATGGCTACTGGGTGCTGAATAAAACAATATCAGAATACACAGATAAGGCTATCATCTTTAGTATTTTGATACCTCAATACAAATAATTATAATGCTGACATTTCATTTTAAGTCAAACTCACATCTACAACGTGATGTATGTCCTACATTCGCTATCAGTATATCTGTAAAATCGTTACCAAGTTGCTAGCGACTTATCTATAAAACTTGCTGTGAAGGACATTCCTGGTTTCCACTGCAAATGTAGCTTGATCACTTTTCTTTGCTGCATATAAAGCTTAAAGAGGTGGACTTTAAAGCACAACACAACACATAAATACCAACAACACTTCCTGTCTGGAGCATTAGACATCTATGGGATTCAACCAAATGTTCTCTAAAGAAAAAGAAACTCCAAAAAGTTGCTCCAAAGACAGACCTTCCTTTTTCTGCCCAGATTGGCTCTAAATTAAACTGCAAAACCGTTTTGCAAGGTTGTTCTTGGAAAGTAGAAAAAAAAGATTATAAAGCCTGCTATAAGGCAGATGATTATCAGGAACTTTAATGGAATTGAGTGCTGGGCTACAGCAGAGCTACAAAAGAATCCCTTGACCTCAGAGTGTGTTTTTGTTCTAGCACAAAGCAGCAAAGTCTACAATGCACTTTTAATGTTGCTTTGATAGTGTGGAAGCCCAACCCTCTATCTAGCTAGAGACTTTTCAGAACCTCTTTAAGTATCTGCAGGCATTTTTTTCTGTATTATAGAAAAGCCAGTATCTACAATGCTCCCACTTAATGTTGGATGAATCAATTTTGAGCAACTGACCTGGACCTCTAAAGAAAATTTGGCAAAAATTAGACCCAAGTCTTTCTTCAAAGTTTCAAAAATACTGACTACATTTTTCTTCATAATCTTCATCTGGCTCTGAATTTCACCTGAAATACTCCAAACAAACAATAGGGGTCAATGCCACAGTTTGATAATTTCTTTCCAAGAACTGTGAATCTTTCTACTGTGGATTCTAACCCCAGCCTGCCTCAGGAAATTAACTCCCCACACAATTTCAGTAGGTAGCATCTGCTGCTTCCACCGGGGCATATAGTACCAACAACACCCAAGTACATTTTGGATTGCTTCTACCAATTCTTGCATTATCAAATGTTTGCTCTCTAGAGTACCTGCTCAAGAAAACTACAGGTCTACTCAGATCTTTTAAATTTATTTTATTTTTACCAGTGATGTCATTCTGAGGGCAATACCTACCTGCCGTGACGTCCCTGATGCCAAAATTCAACAGACTTTTATTAAAATATGACTCTGGCCTTTAAGTTCAATTGGTGACATATTAAAGATAACATTTGACAGCAAAAAACTTTCCAGTTCAATAAAATAATTCCTTTAGATGACCTGTCCATGCTTTCATTTACTCCCTGAACTTCAGTGCTTTGGACTACAGTGATTGTTTGATTCATTTAGAAATTGCTAAGGATAGAATGATCACTGGAAATCCACTATGGTGATTAAACATATTTACACATAGAAATATCTGTGATAAAAAAAAATCATCTTTCTTTGTACTGACACCTGAGTATAAATTTAAGAATAGACTTGAAACCTTCTCAGACGTCTCATCAGCCAATTTAGGCTAGTGAATATATGTTGAGATTGTGTTTTCTCTGAAGCTTGAGTCTATCATTAGAATAAAGCATATTCAATGTTTCCTTGCTTCTCTAGTGAATTTGTCACCCATTTGGGGTAATAAAGAGAAAAGGAAACTGGATGTAGAGAAATGATTATCATGCAGATTTCAAACATAGGGTTTGATAAATCACCAAAGTGTTGATGTCTGAGAAAATGTCTTTCCTCCTTCAGCCCCAACATAGGGTTTTATCAACACTGAAGAATTAGATGAATAATTATGACTAGTTTTCCTCTTCATTATAGATATATATTCCTAAAAAGAAAACAAGGTCAGGAACCTTTTGATTTGTGTTGGGACCTGTATAGCCAAAACACTTTTGTTCCTCCAAAGTGCCTGTATTTTAGCCATAAGAGATGAGTATTATAATCAAGGAAACTATCTTCGGTATGAATGCTACTGTATACTATAGTATTCTCATGTGAAGCTGTCTGAAAGAATTAATTCTTTGGTAATTAGCATTTGTTTTCTTGTGCCATGGATTTTTGACTTTTCCCTTGAAGCTGTTTATCAATGAAAACTCTTAATACATTATAATTAATGCAATCACACTTCTGGAGTGGCTGCTAATTTGAAACAGTACTTGAAATATGAAACATTAAACTTCCTCACAAATGCTTTTTTCTTCTCAAGATGTCCCATTATTAACTTCTCTATGTAAAGCTGTCGTTTGCAAATGCCTCGTAATTTTTTTGGCTATTGTGACAATGGGGAATTTCAAGACAAACACTGACAGTTGGGGGAAACAGAATTCTTTCTCTTTATAAAAGGAAGGCTTTTTTTATGTTTACATGGGAGTAAGACTGGCAGGAGCTTGACACATCATCTTTGCATTCAATAAAAGAATTTTATTTATAGGAATATTCAGAGACCCTGCTGTACCTGTCTGAGCTGGGGAGTCTCTCATGACATAAAGAGAAAGTCAACCTTTTTATTGTGTCCTTTCTCTTATTAGGTACTTCAGCATTTCTCGCTTCATCGCTCTTTCAAAACCCAACTACTTTATTGCAAAGAGCTTGAAGAAGGAGCTCTGAGGATGCCTGGACCTGAAAGTGATAATCGTGGATTCTTAGCTCGCCTGTCTGTGGGAAGTGGGAGCACAGGTAGCATCTGTGCCAGCTGCGTCACATTTGGCTTCCTCACTGACAGTACAGCAAAAGCATCCAGAGTATAACATATTTTTGGTTTAAATTTTTAAAATATTTTAAATATATGTTTAAGTACAATACAGCACAATATAAATGACAGCTTCGTATATAAATGATCATGTGTTCCTGAAATACAGGTATACTAGAAGGGAAATTTTATATTACTGTGCATTCTTGTATTCTTTCCATTTAGCAAATCCAAAGAGTCAGCAAAACACTTAAATTTGTTTAGATCAACAACTGACAATAAATTAAAGCCCTAGCAACCGGCATTTTACACATTTTTTCTTTAACACACCCAGGAGTGTCTCATTATTAGAAAGTGATGAACCAGCATTGTCTTAAATGATACGAACCCTGAAGACTGTTCAGTTGTATGTATCTTATTTATTAGCTAACTGGGCAGAACTGATGCCAATTTAGGTATTTTACAGTGACAACTACAGCAACATGCGTTTTTCTTAGTATGTAAAGAACATCTTCCCTGCTTAATCATAGCCTTTCTACATCTTCTATACATTCAGCTCCATTTTGTTAAGTTTAGATCAAACCCAGTAGAACAAACTCTAGTAGAATTAAGTACAGCTACAAAACCACAGTGAATTTTGTTTTCTTAAAACAACTACTTACGATGGTGGAGAATGCAGTAAGAAATTAATTTAGAACCCACTGAACTTTTCAAGATTTCAAAGATGTTTCTGTTCTGGAAGAACCCCCAACACTGTGAAACTGCTCTATGAAAGCAACAGACCAAAAGCCTTCACCAGGATGAGAGCTGCCCCCTTTGATCACAGTAAGGACCTGGGTCACTATCATGTGCTTGATGGCAGTGAGGGCACAACATTTACAGAGCCATCCTTCCTGTATAATTCCCTTCTCCTTCTGACAACCAGAAGCTTAGGAGTTGATGACAAAGAAAGCTGAATCTAGCTCTCTCACACCTTGGGTAATTTTCTATACCAGCAAGTTCTCTGTAACCTTCACAAGTTCTTCCTTGTGCATGTTTTTCACTAAAAATCTGAAAATATTTCACATCAATTCAAAGAAAGTTTTGAGAATTTTGGGGTGGAGGCAAAATAATTAGTTCAGCCTGATAATCTTTTTCATTCAAAGTCGGATCCTTATACTCTTGACTTACTGCTCCGTACAGATCTCAAACAGACTTCTGCTTTGTCCCCCATTGCCTAATAAATATTTTAACATGTACTGAGGTTAAAAATTAGAACATGCCAATCAAGAAGCAGGGTGGATGGTGCTACCCTCCTGAAAAGTGTAGAGCAAAGGCAACTTTATTTTCAGTGGCAGCTTTAAGGTGTTCTGAACAGACACCTGGTTTGCTACTCCTTCTGATGTAGTTTATGACAGTAATTATTCTGCTATTCAGAATTTTATTCTGAAGTTTACTAACTCAAGGCCATATGACAGAGTTGCAGTATATCAGCATTATTCCCCCTGAAAGTATCATGCATAACAACCCTTGAGTTTAGCCACTATATATAACCCACTAGTTTTGGAGGCTGAAATTATCTTTCTTAGCCAGATTCCAAAGTCCTTCTGTCAGGCATTACTTTGATCCACAATTGGTAATAGTACTTATCTTTTATATAGTTGGTGAAATCTCACTTTCCAGGAACAGAGCTAAATGAGTGCTAAAGCTGACATTAGATAGGCAAACAAATAAAGTAATGAGATTTAAACATGTTTTTTTCCAAGAACTGAGACAGCAACAGAATCCAGTGTAAAATATAATTTTGTACCTATCACATGACTCTGACTTGTAGTCCTTGTCATGGTGTCCTCGTCGTCTTCTTGCAGGTTTTCTGTGACTACTTTAGCCTGTACATAGTACAACAACAAAAGTGAAGAACATCTGTGACTCTGTTTACGTTGCTTCATGATAACTAGAGAACACCTTCTCAGAAATAAATCAGAGTAAAGTTACAGGGCAGCGAAGAGTGGAAGCATACAGCCTGTCTTTTAACTTCATTCAAAGTCACAATATTCAGCAGTCAAAAAATACCCTTGGAAGATACAATTCCTTAAAAGAAGAAGTCTTTTTCTGCATTTAAAAAAAAAAAAAAAGCTCAGGTCTCCTGACCTCTGTTTCTCTCTAGAAAAACCATGTTTCAGATTCTACGCTAAAAAAACATGAACTTCATATGTGATGTGGTATCTCTCTAGTTCAGTTCACAAACACTGAACTTTGGCATTTTTGTTTCCACCTCTGTTTAAAAGCATTCATTAGCTAAACAGAGAGAAAAACTTCATTTAAGAATGCAGTGCACACTAAGATCCTGTATGTACTATTCAAGTATGTGTTATTCAAATCCCCTAGATATTCTATCTTTCAGATGAATGCATATTTTTGCTCTGTTCTTCTGCACTCCTATTTCCAAAGTGCATATATAATCTGAGTATCTTCCTAGCATACAGTGAAAACCTCCTCTGTTACATGCCATCGGAGGCCATAATTCAGATTCAGGGACATATTTTTCTGCCACACTACATAAATCAAACAGGAATGAAGATACTTTCAGGACGATGAGAGGAGGGAAGCCAGCACTGCAGAAAAAATTACTTTCAGTATCTCAGAGACCTTAAATTATTTGTTAATCACTCTCTGCTGTTTTAAACCGCATACAGCACATTCACAGTAACATTAAATATGTTCTATAATCTAAACCAGTAGAATTTATCATCATTTGCATGACGTATTTTTGATCACAGTATATATTCTGCTTGTCTGGTTTACTCAAGTAGCCCTATTGACCTCTTGTGACTAGCCTCAGTAAGTCATGAAAGGCTCGCTCTCTGTATTTATAAAAATGCATTTATAACCTCTTAATCCCAGAGATCTGATGAAATCTTTTTTTCTTCTGAAATGAGGCTCTTAAGGCTATGGAAAATGAAGAGGAGAGTATGTGGTCATTTGGCATCGAATTGTGGGTAAAACAATTTCTCACATTTGCATATTGCGTGGTGGTATGTGCTGATGAGACATTTCACAATATTAGGATAGATCTCTGGGTATTCCCCAAACACCCAGACTGTAGACAGACAGTGCTATACAAAACTCTGGGTGTCTTGATTTTGGTGCCACGCTTCCACCTCACAAAGTAAAGCCCATGGCTTTTCTAAATTACACTGGGCTGTAATAAAATCACAAAGATGAAATGAAGCAGTGCAGCACAAAAATGATTGTATCTCACCTTAAGCTCCAGCCAAGGACATGAAAAAGTATTGGAGAATGTGGAATATCCTTGGTGTGGGCTAAAGTGTTATGTATTTCTGTTGGCTGGCCTTTAGAGCAAAGTGCTTTTTTGATGAACACTAACGGGAAGCGTATCCCTCTGAAGGTGAATGCACAAGGCCGCCATTGGTGGAACATTGCTTTTTCCATAAATTCAGTGGCAGTCAAGCAATAACATTCTTTGCATGAACAGAAATCAGAGGTAATTGTTGCATATGTTATGGCATAATAGTGCCCCAAGTCTTTACCTGGCACATCATAAGAGAAGAGATTTAATCATCAAAAATTAAATAGGCTTTAAAGGAAAAACTTGCTAGAAAATTAATGTTAAGAAATGCTACGGCCAGGATTTAAAGAAGCAGTATATATATGATACGCAGTTTTCAAATACACCTTCTGCACTGAACCACCATTACTAAATACACTTTGCATTGTTCAAAACAGAAAAGAAATCTTCTTAAGTTTAGGGCTTTTGAAAAGATAGATGCTGTTTTCTCCAAAAGTATTAATTTTGTCTTTTTACAACTAAAAAAACCGCACAACACGCCATTCTATTGCATATGACTGTTTTAGTCACAGCTATCTCCCAGTCCTTTGCAATCTGCTTCAAAGTGAGCAAACACCAAAGAATAGCTGGAAATCATAGTAATAAGATGCATGAACTTTGAATTTAAAGATTTTCCATTGTTTTTCTTGAAGAAGTTGGGAGGACAAGATTAAATATCACATACTGTGAAATCTTAAGGTATATCTCGTTCATAAATTAGCATTAAGAATTTTAAGTACCATTTTTAATCTCATTATTCTAGATGTCCTTAGTCTTTTGGCACTAGCTATTTCTTTCAGGATTTAAGTTCCACAAAAACCACAATATGAAACTCACAGCGATGAAGCATATAATGTAACTTAATCTTCAAAACAATACAAAAAATGCTTTGATTCCCAGTGAACAAAAAAGTGTATTGTATAGGACAGGTAATGCCTTTTCCCCATGACTAACATATCCTTAAAAACTAATAGTATAATTAGCACTTCTCCATTATTTACTTATATTAAGGACAATCTTTGTAGTTCCCTGATAAAACAAAGAGTGTGTTTCTTGATGATATACTTAAAGTCCTAAGAGACTATTATTGCTGCATTTAGAAAGACTTCACAAAATGACAGACAAAAAGCACAGCAAATTATTGCAGCATTAGAAAATAATAAGCTAGAAAGAAATTGTAGAAGCAACGTGTAGAGTTTTTTGTACTTCTGCACAGCGAAGATATACCCTAAGCTGTCAGGACCATATTAAATGGGGCATAGTTAAACTGAGTGGCTCTGATAAGGGGCTCTGCTTTGCTATCAAAGTTCTAGATCAGTTGGATTGAATTTCCTGCATATTGCACATTTCCAGACTTTCATTCTCTCTCTTTCCTTTCAGTGACACTACAAGGACAGCCTTAGATATGCTTATAATTTGTGGTTTTATAATGCAGGAGACATCTACATTTTCAAAGAAGAGGTGATACCACAGGAGTCAGGAGGAAAAAGTTTTCCAACACATTCATTCTGCATACATTCCCCATAAGTTTTAAAAAATGACCTTGCAGACGTTCTTAGGAACGACATCTGCATTAAAGTAAAAAAAACATTTGCCTGAAGTTGAAACCATGTGTGGGATACTTTAACCTTAGGCACCCTAAAAAACAGTATTTAGCTAAGAGTTTTTCCAGTTCTCGTTAGGAAGCTTTTTAGAATTGTTTTTGCCCCTGAAACACATCCCAAATAATTTGTATTTCAAATTCTCTCAGATGAAATAGTTGCATGTGCTGTACTTCAATAACTCAGTTTTATTGGAACAACAAAAGTAATAGCCTCAACTCCATGCTCAGTATTATATTTAGCGCAAGTTTTCAGCCTATTTTGTGAAATTTGGCTTATTGTTAATAATCATCATAATTAATATGGTCAAGACGGCTATCAGGAATGAGAAGAGAATGCTCATTGAGTTAAAGCATCTCTGTTCTCCTGGTGCTTTGACTTTAAAATATCATGGGAAAGGTCCTTGCTAGGCAAGAAATTGCTCACTAAATTCCAAGGTTAATTATTAGAAACTTCACAAGGAAGGGCACCCATTCAATCTGACTTTAGGTTACAATCCTAGACTCTGTGTGTATGCTACTCCATCCAGAAAAGATAGCCACTCACATAACCTTTCAAGAAGCAGAATCTAAAAGCTAACAGAAAATCAAATTATTTTTCTTCTAAATTGCAACTTTCCTACTCTCTGGGTAAATTAAAGTATCAAGTACAGTTAATACCTTATTGAAGCATAAAACTAACTACAGGCCATTAACAGGAAAATTTTCCATGGTACAAAGAGAGACATGGGTGAAATGTATGTTTTAGCTTTTAAAAGACTCCCTCTTATGTGACAAATATTCCCAAATGCGGTGAAATACTTTGCCTCTTTCCCGCCAGCACTGCACTTTTCAGCCTTATTGATTTCTATAGTGTTCAGAGGAATGTTTAACACTGGCATGCAATTTCCAAGGAAAGAGGAAAAAATAAAAAAAAAAAAGCAAATGGTCTTATTATTTCACTGTATTGCAGTATGATTATAGCATCATTGTGCATATATCTCCACTGGAATTGAATTGCCAGGAGAAGCAGTAGAATCTTCATGACTTGCTGTATAATCTGGCCTATAGTCAAGCTGCCAACTTCCGTATTAATTCACAATTTCCTAGCTACACAAAATCTTTCTACCATATATAAACACTTACTATCCTGTCTGTCTGTACTTGCAATAAGGAACACATCCAGAAGTTAAAAAGAAGGCAATAATGTTTTCATGTACTAAAGCACTTACCAGGGTCTGATTCTGCATTTCCATATCAGCTTTTGTGTTGCTGTTTTTCTTGTGGTTTCCTTGAGAGCTGATAGAGTTGCCGTGAAGAGAGGAGCCCTGGGAGCTGCCCTTCGACACACTCCTGTAGGAAACATTATTTGATCCACTTTCTGTCTGCTGAGCTGCTTTCTTATCAGCTCTGCAGGTAGAGAGTGATTCCTCTGATAAATTACATTGCCCTTCTTCAATCACTCTACTTTTCCATTCCTTTAATGTTTAAAGTAACCTCTCTGTATCTTTCTGTCTCTAGACCTTTGAGTGATAAATGTTTCTAACTAGCCTTGATCAAATCTGTCACTTGCAATTTCAGGTAGTATATCAATTTAGTCTTTCACGTATAATGATTTATATTATATTTGGGACTGCTGTGGGGCAAACGTGCAAACACACTATAGCAATTGCTAAGTTCTTCTGTGACCAAAAGCTGTGGTAGTTAGAAATGTAATTAATTCTGACTAGTTACCAAATATATACTTGTTGGTTACAATACATGAAGATGGAATACATTAAAACATGTACCTAATTATCCTCTATCTTTATACACCATCTGCCTAGATTCTTGATTTCTGGAACCATTTGAATTTCTACCAACTTGGGTGTAACTTGCGATTCTTTAATTTCAGAGGCCACTGGTTTCATTAAGAAAGTAACATGAACAGAATTATCATCTCATTATTAATGTTTTTTCCTGTAATGTTTTAAAGTCCTGATAGTGTACCTACTGATCGCTACTACACATTGTTAATCAAAAAGGAAAATACATTGAACTTAGCATCTGAGCATCTGTAAAGCTACAATGCACAACACCACATCCCAAATTGTGTTCTGAAGTTTTACCTGTTTAGAAGCTCTTTCATGAAACTGTCTTTTGGCAAGTATGTAGCTGTGGTGGAACCTTTGACTTGCTCACACTCAACCTCACCAGGCATGTCTCGTGAAGGTTTCATAATTTTGCTCTCCATGACATCAGCTAAAATGTCACCATTGTCTGTTTTCTGGTTAATTTCATTTTCTACTTCACAGTGTTGTTCCATTTTCTTTTTCTCTTTTCTTCTCTCTAATTTTGCCTGCTTAATTCCAAATCCTGAAACTTTTATATCTTTTTTTTCTATCTTTGTTTTAGGAACATCAGTTTTTCTGCTACTCAGTGCTGGGAGCTTGCTCTTCCGAAAGCCAAACCAACTCGCTATAGAGGGCCCAGTCTTCTGTTTAGTCTCCGCAGTGGGGGATTTGGTTTGTCCCTGACCCTTTTGCACATTTTCTTGGATGCATAACATGACTTTCTCCTCTATGGTAGGCTGTAGAGCTGGTGAACTCAAAACATCGGTAACCTTCTCAGAGGGTTCTGCTAACTTTAAAGACATTTGCTGTCTTCGTGACTTTGTTACTTCTAGTTTATGAGGACACTTTATTCCATCCGAGCTTTGAAATGACGAAACTTGTTTGGAAGATACAGTAGCTGATGTTTCTAGATCCAATTCTGCTGGCAGAACACTTTTTTTACTTAGAGCTTCGTGTTTAAAACTTTCAGTGCTTTTCTCACTCTGGACAGACAGACTGCGTGCATCCTTCTGAGAAAATGGTTTGTTTCCATCACATTTTGAAGTGTTGTGAAACAAGTCTACTTTTGAAGGTGATCTGAAGGGCAGTTTGCTTGGACTTCCATGCTGGCTATTGCAACTACTCATATTTCCAAGAGAACCTTGTCTAGAATAAGAATTTTCTGTGGGTTTAGGAGTATATGAAAGAGTCTCTGGTGTCACTGCTGACCCAGGAATGCCCTTGATTTGAAGTCCTTCCATGGCCGAGTTCTGCCTTGTTAGAGAATTTCCTCTATCAGAAGTGTTTGTAATTATCTGAGTCCGTACCTTTCCAAGACCTTCTGCCACAGGGGCAGATGGCTTTTCCCCTGTATGAATGCTAAAACTCTGACTACGAGCTTTTGCTCCATTCATGCCCAGAGCAGGCTTCAAGTGCGACTTGTTGCTAGAAGAAACGGATCTCTTAACTAATTTGTTTTCTAATCCATCTACTCTGTCTACCACCAACCTGCAGTTTTCATGTGAATGAGGTGATGCTGTGTCCATACTAAGTCCCACGGTAAAATTAGTTTTTACTTCGGTATCCGCCGTAGAGTCTTTTAATTCAGCATCCGTTGTGCCTCTAGTGGTTATACTTATAGATTCATTTTGCTTGTACTTAGTGGAACTCACATTACTTTTGGAAGCTGCATTTAGACTGTCTTTTTCCTGCTTCCCTGGTACAGTGGAGCTCTTTCGGAGAAGTTGGGGAGATTTGACAAATAATTTCAGTCCTACAGGGAGACGGGTTTTCATTCCTTTCTCATTAGAGTTTTGGGTAGCGTGTGCAGTGTCACTACCATGAAACAGTGTTGACAACGGGGAATTGTTTACCTGAGACAGTAAAGGCTCGCTTGTGCTTGTTGTATGACACTGAGGAGTTGCGGGAAGAATATTTGGCATCTTTTGTGGCTGATCCATCCCACTGTCACTGGAAATAACTTTTTTGCTGGAATATGTGTTTTGTGAAGAACTTGTTTCCAATGACGGACAACCTAGAGAGAAGGACCTGGCTGTTTGAAAATCTGTGTTGGAAAACTCACGATTCCTGTGGAGACCCAGCTGATTAGGGCTTTTTGGGCAGACTTGCTTTGTGGAAACTTTGGAAAGTCCTTGGCATGCACTATGGGCTTGCTGAGATATGCATTTATTTTGCATAATTGCTTCTGCATTTTCTTGAAGGTAAGATAATTCAATTTTGGCCCCAGAAGATACATTTTTTGCTTGCATTTCATGACTAGATTGATTATGAAAGCCAGAGTTCACAGTTCCTTTTAATGGTGATGATTTCAGTACATTTTTTGCAGTTTCACTGGGACCAGCTCCTCCTAACTTTACCGCTACGGATGGTGAATGAGCGTAATTAGGCCGAATCAACAGGGATGTTGACCTGCCTGGAGGAACGGGTGGGGATGGTGATCGGGCTTCTACAGATGCTAAATCGCAATGAAAGTCTCTGGTTGGAGGTTCTCTGTAGTCACTGGGCTCTATAAGGTGCTGAGGCAAAAGCGGTGATGCTGGACTCTGACTCTTTGGATACTTTGACCCGTCGCCTCTGCCTGGACGTTTCAAGCCTGGCAGGAGGTGGGCAGGAGGCTTTGGAACCTGGAAGTTGACTTTTGAGTCAAAATTACGAGGTGGGCTTTGTGCCTTTTTGAATTTTGAAAGCTTCACAGGTGCCAGAGCAGGTGATTTTTCAAGGGTTGCAGGGCCCACTGATTGAGCTACAGGTGTCTCCTCGCTCTGTGTCATCACAGTTTTTTTTGGAGAAAATTTACCTCTGCTGGGTATTTTAGTCAAGTTTGGCTTTTGATTGATTCCTGCTTGCACAGTGGAGCTTGAATTGGCCTTGTATGATACATCATACACTGGCTTCACTAGTTTTTGTCGGGGAGTATTTTGCAGTGTCACTCTTCCACAGTGTGAAGATTCACTGCGGGCCATGGGGACAACTGTATTTTTATTGCCAGTATTATCTTCAGGAGTCTGTTTCTCCATTTCATCTCCAGGTCTTTCTAAAGCAGTGTAGTTTCTAGCATTGGTTCCTGTCTGCAAATCAGTTATTCCCTGAGGTATAAGGTCAGTATATTCTGCGCTGGACCTAGTTTGTGGCTGGTTGATTGAAATTTCATTTCTTGTTACAGTGACAACTCCAGTTTGATGTGAGCTGAATTCAATAGGCTCACCATCCTCAGCATCGAATATTACGGTAATGCACTCTTCAGAAGAGGTCTTTTTTACAATCTTTTGTTGTTTAATGAAATTACATGTCTTTGGCCTAATGTCTGAGTGAGCAGATATGTTTTTTTCCTCTTTGTCAGTAGATACAAACTGAGAATTCTCTGTGACTTTGAGCACTTCAGAGGTCTTTGTGTACTTCTCAGTAAACGGAGTTGCTAATAAATCCAATGGACTTTTCTCATCACTGCTTTCTATATGCAATTCATCCAAGACTTCATTGTCATCAGTATCTGAAAGCTGAAAATTAAGGTCCTTCCAGCCCATATTAGCATGATTTTGATTTAACTGTAACTCAGGAAGCTTTGCTCTGGTGCACGATTTTACTTCTGCCTGAAATCCACTGACAAAACTTGTCAATTTTTCAGGTCTCTCCTTTGAATTAAAATATGAACTTCTTTCTGGCAAACGTTTCCTATTAGGATCCCAGTCAAAGAGACTGTCAGAAACGCTGTGAGTTAATTTGTTACAATAGGTCCTGCAGTCTTTGCTTGGTACTTCTTGCAACAACAGTAAGGATGAAGAGTCGTCATCTGCATCATCATGTGAATCTGAATCATAAGAGAAAGTTTTGTTATGTTCAATGCAAATACTTCCCATTTCCATTGGCTTACAATGAGTCTGTTCGTTATGGCTGCCACATTTAACTCCAGGGGAATATATTCCTTCATTAGAGTTCATGCAATCTTTGTAACCCCATTTCGATATTACTGAAGGTGATTCAAGTAATATTTTTTGCTTCTGTAATTTCTTCAGCCCTTCTAAGATATGGTTTTCCTTGATACGAGTTGGAGGTAGATCATCTGCAGGACTTGAAAGGTTGCTTGGGAGTGAAGAACCAATGCTTATTCTTTTATCCCAGCTCACGGATGACTGTTAAAACAAAATAAAACTCACGTATTACTCAAAAATGCTGTTAATAAAAACTGTTACCATTTTAGTAAAGAGATTTAGGAGTTGCACAGAACATTACATTTCATCCATTGCTATTAATAGTAATGTTCTTTTTTAATAAAGGATTTCATAGTGGTGTGAAGGCTGCAGAGCACTTAAAACCTCTAGGAAGAACAATATGAATGGAAGGATTAAGATAAAGACGAACAATTTGGATTGTGAAAAACAGAATAAATGTCAGAATAAATGAGGAAACTGTGAGCAAATTGGAGTGATAGAGGAATTGTTAAAAAAATAATTAAAAGAGGGAAGAATGAGAGGGAGGGAGACACTGGGGAGAGAACCCTTCCTGAGTTTAGTGAAAACTGTTTTAAATATAAAAGAGAGAAAAAGTGAAAAAAAAATCTCAAATAGGTAGCTTTTCAATTAATCTTGTTTCTGCTGAATTTAAGCTAATAAATGAAGAAAATGATTTTGATTTACCCTTTTGCTGCATGTCTTTCCGTCATTCCAAGTGTAGGAGGAACCACTGGAATATTCACTGCAAGCACTTGAGAGGGAGAGTTCACTGCTACTACAGCTGCTCCGGGGATACAGGCGGCTAGGACCCGTCGTATTTAATTGACTCTGGCATTTTAGGACAGGTATACTGGATTTCACATTCTGCTGGCATTCCTAAAATATGAGAAGAAATAGAAATATCTTATGGGTGGAAGAAGATCATTTAAACTCCCCTTGATTAAGAAGGACAAAGAAGAAGCGAGTAAGCTACTTGCACCTTCCTGTTACGCCATTAGCATCTGGTGAATTTAATACAGAGAACTAAATTAAAAATTGCTAACGTTTTCATTTGTCGGGGGAAAAAATCCACAATCCTCCATTCTTTCTTCTCTATTCTTGAACCAATATTCTGCTCTTCTTTTGCTAAATATTATTCTGAGTCTATTTGAGTTATGCTTTGTACATAAGCAGCATGCTTCAGTAAGATACAGAATACAAAGTTATAAGAATACAAGTACATCTTGACAACTGCATTATAGCCCTACAATGTAACAGATGAGGCTGTACACCCTGGACAAGGTAAATTAATTTAGTATCCCAACCAGAATGTCCACTGAGAATGGAATCTCTCCATTACAGTCTAATTTTGGTTTCCTATCTAGTTCAAAGCTTTGTCTAAGAAACTCTCTGACGTAGGACAATCCATCTTTGTGTCGCTCGCAGACAGCTGAAGTCTCTTGCTTATGCAATTTATTGACACTTTATGGCTGCCTTTAGTACTTGTGTAGTTATCGCCCCTCTCCAAATGCAATTTCGGCTGACTGTGACTAAGTGCCAGCTTTGAGGAAGAGAGTAATGAAGAGCAGATAGCACTTTAGGTAAAATATTAAACCTCTGTAGGAGTATCTAGGATGCCTTTAATTTGTTTTCAAACTAATACTCTTGTGCCTAACAGTGTTAGAGCTTCTTTAATGTTAAGTGCCTGCACCATTCTGTTATGCTATTCTCCAGTTTCCTCGCAGAATCAGACATCTTTTTAATTACCAGAAACACCAGACAGAGTGACAAGACTCTGTTTCATAAAACTTTGCTTTGGATTTCATTAAGGCAGAATATAATTGTGCAAGCTCAAACAATATTTGTTGATTTTTGTATGTAGATATAGCCCAAATTAATTTTGCCTAGATGAAAATTTTACATTTATATTCAGGAAGACACAAGAAATCTGAAGTTATAGAATCCACAAAACAATTATTAAAACTGTATATGCAGCAGACACAACTTCTTCATGCAAAACTCTGGAAAAATGCTCAGTTTATAGGCAATTCTCATACACTAAAATGTTTGTTAGACTTCTGTTAATTTCTTCCATTTATTCCCTCATGTCCTTCCATTTATTACTACTAGGGTTGAACCTTTTTTCAGTTAAATGGGAGAGAGCAGAATCTTTACTGCTGAGGAGTTCATCAGTAGAGCTGTTCATTGCTCAACTGACATAATAATGTTCTGTTTTTGACAAACCTAACTACAGGGCAAATCATTATTCTCTGTCACAGGCAAAACCTATGAATGGGAAAATCATTTAGAGGTAGCAAGAGCACATTTCACCTCTGGGAGTTATTGGTACATGTTCTCCCAGGAAGTCAAATGGATGCAGGAGAAATAGCCTTTAAATCCTCTGGCTCTGGGAAGAATACATCTTTCAGCATCAGAAGCAGGCTGATGCCTGTGTTTTTGGCCCTGAAACAGACTTTCTCGCTTTGTTGAGACAAATTACTCTTTATTTCTGACATCGTGTTCCCATGGGAGACCCTTTCTCATCAGCCTCCTCAGCTATGACGGCGTCATTCCCTGTAAGGCTGACTGTATAGAGGCCAATGGCAGCATCTGCTTGTTCTGGCTATTTCGTTGCCTTTCAGCTGCGGCATTGGGAAAACATGTCATGTCAAATTTCTGGCCTTTATACTAGGCTATGTCCCAGTCATCATAGTGTTTAAGGGAAGGATGCCTGCAAAATCCTTTCCTATAAGTATCTCCTGTAGGACAAAAGAGGAGATCACAGCATAGTGACAAGTACTGCCTTCCCCTCTTGTCATCTTCAGCTACTCGGAGCCTTTCCACTCACTCACTTTGTTTCCTTTGCACCTCAAGAGAGGAGAAAAGCATTTGGTCCTACAGTTTTAGCAATGGGGAAAATGGAGATATCTAGGCAAAGTAAAAGAACAGTATATTACTGTAATCATCTTTATTGTTTAAGAGATGAGAAAATGTGCAAAAAATATCATGCCATTACAGATTCTGAAGTAGGATATCTACCCAATTTCTAGATTGCATTCAGATCACTAAAGAGAGAGTGGGATTTTCTCCTGCCATTTGCCTTTATTCTGTAAATTATCCGAGAAAGTACTTTGAATAGTATGTTTATGATGCATTAATTAAATATATTTAACTTGCATATGGGTCTATTAACTGAGATGGTGGAATTTTAATTTTTTGTAATCATGACTTTTAAGTCATTACCTTTAATGAAATTAAAGTAAAAAGGCCTCAATGTAGTATTACAATTTAAATACATAATTTTTGCTAGAAATCACAGAAAATTTAAAGATCAGATTACTAACAACACAAAACTCTGTATTACAAAAACCTAACCTGAAGGCTTAATTACATATAATGCAAAGGTTCATTAGCATTTTTGTGAACCTTTGAAACAATGCCTTTTCATTAAAGTATGCATTACAAAGGAGATTACATTTTTGTTGACACTACTATACTTCAAGATCAAAAGCACACACAGGTTCAATGTTCTGTTCTTGTTCTCTTTGTTTCCCTCTATCTTTATGTGACTTTTGTTTTTTAAGCTACTTTTCTCTTTGACAATGAAACATGAAAGCCACACTGGCTAACGTTTTGCCAAATAAGCACAAAGCTAACCCCATCTGAAAAAAAAAAAAAAAGCAGAGTCCATGAATTTTTAAAAGTTCATACATAATATATCATAAAAGTAGGATGAATAATACCATGTATGGGCTTTAATAAAAAGCTCCTTGACCATTTCTCAGAGATTCTGAGATGTAATCAATACCCAAAAAGGTATCTCGGGGACATTGCTAAGATTTACGCTTTTTTGCACAGAGTGACACTATCTGCTTACTATATCAACTGAGGACACAATATTGAATTTCAGAGAACAGAAGGAAGAAGAACTATTGTTATCTACCTCAACAGTGCTTCAATTCAGAGATCAGCTTTATGGCTCATCCCTGACACCAGACTTCAGAGGCGAAAAGGAGGGTTCCAAACGAGGGGTACAAGGACAGCACAAAAACTCACGTGAATCTGAGCCTCAGCAGTTCGAGATTGCACCAGGCTTCTGTTTCGTTCTACTTCTGAAAGCAAATCCCCAGATGAGAGGTCCAAGATGCGTGAATGGAGTTTCTGGGGGGGCAGAAGGGAATGAGCAAAGCATAAGCATTTGTCAAATATGCATCAGATCAGCATTTTTAAAATTCCAAACTCTGCGGTTAAATTTCAAGGGAAATGAAGAGCCCGAGGTAAAAGGATTTGTTCTAATTTGAAATGTTGCTCTTTGTGCTTAGTTTATCCAAGACTTCCTGTCTGCAGAACAGATCATTCTTCATCCAAAACAAACTCTACTTTTTCTTCTACTCACATTTTTGCAACTTATCATTACTTCACATACAACAATGACAAATGAACACAAGTCCCACCATTATCCATAGAGTTTGACAGGTTTCAGGAAAAAAGCATAAAAATGAACTACAGAATTAACATTTATAAATCAATCAACCTGTTAATGTTATTTTATTTACGAGCTGTTACACCTTGAGTGAATGATTGCAAAAGTGACCCTATTTTTAAACAGCATTGATCTGCTGAAGGCCTCCTTTGCACACATTTTAACTCAAAGTCATTAATGTCATCTGTTAGGAACAATTAATGTGAATAGAAAATAATTGCATCAGGGAACTAGGGACTCAGAGGATTTTGTGCATTAATATTCACATGCTGTTCGATTATATACACAGTTCTTTTCTTAGTTTTGCTCAGAAGGATGGCTAAGCTTGTGCCTTTTCCTCCATGTTCACCTGTATACTAATTACTAAGCCTTTCAGTGTGCATTAAGCCTGATTTCTTTTAATTGCAGTTTCGATAAAATCCATGATTTATGTGAATGCCTTGGCCAATGACTTCAAAAGAAGAAATATCTCCAGTCTTGTCAGTCATTGGACCAACATATCATGTAACAGGCAGTACGGATCTGACTGATCACTGGAATCAATGAAAAAGGACTTAAAAAACCCCACAAAAACCAAACAAAAGGACTTTGGATTAGTGTCTTTCCATCTTCCCATTAATTCTCCAGACTTGCAACCTGAGAGACCACATCTACCTCCTCCTCAGCACCAGGGCGTTCAGCTGGGAGGAACAAATGGTGCTGACCCTGCTAGGCTGATCTGGCTCTTGTCAAGGCTGCACGAGTGGCCCATCAACCTTCCCATCCAAAATGCCTGGTCAAAGAGGAAAAAAAGACTCTGTAGACACAAAAGCCCTTCCACGCTGTGCAGTAGTAGTCATGGTAAGACAGTTCTTTGCAGGGCCCTGAAACATCAGTCACACAGTATCTTATGGCCAGCTACTCCCCAGCCTGCTCTCTTTGTACCCACTACAGAAATTCATCTGCTGGAGAACAAACAGCCTCTGTTCCTACAGCCTCTGTTATTTATCTACATGCTGTGCTTCAGGCATCTATTCCAGAGAATCTAGCAATTTTTAAAAAAACCTACTAATTATAAATGTGGGAGTAACTTCTCAAGAGTTACATATTAATCCAGGTTTCATCATGAGGTATTATCTGTTGCAGACAGCTTATGGAAAATATTTTCAATGATCAATATTCTATATAAACATATTCTGTCTAACATATTGTTGAACAGATTAAAATGCTATAAGCACTCAGTATCCAAAATACTTTTCATCATAAATATTAACAACATCCAGGCTATGTGTTTTTTAACAGCAGTGATGCCCATTGCCTATTATTCAGTGTGGACCTTTTAAAGTGTTATTACTAGAGTTACTGTCAGGTGTTCGTTCAAGATTTAAGCTCCAGGTAAAATGCCTTCCCAAACTCACAGATGTACTGACTTAGTATATGTGTTGTTCTTGACAATAATTCCAGCTGCATTGCTGAACCACCAGAGAACTCCACTGTTTTCAGAATAAGGAGTCACCAATGTTCTGAACAAGTGCCATACTTGTTCTTTGCAGTAGAACTAATTACCTTCTCCAGTGAAACCGGTCACCTGATTTTTGCTTCCAGAGATTTTTAAGCAGAAGCCACGCTAGCCAGATCCATGCATTAGAGACAATGACTGGGGACATCTGAGATGGATGAACGTTTATATTTGAACATTTATTTTCCCAGAAAAAAGTATCCTAGAAATAGGGCTATAGGAATTTTACTGTTGTACAATTGTCTTCCCATTTTTCCAGCAAGGTGTTTTAAATATTTCATTGCTTAAACAGGGACATACGTGCATCTCAATATGGGAAACTAAATATACACCTATAATGTCATCCAGTGGAATTTCATGTGCTGCTGTTACTGTCCATATCAGACATAAGAACAGAGATCAGCCCAACTGGAACAGGCAGAAAACAGAAAAAAAATCTGGCCAGATGAGGCACATCCCAGTAGAGCACGCTGTAAACAGCCTGCAGTTACAGGGTCCCTCCACACTGGCTCAGTGACCAGAAGGGCTGGGCTTCACATGGGTCGTGCTGTGTTTGAATCCTCTTTGCCAGCGTTAAATTCTGTGACTCTATAAAACTATAATAATAAAGGTGAATCAGCAGACTAAAATGATTAACAAAGAAGGAAAGCGTGTTCTCAAGATGTATAATGTGATTACATTTCTGTATCAAACAAGAGATCATCACCTTGGGAATATTCTCCCCCACACATATGCAAATAAACTAACAGACATACAGCCAGCACAATGACTAGCATTAACAAACAGCATAACAAAGTTTGAGATCATTAATTAAATATAGTCACAAAGCACTGAAGCAAGTCATCCAATTACAAAAGAAAAGTGATAAGAAAATTGTTTTTCTTTCATTTATTTTTTCTTTTTCCTTCTCCATTTTCTAATTCAAAAATGGGAAAAACTCTATTATTTGTTAAAAAACCTCATTAATGATCCATTTAAAATCAAGTAACAGATTGTGCTAACTATGTATCCTGATTCTGATTTCTTCTCAGATATGCAAAATGTACTGTGTCCTTCATGGTTATTTTCAGATGGCAATCACATAACTAGATCAAGGAGTTACTGCTGCTTTGAAAATTGTACAATATTAAAAGTACTGTTGATGCTATTATGATGCAATGGAACAAAAGGTAGACCACAGCACAGAAGGACTTCCACAGAAGAGATCACATCAGTTTAAATGAATACTTAAATATGAAACCAAGGAGTTAAATCCAAGTCACTTGCCCCATTAGTTGGTGCCTTATATAATAATATGGGGAAACATGGTGGGGAATGTCTGGGCCCTTCTGAAGAGAGGAAACCATCAGGAACACGGGGTTGCAGAACCAAAAACCCTTATGGAAGCAAATACAGCATCGGCTGGGCCAACTTGCTTGGAAATTACCCTGTATTGAGTACTGCTGGGGCAGGTGTGGACTAAAACATTCATAGCACCTTAGCTAGAGTGGACCCATGTCTCTACATAAAGGGGGTGCTGAGAGTTGCAGAGGGCAGGGCAGAGCAGAAAGGGCCTCTCTGTGGCTGCCTGTGACCAGCAGCAAAAAAGCTCCTCCTCCACCTGTGAGATTGCTGCAGAAAAGGCTGTGCCCTTTGTGGCTCAATGTCAAGATTAACTCCCGTAACCCGCATAAAAAATAAAAACAAAGTAATTGATAATTTAGGTGGAAACCTATTATATCAAGTGCAATAGGAAATACAATTATCTGGCAGGCAGATAACCTATCCATCAAATAGCAGGCCAGTCCCCTCTCCCCTTAGCAGCACTCTTATTAAGGCTTTCTAGGAAGATAAAAGAAGGCTACTACCTGCTGGCATGAGGCAATATCACAGAGAGACTCCTCTAACTATTGTGCCTCTTGACTGTATCTGTGCAGAATATCTATCACTCCCCATCTACTTTTTGAAACGCCTAATAGCCTGCAGCATTGCCAGAACAATTTTCAATGAATTATGCCAAACTGTACATGGCTCTCCAATATTGGATGAGTTAATTGCTATTAAATCAATTGGCTTTGCTTTTCTCACATGAGCCAAAGCCCATCATTCACAACACAGAAATTCTCTCTCTAGGTTCTAAGGAGAGATTTTCATCCTGGTGCTCTGTGCCAGAGCTGTAAATGTTTGTTTGGTGTGCGTGGCCTCCTCCCGTCCCTGCTGTTATCTGGGGCATCACAAACCCAAACAGGCAGCCTCTGGACCACTCTCCTCTATAGCCTGACCACTGTAATTGGACTGGCAGGGAATACCCCTTCTGCAGCCTACACACCACTCATTTTTTATAATTCTTCGCACAAGTCCACCAGTTTGATTCTACCCCTGTTGTACTAAGCGAGTTAAGTCTCAGTAACTCTACCAAAAACATGCAACAAAATGTGCAACAGAAGAAGAGTGCTGTTATGGTGATCTCTTTATGGGTGTGACAGAGGCTCATGAAAGACAAGAGCTCTTTCCAGCTGGCTTTATTTCCCAATCATCTGACCTGTCTCACTCTTCCTGTTCCCTTGTTCATCTTTGTCTGTTATATCCATCAGAAGCAGAGTGCAGCTATGAATTAATCAGACTGATGACGAGCTTCAGTTTCAAAGGTCTTACAGAAATAGTACTCTTTACTACGTTTCCATTACACCATAGAAGATAGCAGACCAACGGACGGAAAAAAGTATAATTAGGCATGCAATTAGCATAGTACTAGTTTATGCAGAAATATAATCTGTCATGAAACCAAATCTTGATTTTTTTTAGTCCTTAGATTCATTGCAGAGGGGATGTTCAGCTGGAGATGAGAAAACATCCTTCATCTATCCTGTCAGAGGTTACCTAGATTAAGAATACGCACTATTCTAAGTATGAAGTGTGAACTCATACTCTAAATACTCTGAAATAAAGGAGAAATTTAAGTATAAGGAAAAAAATAATAAAACCTCAGAAAGTAAAAATACATTTTGCCTTTAGACAAATCAGAGTTTGGAAAACATATGCTTTTGACATACGGTAATTCTGATTTCTAAAGAGAGCAGAACAAGTGGTTGTCAACAGAAAACAGGCAAATATGAAGCAAAAGTGAATGCTGCAAAAAGATGTTTCCATTTTATTTAATTCTAATAATCACTAACATAGGAAATATACTTGCAATTGTATACTGTGTACATACAGCAATTCCTGGTGGTTTATTATATATAATTGATGTAAGGAAAATAAAATTAGTTTTTCAGCTCTTGAAAGTTATATATTTAATAGAAAATTCAGAATTACGTCCTACTTTCCTACTATTCACTTCCTATAAACAGAACTTCACTGTTTAACTTTGTACTAAAAGAAAATTATTCTTTCCATTTTCACAGTTTATAACAGCAATACCAGTTTTCACACTGAGCACTTTATACTAGGTAACCAGCTTGGTTAGGAACTTGCCTTCATCCTTCCAGCTGCTTACTGCATGTGAAGGAAGGCAGCTTCCCAGTGGAGTTATTGTGCATGGTATATGCCATCCCAGATTTCTTTTTATACCTATATCCTTCAGGGTAATTTCAGGGACATTTCATTGTGGAAGTAGCTGTGCTTTTTTCCTTCTAGTTCTCTAATAATTTGATTTGCAATCATCATTTATCCTAACGGTGTGAAGTTAGGAAGTGGCTGTGGCTTCTGACTGTGCCTGTTTCTTACAAATATTTTAGACTAACATGAAGTCTGCCATTCTGGTGGTTCAGCTGGAGAATACTATGTGTCTTTAAGAAGCATTCCTGTCCTTTTTACCACTTTTCAGCACTGTCTTTACATTAAATAAGGTCCCCTATGCACAATCATATTCTTGTATTTCTGTCCAGAAGCGAACAGTTAATAATGTGATTTTTTTGGTGCCAGTTCTCGAAGAAAACATCTTATAAGCTACATAGGAACACCTCTGTGCAGGCAAGAACATGGAACTTCTAGTTATAAAGCTAATGCATCACTATTTTTTCTATTTGTCTGTTGCTACAGGCACCATTTGCAGTAGACCAAACTGTTAATGAAGATACTTGGTATTTGGCAAAAACGTGTAACACGAAAGGTTATACAGCTCAGTCTGGAACAGGCAAAGCAACTCAGAAGTCTTATATCCCATTGTATCTACTGCAAATATGTATGTTGTCTTTGATATTTAATAGTCTTTTCTTTTTTAATGTCTGTCTGACAGGTTAACTGTTTGCCCTGTATGTTGCTGCCAGAGTTCTCAATGGCTGTATCGCAGGAGATTGACCACTATAGCTGGCTGGATTTATTTCTGGTGGGAGGAAGGGGTTAATACACAGTAAGTGAACCCCAGGGTAACTCTTACAGTGGTATGAGCAAGCAGTTGGAGACTGTTATTTATTGGGCTTACCTACAGCTGTGTAAAACACAGAAAACAATCACAAATGTGCAGTGGTAATAGGAGGAAGAGTCATATATAAAATGAATATTAAAGGATTAACTGTAAAATATATTTCAGTAAGCTAAATCAGTTCTTAATATAAAAAAAGAGTTTCCAGCTATTTCAGAAATTTCAAGTCAAGTGGATTTGAATTTTCCATTATTCTAATGAAAATACTTCCATGAAAGTTCTAATTTGATACTTTCCATTTGGTTTTGTTGTTTTTCTCGCCTACCGGGCTGACTTTGCTAAAAAAACTAGAAGCCTGGTGATACAGAAGAAGCTAGATTTTAAATTGAAACCCAGTATTAATAGTGGTTTGTCAGTTTTGCTGGCAAATCCTCCAGGCAGGTTTACTGAGACTTAACTGACAAACATCCAAGAGGAAGTACAAGGGTATGATATTACAAACATTTGTATGGAAGATTAGGGTGCTAAAACCACATCAGAAAATCCTGTTAACAAGGCAAATCCAGCACAAAAAATAAAACAAAGGTTTCACTCGTATCTGCTTCAGATTTTCCAGACTTGCTGCTCTCCATTACTATCGAGCCATCCAGAGATGGCAAAACCCAGTGAATTAGATTGCAAAGTTACTCAGAAGGTTGGAAAGTTATATTCTAGGGTATAAATTGGGAGGTATTAAGCAGACATTTGATGCATAAACATAAATAACATAATCTCTCTGTATTCTTCAGAGAGTTGACAACATTAATGTAAGCCTAAAATTATTCCTGTTCCAAATCCCTTAGTTTTATTAATTTTTATAAACTGCTTTAAATAAAAGTAACATTGAAAGGCACAAAGTAATCCTCTCTGATCCTAGTTTTCATTTTATAACTCTATCAGTGTTTTCAAGCTCTGAGACTCCGAAGTGTTAGTTCTCATTTTAATAGCACTATGGCAGGAGTCTGTAAATATTGCAGTAATAATAAAATGAGCTAATTTAATTTCTTGGGAAAATGTATGTATAAAGTTCCCTGTGGTTTGTAATTACTGTAAAGTCAACAGTTTACATCAATGACCTGGTAATCAGCTAGTCAGAATGTAAATAATTAATGAAATAAATGTTTTCAACAAGCTTGCTCATGGAAGACTCCTTGGAGTATGGTAAAACAGCAGTTTTGTGAGAATAGTATTATAAAAGAGTTGAGCCTCTTATTAAGTACATATTTGTATTTTGTTTCTAATTAATTCGGTACAAAGCAGTAAATACTTTTTGTAAATACCTTTCTATTGATCTAATACTAATTAATATGTTAATTCCACTTTGCAATATGAGTGCCAACATCACATAGGTGCTATGAATTATGGGAACATCAAAGAGTGAAAGGCAGAATCCTGCACATCCCGACACCTTCTCGTGTTGCATTGCTCACAAACAAAACCATTTTTTCTTAATGTTTCAGCATGGTCAGAATCAGTCTGGGAAACAACTTTATACTGAACTCCTGTGACAAGGAAGAACTATACCATTAATCTTTCATGGCATGCCCTGCACATGCTATCTATGCTTTAGCAGTAAACAGGTGGGCTTTTTTTTATTATTTAACTGCATTTAAGAAATGCTTAAAAATGAAAACACAGATAAAAAGAACTCACGTTTCAGTTTCACTTATACAACAGGTATAGCATTATCAATCATTATCTGATTAAACACTACTCACTGATCTCAACACACTGCCAAATTGCTGATACTATGAGAGTCAGTGATATTCCTGGTAGCACAACATAATTTTGGTCTTCGTCTTTGTGATTCCCACAGTTTAAAATTCATTTTCACATTTGCTTTCTGACTATAACCCAAAATCATCTAAAGGAATTAGGCAGACCTCAGTACGATCTTGTTATTGACATTTATGTTGATCGATGTTGGCTCTTACAGAATTGGAATCTACAGATCAATTCCCTTATTAGATTCGTTCTCAGTGCTGCCATGATCATTTTATCACAGAAGCTGCTGCCATCAAATGCTGCTTTATCACTTTATAATGGGATAAGCTGAAGCTTTCCTCTAGCATATAGTTGGAAATGAAAATTGTCTGAGCTCTAAAAATTTCTTCCACAGATTTTCAAAAATATCCTTATTAGCTGCATATGCCTTTTTTAAAAGCTATTTTAAACTCAATTTACCTAACCACTAATAATTTCTGCTCACAAGAAAATTCCAGTTCTCAGGGTGGTAAAATAAAGAAAAAGGCTAACGCTGGAGATTGCCCTGGATCTATTAATCACTGTCTTCCTGCTGAGTCTATGAGTCAGATGATGGAAAAAAAAAGGCTAAGAATGAAGATATGACAGAAAAAAACAAAATGATCTCAGGAGTGGCAAGTAGTATTATGTGAACATACAAAGACGCTTGCAAACACTCAAAAAGCACAGTGAATATACACGGGGTTTGTCGCAAGTGTTTTATCTGGTTCTGAAAATACGCAGGGCCATTGTATTTTTGTAAGAGTGGTGTTACAGCTCCTGTTCAGAGAGGAGTTCATCACATTAATTTAAATCTCCGATAAAATAAATTAGCTTTTTTATTGCCAGGTTGAACTACGGGGCTATGATTGTTATGTATTGCTACAATCTAAGTCTTAATGGCATTTTAGCCCTGTGGTGGTCAAACAGAAACCATTTCAAACCTTCTAAAGGCTATTAAAACATGTGCAGATGTCTGGAAAATTAATACTATTATCTAACTCTAACCTTTTGCCTGTAGGAGGAAAAAGAGAGCGAAGGCTCAGGGAAGATGTTTTAGATCAATACATGGCAACAGAGGAGGGCAAGCATTGTTTCACATGGAAGTTCATTGGCTGTGAACAGGTGATTCAAGTGAGCAGCTTCATCTTTATTTGGATTTCATTGAAATCATTCATTTACTCAGAAAAATAATTTAAGAGAGATGAGCATAATTTTTAAAGTCCTTCCTCATTGCTGTTTCCAAGGTCCAGCAAGCTAGACAGTAGAAAGGTTCATTCATTTAAATGACAAGAGCATGAATTTGTCAAGGTTAATGTTGAACAAGCCATATTTTCCTTGCCTCAGTATATGCATTTAAAAAGGTTTCTCCATCCCTCCACCTTTTTTTTTTTTTTGTGTGTGTGTGTGTGTAATATTGTTGAAATGTCAGATGGACTGAAAGGAGTTTAAAAGTACGAGGAAGGATTTCAAGAAATAGTTTTATTGTTACTTCAAGGCTTTTACATACATGTGTTCTCTTCAACTCTCATGTACTCTTTTTGGCTCTGACAGAATTATTTCAAATAAGGAGAGACTTTTTAAGAAGGCTTTCTTGAATACCTGGATACAAGGTACTGAATGCTATCCTTGTCACTCAAAGCACTTACTTGAAGTATGGTTCAGAAAGAGTGCATGGGCAGATTCCCAGCTGGTAAGAATTACTGGCTCCACTTGGCTCCACTTCCTGTACTGAAATTAAAAGAATTTCTGCCAGGTCAGGAATTGTCCCATAGACTTCCCAAACTTTTGCTGCTTTTCAGAAATAAAGCTTCTAGAGGGTCACAGTGTGCATGTGTTGTGGTATTTCATTCTTGAAAGTCTCAAATCTGACCACAAGATCTCCAAATGGCAGTTCAAGTTCTGCAACGCTTATTCTGATACACAAAAATCTTGTATGCAGGCTTGTGTGCAGGACAGAGTACAACTCTACAGACCTGACAATCTGAACAGGCATCTCAAATCCTGGCTTCAAACTTCTGTAATTTCACTGACCTACTCTGGAGCGGTGAGAAAACACAGAAGGATCTTGCAATCAGCCTGGCCATGCAAGCCAAGAAATCTTAATAAGGTTGAAACTTAGGTGAGGTGGGAGAGCCAGTGTTGGTACCAGCAAGGAGGGTGCACCATACTGGACGACATGAGGATACAGACCTGCACCGTCCATGTTCATCTGCACCTTGCTCCTATTGCCACCGCCAAGAGGAATAGCAGGAAATGGAAAAAGGGAAATGTCAGTCATTGCTGTGCCCTTGCAAGGGAAGGTACAGCGCTCTCTAAGCACAATTTGGCATCTGGACCAGCCTTGGGAGTGCCAGGCTCTGGCATATGATGAAATTGAAGAGAGTCCCCTCTCTCAAGACAAGCAGCCTACCCCCAGGCTTAAAGCAGCCAGGAGCTTTACTTCTAACATAGATGGCCGATAGCTGCAGACCCTTTCGACAGCCGTCTGTGCTCAGAAGTGGTGCCAACATTTGATTAGGAATCTGTGCCCTTGTGAATAGATCGTTTTTTCACGGTAGATAAAAGCAGGGTTTAGGAGGTAATATAGGAATTTCAAAGGGGGTCAGCTCCCAGTTCGGCACCAAATGAGTAGCCGGATTTTTAGAAGAGCTCAGCACAATGCCTGAACACCTGAAAGTCTGGTCCCACGTGCATGAAGGACCTAAAGACCTAAATTAAAGGTTAATTCCATTTGTTATTCCCCCATGAACTGGTGAAGACTGGTAACAGAGCTGAGAGTACCCATATTTCTAATTATTGTCAAGATCTCCTAAGGACCATTTAGTGGAATAAATTTGAGCAAGCCTCTAAAATACAGTGCTAATCTCTGATTCATGTTCACACTTGCAGTATCTATAATCCATAATAATTGTGCCTAGACCTCTGCCTGTGCCTGTATCCGCCACATAGGAAAAGTACACAAGCCTTTTTTAGAGAAAAAAAACGGACTTGAGAGTAAGTAATGGGAAACTGTAAAAAATAAAAGAAAAAAAAGATGGAGCTTTTCTGCTTTCAAAATATGACTGAATATAAAAATTTAGACTCAAAACACTACAAAATTAAGTAGTTCATCTCTGAAACTGTATACCAGAAAGATGAAGAGTGGGCGTATATTTGAGATTTTTAAAGCACTGATATTAATTTAAGATGCCATTACTTTGGCAGTCTGGTTTCCATAGTTTTAATGCAGTAAGATGGATTTTAATTCATGATGTTGAAGATGCCCTTGTAATGCACACAGGACACAGACAAATCAGAGCTCCTCCCTGCACCCAGACATTGGTTACTGACTAATGAAACAGCTTGCTCACATCCAGGGGAAGAAATGAGCATGAATGCAATCTAAAAATGCTAAAAATACAGAAAGATTCAAGTCCGTCAATATCACATTGTTAAAGATTTAATGACAAAGGTAAGTTTTCCTTTTAGCTTGTCCTTATCAAGAGAGATACCCAGAAGGTAATTTAAGAGTTAAGGCACTAATGGACTCTTCAGTTTCACTGAGCACCTACGTGCTGATTTTATCTTGCAATACAGTATTTCACATTCTCAGCGAAGTCAACAGAGATGTAGTCAATAGTGTCATGGCCTTTGGATGAGGATTTGAATCTTACCAGTATCCAAACCATCATTAAAGAAGATAGGTCATTTGGGAAACAAAGGAGAGCATTAGTAAAATTCAATACTAAAAGATGGGGTTGGTTCAGTAGGTGTTTTATGATTCATTATGAACAGCTTTTTATTCTAATTACCACCCCTTTCTTCTATGCACAGTATCCATAAGAGTAGACAAACCATACAAAGTATATCACAGGAAAATTAATCTTTTCATAACAGATGGCAACAGAAAATACCTATTGAGTAATCTTATGTGCTAAAAACCACTTAGCATAATGTTAGCTTGATTCATTTGACAGAATGTATAATTTAAAATTACTAGCAAATTACACTGACCTGATATAATCTGAATAGCTTAAAAGTTACCAAGTGGAGTACTTATTGGCACACCTACTTTTAAGTAAAAGAGCCATAATTCTGTATTGCTTCATGTCTGCAAAGTGCCACTACCCTTAAATAACAGTAACAAAACCACAGTTATAAAGTAAAATATAAATGAAATTTTATATGTATTGAGTGTAATAACAGATGAAATTAATCCTTTATCCATTTTCACTTTTTTTCATATACACACACTTTTGCAGTTATCCTTGATTCAAGTTTCAAAGTCTTAAGAAAACAAAAATTAACTACATACTTAGCTCCATTAGTGCAATAAGAAGAAAATGACACAGCTGTAATAATAATGGTTATCCTTCGGTACTACTTTAGAATTTCAATAGATCCCCACTTTAACACAAGAAGAAGCCCTCTAAATCTTTGAATAATTTAATTTTATGCATTCTTTTGGTATTTCATTTGGGAGTTATGGAGTGTGAAATATGCACCATGATGAGAAAACAATTATCTAGCACACCTGTTGTTTGTGCATATTGTATTTAAACAGGGCTTGCAGTGGCTACTATTTTATCCCACTGTGAAATGCAAAATGGAGTCTTTAAGAAGTTGACATGATGACATGAACTTACACTTTTATATCTAACATGTGGCTTGTACTCACCACATCACATACTGTGATAACATGAGAACTAATCCATGCTAATTTTTGCTATCAGAATGTCAGTGAGAAAGATTTTTCAACTTAGAAAGGAACCTTGAATGAATTATTCTCGACTTAGATGCACCAAATATATTACAGAAAAATTTATAAATGTAATCTAAAACAGAAACAGACAAACCAATGAATCTGTTTGTCATACAAAACATAAACATATAAGTATCTTATAGAGTTTTCACAAAGTTCACAATCTAGAATAAAAGCTGCCTCTAACCAGCCTCTATACTTACACTTTGACCATACATAAGTTGCTAATACATTCAGCAAACAGAGCAGGCTGAAATAGCATCCAACAGGTCAAGCATTGCTATAGATTAAATATAACTGCATGGAATAAAAAGGCTCATCTTTTTAATGCTTATTAGAAGTCTGAAGCACAGGGAAATTCTGGAAAGGAATATAGCAATAGGATTTCCTATTGTAGAAGTCCTTCCTTTTTTCTTATTCTCATACTGAAGGTACACAATAATAGGAAAAACCATGAAAAACATTCCTGTACTTAATGAGTCTGCCCACATACTTACTTTAGGTTTGAAATGCCACATTGGATTCCTGCCATCATGTGTATCACCACTGATAATAAAAATCTATGCATAAAATAAAGAGAAACCTATTGTTCACCCAGTGTCGGCTGCTTATTTTTCTTTGTCTAAAAAATAGGCAGGGAAATCTCACTTTTGTTGTTAAGATCTGTCACATCTGTATAGCCCCACAGTTGTCTTGACACGTGCTTATTCTGAAAGACTGTCTTTGCACTTCAGAACAATGCTTGTATATTTCTATGTTTCTTCAAAACTTAAAAAATATTGCTCTGCTCAGTCAAAATAATTCATAAATCCTTCACCAAAGATCACTTGTGTATTTCCTAAAGATTATTTGCTCATTTGATTTACTGGTTTTGGTATCTCTCTAGCAATTTATTGTCATTAGGATGATGGAAAAAGCTCATTTTTATACTTGGTAAATGGAAATTATATATTTAAAATTGTATCACAAAATGTCACATTTGCGAAGATATGGAAAGCCTTTTAGTGTTTTTCTTCAGAACTTCTCAAGGCTAGTTAAGGTACTTGGACATACAAAATTCTAGCAGTTGGGGGAAATTTTCTCTTAAAATCATCATCATTCTCATCAGAACTACAGGCCTAGTGAGCTTTAATTAATATTTTCTTTATGTTTGAGACTAAATTGGTAAGAATTGAGGTAGTGAAATAAGGGACGACAGTCCAACAAGAAGAGAGATCACCAAAACACAAATTACAGATGGAGCAGACCTGTAAGGTCAGTTGATCTAATTCCCTCATAATAAAACAGTGTTCTCACTGAACATCTAGCTGTGCTTTATTTGTTTTAGTTTTAAATGTTGTGGGGGATAATGCCCTACCTCTCCTCTCATACATCATACCACAGTGTCTAGCAAAATTTTTTGTGATCCGCAATTAGATTTAGAACCAGTAAATTATTTTGGCAAATGTTTTAAGGATGAAAGTTTTATAATTTCCCTAGTCAGGAAAGAGCACGTCAGGATTCCCCCGATTCCCTGAGGGACAAGTAAAGCCATCTCGGCCATTTCACTCGAGAGATGTCGTAAAGCTTCTCGGTGCTCTACACATCACGGCTGTGATTTACATACTTAGAAGCATAAGTCCCTGTGACTAGAGATGGCCTGTGGAGAGCCACTGCTGCGGATGACATCCAGTGATTCTCAGTGATCTCCCAAAAATCTGCTTATCCTGGAGCCTCCTTCCAGAGCAGGCTGGATATCAGATATCCAGCCTAATTCTGTCAGGTATTATGCTGCTGCTGTTCATTCAATACTAGAAGTCATACGGCTTAGGGAAGTTAGACAGAATTTCTTTGGAGGGGGCTATTTCATTTCCTTCTCTCATCACTGACTTTGGTCACCCATTTGTCTAACCAGTAGGCTCTCATGAACACTTCATTTCTGTAATGGTTTTTCGGCATGCATTTGGAGCTGCAAACAGGGCAAGTAAGAAATATTGTTTATAACGTATTATTGCATGTTGATGATTTAAGCTGAGATTCAAAGCATTTTATTTCTGTCTTCTCAGATGTTATTGGTGAATGAGGACATGACAGAAATAGTAGGTAGGTGCCAGTTTACTGAGATAATGCAAGACTTGAAATAATGACATCAGCATCTTCACAGGAAGAAATGTTCCTTAACTTGTTCTTGAAAGTCTCAGAAGTCTTTGAGTGTTCCCTACTAGATTGCTGTCTTCATTCCTGACAGACAGAAGCATTCTCATAATTTCTCACTGCTACAAGCCTGGATGCTCTTTCTTGGGACAGGATTTTCATGACAGTAGTCATGAACCTTTGGTAGCCTTGATCCGGGGAAAGCACTCCAGCAGGGCTATGGCCTGAAATCTTTTGAGAACTGCAAATGGTGTGAAAAACACCACCTCACTTCTTAGTAGGTGCTCTACTGGTGATGTAATTCTTGGATAAAGTTTAATGTAATAGTTTAACTATCTCAAATATGCTTTAAATTTACTTGATTTCCTCTTTGTTGATACAGGCATTGAGATTGTCATAACTTTTAAGCAGTTTTCCACCACTTCTGAAACAATTAGCAGATCTGAAATTAATTTCTCCTTCAAGCCATCAGTCCCAATTCCTGAGTAAGTAAATGCCACTACAGATACTGCAACACCTGATTTATATTTATATGTTTACTAAAAGACAAGGAAAGTGTTTGCTCTGGAGCTGGAACTTTTCAGAAGATTTACAGGTAAGAGTTCCCTGACAATCTGATATCTACAAAGGAGCAAATGTGAAGTTAGAAAATAAGCAGGTCAACTGCAGGAGTTTCAAGATTCCAAATACAATTTGCTGATCTTGGTCTCAAGTCTGCCTGCTCTCTAAAGAGCCCAGAGGCACAAGGCAGGACTAGTAGCTGGCTTCTGTCAGATGGGAATTATGCTGCTGCTCAGCATATAACAATCCAGTTATTTAAATATACTTTGGATTGCTGACAAACTGTTTTCTAACAGCGTGTGATGATCTTAGTTTTAATTTCAAATCCTCAGATACTTACTTTCTGAAATACTTAAATATTTTGTGTATTTGATTGCTGTAAAGCAATGCAGCTTCACTTTTAACCTTCTGGATTTAGACATCATCATGTCTAACGATGCCTGAACCAGAGGTCAGACTCTGAGGCCAGATATTCCATCTCCTTTTGTCAGGTGTTTGGCAATTAACTGTCCTCTTTTTCTTCCCATATATAATAATGTCGTTGGTGCAATTTACCCCTTCCTGTTAAGTTGTACAACTGTTTCCATCTAAGTATGTATAGCTACACTCTATCCCATATGTCAGGGTGTTGTTGTCAGGTTATTAAAAGTGCTAATATCAATGTAGTTATAACAAAGTAGTTATTATTTAAATTGACCTTCTGAGAATTCAGCGGACTGTGCTTTAGCATTCTAGACAAAATTTTAGACATAAAATTAAACAACGTGGATGGTACATGAGTAATAAATTAAACTAATCTAGCCAGAGAAACACGGGGAGAAGACAGAAGTTTCAAGAGTCCTCTCCGCTTTGTTCTGGAGTTGATAAAGTAGAATTTTTATGATGGAAATAAAATGGCAATGAAAATATAGTTTAGGATCAGAGATACTGTAAATCTTATGATTAGAAATACTATTTTATACTTTTCCAACTATGAAAAGTTTACTACTTATTTAATCAAATAAATCAGCTCAATAAATGTTGCTACTTGCTTCTTTTTAACACATTTCAGTGAAGGTTCCCTGTATGCTTTATAAAAAAAACTGTGACAGCAAACTTCTGGGTGAAAAGGGAAAGCAAATCTTCACCCATGGGAAGTACTCAGCTAACAAACATGTTGAATTTATGTAAATAGAGATGCATAATATAAACAAATTACTGCCATATCTGTAAGAAGGCAAACCCTTTGAACAGACCCCTGTTATCCTCAGTAACTTTATACAAGTCATCATTGTTGCATGTAATGTAAGAATCAGGTTCAATGTCATTAGTTGTATTTTCGGTTAGGAGTAGAAAGGGAGAGCTAACTAGAAGGAAAAGATCTGTTTCTCAAGACTGAGCATCCTATACCAAATAAAGTTAAAACAATATAGACAACGTAGCTAAGAAGTGGAAAAACTGTAATTTTGTGATTTTAGGAGTTCAAAGCAAAGACAGAAATATAGTGATACTGACACTTACATTTAAAAATATTTCATAGATGCTATACATGGCCATGGGCAAAGCAGAAGTGTGAAGTTTCACCTAAGGCTTCTTATTCCTACTCTTGTATCCTCTCTGGATTTATCTTATCTCTTCAGCAACCACAAATTTCCCTCTTCACCTCCAGTCAGTTTCTCTCTACCCAATTTTAAATCTTAAGTCTGTTATTCCCAACTATTTCTCCCATTGCCAGATGAAATACAAGGTATCTCACTAAAATGGAGTTCCCGATTTTCTTTTCCCAAACCTCTCTTGCTATGACAGGCAGAATTTAATCTCTTTTTAGCAACCACATTAACTGAGGAAAATGAAGGCTGCTTGGGCAGAAGGTATTCCTCTGTGCTAGCTTTTACCTAAAACTATTGCTCTTCCTCAGATGGTGCTGAGACAGAAACACCTTTCCAAGGCTCCTTCATTTTAAAAAGAGAGATTGGCTGAATAAAATAAATTTTTTTAAAAAATAGGTGATCAGGCTCCTCTTTATTTATGTACTCTAATGCCAGCTCAGTAAAGCACACCCTTCAGCTACAATGAATATCCCCAGAAAGATAGGGGAGGTCTTAAAATCATCTACAACACGAAAGAGTTGACAAAAAAACCCCCTTGAGTTATCTCATTTTCCTCCTTACATTTTGCATGAGCATTACTTAGTCTTTTCATGACAGGAGTAACATATCCTGTGTGTCACTCTCCCTGCAAGCAGTAAGCACACTAAAATTTCTAGTAGCAAAGAACTTATATGGCAATATACATAATCACATGCCTCAAGAAAACATGCATATTTCTTTTAAAATACTGCTAGGCCCTTTGACTTCACAAGTACTTACACTTCTTGTAAATGCATGAAAGGGTAATACTTTTGATAATAGTTTTACAGTGAAGGATTCCTGAAGTGGTCATGAAAACCTTACTACATGATTTTTTTGTTAATTTGCTAGCAATCAGTTTTTGTTTTGATCTGTATGAGGAGCATAAGAAAAAACAACACAGTGCAATTGGTAAGGTATATGGGACAGTATTCTGCAGTGAAATTCAGAACACTGGTACCAACGTTTTCTTTAAGAAAAAAGTGAATAATCTGATTTCTAAGAAGACGACACCCGAATCATCGTAACAATTTGATGGTAATACACAATTGAATCACAGAAGCTGATACGCAGAAAAAGTAACAAATAGCAATTATTTTCTGCTTATATCCTCTTCTGCAGCATTCTTCAAGATTTTTAATTGTATTGAGTGTGAATACTCCTTGGATGAGATCAGCATGTAAATAAAGTTGAACTGTATTGTATCAGACAGTACAGGAAAGGTGAAATTAAGACCACATACACACCCTCCATTAGCAGTATTTGCCCAATCACTTTGATTAGGGTGATGATTTAACAGGAATGTCCTTAACCACATATTTAGTACTCTTCTGTAGAGTGACAGATTTAAACAAATATTTAGCTACTGCTCTAAATCTGGGATGTGTGCATTTCCAAGAAGACATAATCCAAACCGTGCTTCAATTTTATGCAGGCAAACAAGAATATTTGCTTAATTTCAGTCCTAAAGAAACACCCTTCTTCAGATTTTATATCTCAGACTGCAAGATCACAGACTACAAACCATTTATTCAAGTCCAGAGTAATGTTAGAGGATAAATAAATTTTTGGAAACAAATTTACAGGGTATTTTTGGTAAAAATAACATATGAAGTGTTTTAACAGAAGCTATTCATTTTCTGGTGTACATTGCAACTTGTTCTCTGCTTTTTTAGCCCCAAGGGGGTTAAAATCTGTTGACAGCAAGTGCAGGGACATAACAGCAAATTTTGCTGCTGTCTGGGAGACCTGGACTTTGCAAATGATCTTAATTCTCTTTTTACTTCAGCCAATAAAGACAAAGCAAGTGAAAAGGGGGAAACAAAAATCGATACACATTAGTTCCTGCCAAACTGTGCAGGAACAATGATGTAAAAAAGTTTGAATCCCTTAGGAAAACCTGCAAGATCATTTGGTTCTTTTTTCCACTTGATGCAGGTTCATCTCTTTCAACTTCTTTCACAGCAGTGACACAATCCAGTTCCAAGGAACTCAAGTCAAAGCATTGATCTCACTTTTCAGATGCTATCTAACACGTCTATAACATTCCCGGAATAGCCTCGCTTTATTGTCGCCACACAAGGAGTTGGGAAGAAGAGCCATATCTGCTATAAAGAATGTGCAATGTACAACTTCTGTGCAATCTAACCTAATACGAATGTGGACGAGAGTCAGACGCTTTGGAACAAGAACAAAAGAAAGAAAGAAAGGAAGGAATAAAAAACCTAAACAGAAAGAAGGAGCAGGTGATGTCTTAAGCAGATATTAGCAATAAAGGTCCATGCTGTGGTAGATGTGTTAGAAGCTCTGAATGGATAAAGAGAAATCAGTACTACACAGGAGTCGATGAAGGATGAACAAACAGGAGAGAAAGCAAGGGGAAGGGAGAAGAAATCAGAAGAGATAGGGTCCTGACCTACCAATACCTAAATCAACACAAAATCAAGAGGCAGAACAAGAACCTGAGGAAAACACAAGAACTCAGATCCCTGTGATGGTGACCTGGCACCACTCTGCCTGTGCTTTAGTTTCACAGTAAGTATAGCTATTTGCCCTCACTGTGGAGACTTCCTTGCCTTTAAGCACCAGTTGTTGAGCAGACCATGTTTCCTCAATAAACAGCCCAAGCTGATGAGAATTAGGAACTCCCAGCTGCCGAGCAACAGTGCAAGGGCCAAATTTTACTGTGAGATACAGACGCACAGCATCAGAGGATTTAAATAGGATACACATGTAATATCACTTACCCAGCTGACATGACCCAAATTTCTCCTCCAAAATTAATGGATTTTTCTCCAATAAGAAATAATATATATTGCTAAAATAACAATTTGTCCTGTTGTTAGAAACCAGCAAAGTTTTAATTAGTCCTCATTTGCTGTTCCCATAGCTCATGGTCAGATTTGTTGAAATTTAGAATCATAGAATGGTTAGAGTTGGAAGGGACCTTAAAGATCATTGAGTTCCAACCCCCCTGCCATGGGCAGGGACACCTCCCACTAGACCAGGTTGCTCAAAGCAATTCTACTTCTACAAAAGGATGACAAAGCGATGGAATCATTCACAATAATGGACTTTTCCAAATGAAAAGGGATACTGAAACATCTCTTATTATTCCAGATCGGCAAAGGAGTGGGAGATGGGTCAATTGGTTTCTCAGCTATATCCTCCCATAAAATGTTGGGGAAAAAAAATCACTGTAAGCCTGTGAAGATGTACTTAAGTCCTTGCAACACATATGGCAAAAGTTAAATAAATGGGCTGTCTTCTCACAGGAAATTACACTGTTCACCATCAAGCAGAATGTTAAGGATTCTGAGTTTCTCCCCTGCAGAGGGATAATGAACCCATATCGTTCCATTTATCATAGTGAAGAAGCACCTAAAAAAGTAAGTTACTCTGCAGGTGTGCTCCTCTCTCCACATTTGCACATAATATGTAGTCATAGCTCATTGGCGCACACTTTCAGTTTCAATGGTATCATGGTACAGATAACAGATATTCTTCTAATATATTAAATCTATCAACTGTTATTTCCTGCTTATTGACATAACCTCAAAAAGAACAAAAATATTTTATAATTGTGAGAACTATAAAGCTCATAGCTTTCTTTCTGCAAAGGCCATTTCCTACCTGAAGAAGGAGGTCAGAAGCTGGTTTGACTCTCTGCTGGAAAAGCACACTTAATGTTCGATTCTGTTGTTCCAAATCAAAAACTCTCGTTTTCAGCTTTATACATTCCTCCCTCAGATCCTGCAGCACAAGGGTAATTAGGAAGATTAGAAAGCAGGTAACAGAAGCACTTAAAAAGCTCTAAGTAATGTCAGATACTAAGAAGAAATACATACACAACTTTTAAAGTAGTACAGATCAGAAAAACGTGCTATTTCATTTTCTCTAGTGGTTTGATCATCCCAGGATAAATTTAAAAAAAGACTTGTAATGAGAAACAGTAGTTACCTGATACATCCTTTTGGAGTGTTCTGTTAGTATAGAAAGTGACTTTGCCAGCCATGTGTTTCGTTTTGCAGCCGACACAAAGCAGAGAGCAGCAATTAGGATATGAATATTGTAATAACCATAAGCTAAGGAAAAAGCATAAGCTATACCAAATCAGGAAGAAGTTCAAAGTGGCACTGTGCCTTCAAGGTGCTCTTCTAAAGTCTGATCCCCTCCTTGCTTTTTCTGGAATAACCAAGTCAGCATTGCTGGCTGGCATATGGTGGATGCACTGTATCTTCCCCACTGTAACCTGCCACTGTAGAGTAGGCTTGGCTATAGTGAGGTGTTGGTGCACCAGACACATGTGGTAGCATGATTCTGCCCGACATTTCCAACATGAGATACTACAAACTTAAAATAGGCCATTAGAAGCAGAATTGGAGCGTAAAACAACACGCATGGGACATTCCTGTCAAAACTGCAAGATGCAGGTCTTTCAGTCAAGGCTGAGTCAGGTTCATCATGAACAAGCCATTAATGGCTTTCAGATAGAGCAAATATCTATGTTCAACGTAAGACCTGCTTTTCCTGGCCGCTTGAAGGAATACAGGATCCTATCAGAGAGAGCAGAATCTGACACTCAGACTTTCAGTATAATTTGTGCAGTTGTCCATTATTAGGTGTGAGAGCTTCAAAGATCAGGAATAGTGGTCTCCTAATAAAGATTACATGTAAAAATAATAAGCTGCAGCCCTATCTAGCTTTACTGAAAAAAACCCAAATATTTAAATCTCCAAAATACTTTCCCATATTCCTTTAAATTTAGGGCAGTTGCTGCCCTGTGGTATTGCCTAGCTGATATTACTTTCCAGCATATAAAGGTGGAGAAACAGGCCTCTGGATCCCCATATGCTGTCCTGTCAATACCATTATCAACATGATGACCTAGCCTTATGAGAAAAAAACTCAGAGGAGGAAATTGTAGTCAGATGTAGCTTAAATCCTTTCCTACAGTTTCTCTAGTCTCCACTGTAACCAGCACTGAGGTTATAAGAGGTGAACACACAATAAAATAAGCTCATCTTGAGGCTTTCAGAGAATTGTAAACATCTTTTTATGCATATAGTATGTATCATTTTATGATGCAACTGAATGAATGCAGTTATTTTCTCTTGATAGTTTCTTCATATTAGTTTTAGGTGGCTGTTCAAGTAAAATTGCTAGAGCCTTCCAACATAACCCCAAAAAATCTGGAGTTTGATGTTTTGTAAAGCCGTAAAGCTTTGATTTCTGTCAGTGAGACCTCTTATCTCTGGTCTTACACAAGGCAACCTCCATTAGGAAACGACAAACATCAAGACCCATCATTATCGGCCTTTCACAAATAATCAGAGAATTCAAAACAGAGCATTAGCTGTTACAACATTATTGTTTAACATTTCAACATAACTAAGTGCACTGAAAGGGAAAAAGGATTCTCAGAAACTGACAATGTAAAAAAAAATTAAATCTTAGCAATGCCTCTGCTCAAAACCTTCCCATCTTACAGTTTTAAACCGTAAGATTTATGTTTCAAACTTTATACTTCCTGCAAAAAATGAAATACAAGACAGTAGATTACCCACCCAGATGCTATAAACCATGCCAATGTTAAAGCCACACATAGTCCAGAGGAGAAATGAGGCACATTAAGATAGCAATATTCTCGTAAAATAAAGTCTGAGTTTAGAAAGCTGGAGTCCTAAAATTACCAATTAATAGAACTACCAAATGTCTGAAGTATAGAATTCCTCTCCTGTGGGCAAAATGTCCAGCTATTAAGATAGTAATCTCCCAAATATCTAAGGTATTCCTATGGTCTCATTATAGCAATATTCGAGCATCTCTCTATTCTTACTTTTTCTCTTCAATATGAGACTCACTCTACTCCAAACTGGGATTCAATGCCCTCATTAGAGGTTCCAGAAATATGCTGCTCTTCCTCTGAAGATGCTTCTTCTGTTTTAACACTTAATTCACTTCTTTTTCATCTCATTGGTGAAAATGAAAAAGAAATAACTTTCATATAGAACCCAGAGTAAAAAAGTATTCTCCCAAATACACTCCCATGGAGGAAGGTAATATGCAAAGAGCAGATCCGCAGGTCACAAAACAATTTCATTAAGTGGTATTAATCACATTTCCAACTGCCGATCCAGGTTTTACATGGGAAAATAAAATTAAAAAAATTCAGTTCCCAGCACTCCTATCATCTCATGTGATATGAGAAGCCTTTGGGTGGAAGGAGAAAGAATGGATATTTCCAGTAAGTATCAGAGCGTACAGGTTTGTCTCAAATCATTTTGTTGTTTTCCTGACTTCTTAGATTTCCCAAAGGTACAGTTTTCTATTAGTACGTGGTAGAAAACCCATATAATTTTGCTACATAGAATTATGAAATTTTGCTGTGTGGCTAATTCAGCACAAATCTCAATTTAATATAGTTTCTCTATAGTCACGGTAAAAAAAATAGCCTCTCATATTAGAGAATTTCTGTATGTATTGTAACAAATTATGTACTTGAAAAGTGCACATTTAAGACTGTAATTCCATTTCAAGGTTTCAGTGACATTGATAAATCACTCAAGCTTTGCTCACTCAATTTGTGTCACCAGAATCTCTCGGTGGAATCACCGTCTTTCCACATACTGGCGAGTACACAGCATTTTCTTCGTTACATCACAGCATGTACTTAATTTAAACAAAAATTAGTCCTTGAGGGACAATTTCAAATTCACAGCAAAGCCTACGCAGTGTGCGTTACTGTACAAGATCACTCTTCTCCATTTTCTGAAAGCACTCAGCTTTTCTTCATGTCTCACTATGCCCCTGAGGTATGTTATCTCACTGTGGCATGACTGGCCCTGTCTCACTGCTTAGCTGCATGATGGTAGATTTATCTGTTTACTAGTTACTATTTGGATTCCGATATCTACCTATTTGGGACTGGTGTGAGGATTCCAATTTCCTCTTTATTGTATGCTATTGTGTTCCTGTCTTTTCTTATAAAAGGACTTGTATGAATGGTGTCAGGAGCTCTATAACAGTTAATATTCATTAGCATTTAGAAGCGTACCTTCTTTCCTCTTTCTATGGATATTAAATTAGCTGTTATTACTCAGTAAAAGGTAAGCAGCTGTTAAATCCCATCAATACTAAGTAAGTCACTTCATTAAATGTATTCAAATCTGTTTTTATTGTATCTATATGAACTCCTTGGTTCCTATGGGTTTGGGAGGATTTATTACTGAGAAAGTATGTAGTCATCAAAATGTCTGACACCTTTGCAAAGGGACTCAGGAAGCTCTTCTCTTCATTTGGGAAACAACCATAATATTCCCAAAACAGAGCTTAATATATTGAGATGAACCCTTTGGTAAATATTTAATCACATATGGTTTTATATTACAAAATTCGTATGAGGTTTTTGTGTATATTAATATGAGAAAATGCCTCCATTTCCATTTAAGCTGCATTGAAACACAGATTTGGCATTTTTTTAAAAATAGCTGAAGTTATGTTTCTAAAAGGTGTTACAGCAATAGCTCTGCAGACTGCAGTCCTCTGACGATACACAGACCATACAGCATATGTGTATACAGAGTACAGGAAGAGTAACACAGCACAGATAGCAACAGTGCGAGCTTCCCCATATGTTGTGGTTTGCACAAATCACCTCCAAGATACAACACTTCCAACTCCTCTAAGGCAGTATCTCTCTTCTAGAGTAACAGGCTTTGTTGTGCGTCAAAAAACCATGGGATCAAACAGTGATACTTTCAACCCTAACCTGTGGCAACAGCTGTATCGCTGGTTTTAGGAAACATTATTACTTCTGGATTCCTGATGCTAGCTTGGTCCACAGGAATGTGTTATCCATTTAACGGGCAACTGCACCCTCCAAGAGTCTTTCATCATTCACCTACAGATCACCTAGACATCTCTGTCTTCAGGGCAGGATATTCAAGAGCAGACTTAATAGGGTCAGAACACCTCCTTGTACATTTTTTAATCTATCCAGAGTGTCATAAAATTGCTTCGCAAAAAATCTGCCCAGAAAGGGGCTGAGAAGGGCACCCAGCCTTCTCCTTGATGTGCAGATGGCCAACTGCAACCTTCTGTGCCCCGTTACCACACACTTAGGTGCAGATGGTCATGGGTGCGATGTTTGTCTATCCTGCTGTGAGGGCACACTCCTCACTTTTAGGGGTTTAGTTGGCAGAGTTCAAGGTCATCTTGTTCACATCTGAGTCGTGCAGCAGTCGCCTTGCATCTACACCCACACAAACCCTTCTCCCTCCTTGATCCTGAGCCCCTGGCTTGGCTTCGTTCAGACCTGCCTCCTACCCATGGACGTGCCTGGTGAACACAGGACCAAGGCTGATCCTGATCATCGTCTTCAGGCCTGACCCTGACACTTGATGGTCAGCACTCTGCCTGCCCTGTTGTGACACCTGGTCCCTGCTTTGTTCCCTTTGTGGGGGTGTTCTACTATTCTGAATGCTATCCGTGATGGAGGCTTTGAAGCCAGTCCTCAAAATCTATTCCAGTACTTTGCTATATTTGCAGCTAGAAAGCTTTTGGGCACGTGGCAGAGGTTTTTGATTATCTTAACCTGGTGTTTCTTGCTGCTTTTTAAGAACATTATTTCTTGTCCTGTCAGTCAGTGTAAACAAAACAGTTTATATTCTTTGCACTATCTGCACTAAAAGACTGTATTTATGTCTTTTTCAGACTCGCCCTTTTAAAGCTAAATGATCCAAAGCATTTTAATAATGCCACATTCATCAAGTGGTCTAGATCTCACAGAGGATCATTTCATGAATATTGAAGGATTCATAGTTTATTATTATAAATCTTTATATTTTGTTTGTCTTTTTTCTTCCCCTTAACAAGATGACATCATGGAATCACGCTCAACTTGAAGACGATTTTTTTGTTAGTTTAACATTAGTTTAAGGGTTAGTTATGCCCCACCCTCTCTGGGCAGCTACTTATTTCTACTTACATGTGCTACTTTGCTTTTCTTTCTGTTGAATTCCATTTAACTTTTTTTCCAGATCACTTCATTTTAGGAAGCTAATTTTTAACGTTACTCCTTCCTTAAGGTTCTATCTGAAACAACCATACTTCATATCCAACCATTTGGAGTGTGAATGGAAACTTCAGACATGTCTTGATCCAACACAGAGCTTTCTAGAAGCCATAGTGAATCTTTTCATTCTGCCAGGTCTGCAGTCACCATACAAGAATTTTTCCTGTGCAGTACTTCCCTTGCTTACCAGAAGAATGGAGCAGGAGGACATCGAAAGTTTCTTTAAGACAAAATACACATTTTCTATTGCTGGTCCCCAGCACACAAGTGGAGTAGCTGAATCCCCTTTCCATAAAGAAAACACATACCCGATACCAAACCACAACTTACCTTTTGAGTAAGTAGAGCCTGAACAACCTGATTAGCTACCTGAAATAAATAAATAAATAAGTTAAGTATGTTACCATGTGTGTTTATCCATAACAATATTTTATTTTGTGGCTTTACACTTCACTTTCCCTCTACAACCACCAACAATTTTAGCATTTTACTAGTATTATCATCAGATAATACTAACAAGAATACATGAAATGCACGTTAACTACTTCTGTGCTAGTCCTCATTATAAACAAATGTGTATTGTATCAATTGCAGTATAATATGGACGTTTGGTTAACTTCTGCCGTCTTTTCTTTGGACTAGACTAAACTTTCACAGTTCTCTATGCAGCTGATGTGCATCAGCATGGATTGACTGCATTTGCTAAAGCTGATTTTTACCAGCCGATGATGGAGTCCTGAATGTTTTCATGAAGTTTAATTGTTTCTTGATTCAATATTGACAAAATGGTACATCTATCATGACAAGCAGAAACCATAAAGTGCCACAGAAAATTAAAGTACCTACTGTCATTAGAATGTGGTTGGAAGGCGTTCACACCACACAGCGTAATTGACTTGAATGAGATTACACACCATTGATTAGTAGAACTATCTATTCAATAGGGAATTTTTGAAGTTATTTATTTTATACATCCTTACTGATTTATATTTACCAGCAGGCATAGAGGCAAGGATGGGGAGAAAGGAAGGACAGAAAGAGGGACTGAGGTAAGACTTTCTGTTGATGATGTCTAACTCGTATTTTACGTTTCTAATGCAATTTAAAACTATATATACATATGTTCTCACACAATGCGTTTGCCTATATTTTTGCTCTGGCATTTAGGCACAGAAACTAGAGACCTCGCTCTGTGCAAAAAGAGACAGTAGTTATGATTTCTGGTTTGTTTTTGGCTTTCAGAAATTACAGTAAAGCATATGCAGATATCACCAAATCTGTATTGATTCTTCTTACTCTTAGCAAATTAAAGAAAAAAACCCACACCACTGATACGAACTGAGTTGTGAGGAAATAGCTGAAGCTAATTAATTTCTGTAAATAATTCAGTTCTGTTATCCAAAAGTTACATTTGATTCATACTCTCATAAAATTCCCCAATATCAATTTTTACTCCAAACTAGTCCCTAACTTAAGGCAGCCCATGGAACAATGGTCCCATAAAATAGCTCTATACATGATTTAACAGAAGACACAGACTAATATAAGAACACTAATAACCAACAGACGTAAATATGTTACAGTTTCAAAAAACCATGTGCCTTGCCCTATAGGTGTTCAGGATCTACATCTGACAATGTTCCTTCTGGCATGTACTTTTAACGTCTGTTTGCTCTACCTGAAAATTGAACAAACCATATCAAATACATTATTTCTTTACTTTCTGACACTGAGTTACTTTACCAAGGAAGAACTAAAAGGTTCTTTGAAGTGTGTACAAGTCACTCACAACGGAATAGCCTAGAAAATTACTCCTATAGCTTTATATATTGCACAGAGGAGTGCAAAAAGCATAATCTTCCAAATGGGAAAAAACTGAACTTGCTGATGCATATGAGACAAATTTTCCAACTTTGAGTGTATGAGTCGGGTATCGAAATGAAAGTACCTGCCAGGGATCCATAGCTCCCATAGATCTCAATAAGAGAAGTATGTAACTAGTTTCTTTACAAAATGAAGATATTTTTTTCTAGCATCTAGCAACTTGGCAAATTGTGGTGCTATTACCATTCAAAGATTTTCAGGTCTGTATTCTTGGATTTCAGCAGGAACAAGGGTGGGAAGCCTTCAGTGAAATGTTCTGCAGTTACTAAAATTAATTTAGCAGTCAATAAGTGGAATCATATCCAACCTTTTGCATTTAAAATGAAGTTGCCATTCCACTCCTACAGCAGCGCGAGTGTCCAGATGGAAATAAACTGCTAAGCTAGGGGACCTACTTCCTCTTTACTTAACAGGTGTCAAGAGACACCATGCATATGGATGAACAACATAAGCCAGCACTACAAAACTGATAATCACAACTACCAAAAACTGAAGAAACTGAGACCATTGAAAGCAGAAGGACTGACTTTTGAGGTGCAGAATATGTGATAATCCCCTTGATGTGAGGCAGAACTGTGGCCCAAGCCCAGTAAAAAGCAGGCTGCAAAATGACTTGACCTGTGATGCATGCAGTCAATCAAGGCGAAACAAGGAATAGAATAGAGACGGTCGGTTCCTTAGGCTGCTATTATGTAGTAGATGACACTGTCTGCCTTCACACTGCCTGCCTTTCCTATGAACTTAATAGCCAAGATCTTTAGGTGAGGTTTCCTTTTGTGGAATGCAATAAAAGAGATAAAGATCCAGCTTCACTTTTTTCTTACACAGTTATGTTTACATATATGTGTTATACAATGGTCTTAATAGAAAAGGTATAAAAGAATGAATCAGAGAATACAGACCCTAGTGTAACATCTATTATATCTTTTACAAGTAGAGATTTTACACAGCTGCCTTTAGGGTATGGTTTCATACTCACAAGGACACTTCACACACACAAAGTGTACCAGAATGATGTCTTATATTTTATTCAAATATCAAAAAAACCCAATGCATTTTAAAGGCAAATTTGTATTTTTGATTAGTTAATTCTTAAAACATCAGCAAAAATATCATCTACCCTTGGTTGCACAATTTCCTGCATGTAAGTATGGTGAAGCTTGACAGAAATCTCAGCTGGCGTAGTGATGTGAATAAATATGACATTACCACTTACCAATAAAGTGACAACTGAATTCCAGGATAGGAAACTAAGATTAAGCATGTTAACCTCAAACCCAAAGGTAAAAGAAGACATTCCTGGTTTCTGCATTAAATTTTTTCAGAGACAAAAAGATTTATGGAGTATTTCTGAAATTAAATGAGCTCTTCCCTTATTTATCAAGTACTGTAACATTTCAATGACAACTTCTTCCAAATACTGTTCTAAATTTGTTTATATGTACAACATATGTACATATGTATGTTTATATGTACATATGTTATGTCTATGTTGATATGTACAACATATGTTCATATGTATATGTGAATATTTATTAAAATTCATAAATGACTCACTTCAGCTTTATCCATATTCTTTTCAGATTTCATCTCTACGAACATTTGAGTTTCCTTGAATTTTACCACGAAAATGATTACAGAGCATGCATTTTTAATTCACAGGTGCAAGCATTCATACAATATTAAATGTGGGACATTATATGAATGAAAAGAACTATGTGAAATAACTGATTAAAAAAAGAAAACTGAGAGAAAATAATGGCAGGCATATATTTAAAAACTCAGCTCTGGTATCTTTTCGTAAGACACAGACAGAAAAATCATGGTGGTTATTTTTACTTCCTTCATATAGAGCTTAAAAGCCACCAACATCTCAGCAGAATGCCGACGGTGCACAGCAAGTGTCCTTATCACACTGCTGTAGAGGCCTGAGGGACCAGGCAGAGACACCGTTGGCAGGGTGGCCAGATCAAATGGTGCTTTAGTGCCCTGAGCAGAGTTTGCCAGTGCCCAGGGCAGAGAAGCTGCAATTTGAGATTGCTCAATGAGGAGTGAAAGATGGTACCATTCTCCCAGTAATTATCAAATGATGTTCCAAACCTCCATCACCTCAAGGGACTGTCAAGCATCCCAAACATATAACTGGCCAGAATGACTAGGTATTAGCTTTGGAGTATCAGCCCAGGAGAAGTTCAATACACTCATAACTAATTGGACTGCAGAGGCAAAAGTAAAATAATGGTTGTAATAAGCACTCATACATAGCTGTAGAGGATACATCTTCTCCTAAAAACTGTGGAACAAGTCCTGAAGGCCAAACTAGCGAAGTTCTGAAGAGATTTTCACCTTCAAGAAGCTAGGTTGGTGTGAGGTGAGTTATGAACAGAGGAAGCATCAGACTTAAAGTCTCAAAGGAAAGAAAGTTTCAAGTGGAAGTCGTACTGGAAGTAATTTTATTTTTTTCTAAATAAAAACATTCACAGAAAGCATTTTACTTTCTTAAGGTCCCCAGTATGAATTCCTGTTTAGAAAGTACTTTGTCACATAAAACACAAGCTCAGAAGATTCTGGTTGGAAATGAAGGTTCTCACAATCACCGATTAAGTAATTAATTAATTATATTTATGTCTCATTACCTATTGTCTTTATTGTTGCTATAATGAAGTAGGGTGAGAACATGCAATTTTTTATGAAGCTCCATGAAGGTATGAACCCAGGTGAGTGCTAACCTGGGACTCCTGCAGAACTTGCAATTCTAAAATATGGTTTTGTTGCTTGAGTCACTGGCAACAGCTTCACCTCAGTGTTCAGAAAGGATTAGGTCCAAGTTTTTTTAGCTGAAATAATGCTGGTTACAGTGTGACTGCCAAAGCACTGTGGGGGCTGAAAGAAGAAGAAGGAAAAAGTGATACCAAGCCTGGGGAAGGACGAGAGAGGTCAATGCACACAAACCAGAAGACAAGAGGAAGATGACAAGCAAACAAAAAATAAAGCAGGGAAGCATAAAACCACAGGTGATGAGAAGCACTTTCTCCTGAAAAATTTGACACAGTGGGATAAGATGGATACAGCTGTGATAATATGGAAGAACTGAAAACAGCTAACGTAATGTGGAGGATAATAAAGTTTAGGGTATGGTCTGATATAATTATTTGCTCTTTAAACTGCAACAGCATGTAAAAAACACAACCCTGGATCAGAAATCCATCATGTTACTGCAGACACAATAAAAATATATCTTCTGTCCTTATAATCTGTATGGAGTGTTACGCTGGAATGGATAGTTATGGTGCTTTATTCATTTCCAAAATTAATTATGTAGGCAGGTTTTGTCCTAGACAATCAGAAAATAATTTTAAGTTAAACTCTGTAATTTAAACTAAAGTTAGTAATTACATGGTAATTTCATCCTTATCACCAAGATATCCAAATATCATTCAAGTGTGCACTGAATGCAGTGACAGACCAATGCAGACCAAGGCTCTGCTGGTACCCCAGAGCCACAGAGCATAACTAGTAGGAAAGAGTATCTGCAATTTACTCTAGCTCCCAGATAAAAATATGCTATAGTGGAAAAAGCAGGGATTTGCTGATGAAAATCTGCACTAAACTGAAGGCTTCTTGTACCAAAGCTGTACTGCTCATGCCAGTGACTCTTCAGCAAATGCTGATTGGAAATTTAAAAAGCTGGTATGAAGATATGAATTGTCATCTGCTATGTGTGGTTTGCACATCCATGCACTCTTTTCTCAAAGGCACAGCTCAGAAGTCAGTGCAATTTCTGTTTTGTTTGGGTTTTATGCATGTTAGCTAACTACTTATGCTACTATGCATTCTTATTATGGAATGGGTAAACGATTTCTGCTAAGCAACTCTTCGAGCTACTAAAAGTCTTAAAACTATTTTAAGCTCTTGCATATGCTGAAGAGCCTTATTTCAGGATAAATGAGAGGAACAAGTAAGCAACAGCAAATGGATGGAGAGAGCTGCACGCAATAGAGATACTAGACATTTTGCAATGTTCAGCGTTGCTGAGGTGCTCAGACAGTAACTGACGGGTGAATTACATTGTAGCTGTAACTGGAAGGGCTGATCAGAAGCTGCGTGGTGTAGTAGAAGTGAGCCATCAGCAAGTAAAATCCCAGCATAAAAAACTCTGTATGTAACCCTTAGAGGGAGCTGAGAGACTAAATTCTCTGGTTACAGAATAGATTACATAGGAAGGCTGCGGGACCTTTGATAGAAGAAGCCACTGCCACCTGTGTTCCACTCTACAGGAAAGGAGGAGTACACAACACCTAATAGGCAAATTATCATTTTTTCCTCCTAATGAAAGCAAACCAGATCCAAGTATTGGTCACAAGGATATCAACTTTTTGGTGAAGAGGCGTGGTCAAAACAGGATTTACAGTAGAGGTCATGGAGAACATTATCTATGACTGCCAGACACATGTTCTTGGAATTAATTAGAATGAGGTAATACTAGTAAATTGCAGAACAATGTCAACCTTGAGAGAGAGGGAGAGATTCATTTCTATTCATTTAATTATAGCACCAGGTAAGAACAACCTTTTTATCCACCTTACCTCATCAAGACATCTTTCATACTGTTCTCTCTGATTTTCATTTTCCAGAGCCAGTGCTGAATTCTCTGCCTACAGTAAAATAGAATAAATAAACAAATAAATATGTAAACTAATCAAAGGGTATCTTGTACTACATGATAATTCATAAAAATTCTCAAGGCGCTTATGTTGTGTACTTCTTCAGGATCCAGAATAATAAGCACCATACAATTTATTTTGCTACAAGTTGGTATTTTGAATAAAAACAGGAGTGACATTCGTTTATGAGATTATTCACACTGTGCATTACAATTTAGAACAACATCAGAGCAGATATTCGAAGTATGCCCATGATTTCATCTTGTCAGGTGCAATAGAGTTGGCAATGAAACATTATAAAAGATATTGGTGTATCTTTCCCCCACCCCCCAGGTCTGTTTAGAGTGATCTTGCTATCTGAGAAAGCCACTGTCACGCAAACAGAGGTGGCAACTATCAAAAGGAAACAAAAAGCAGTCTTATGTAAACTTTTAACTGTAGCAGCTCTTCATAAGCCTGGTTTCTGCAGAGGCTAACTCCAGGAGCACTGGTCACACTACTACTGCTGATTGATGAATTACACCCTTTAACTGAACCAGATATATTTATTAGTCTTTAGTTTAAAACCAATTCCTATAATTTTAAGAGTGAAAGTGGTATTTTACTCCGTGTAAATGTAATCCTCAAGACCGATTTTTTTTTTCTCTCACATATGTCAGTTTAAATTTGATAAGGTTTCCTGTATAGTAGTGCCTCTCATCTATCTTTAATTTCCATTACACTCATATTTTTGCATAGTGCAAACTTTGAAATGGCACAATCTGGTATGTAAATTACAGTAAATCAATGTATTTTTCTATATATTATCACTTGACTTTAGGAACTCTTTCAGTATTGGAAAAGGAAAATCTCTGAAGTGTGCTGTATATAGTGGCATCAGAGCAAGTTTCGACTAGTCTTCTCTTAAAGATTGAGAAACTGAACCAATAAATAAAAACCTATGAGTTAAAAGTGGCTCTAGAAACCTCTCTGCCTCCCATGCGTAACTTCACATCATGTAACCATAACATCAAAATCAATGCATTCACATAATTACAACTATTATACAATTTACATTACTTGCTTCACTTTAACCTTCTGTCAACCTATAAAAGTTAAACAAATGCTGTTTCAAAAGCATTGTGGTTATACAAAACAACAGTCATAAATGTTGTTAACATTTCTAACTTTAGGGAAAAATTTAATGTAATGTACTGCATGGGAAGAGTCTGTGGAAAGATGCAGAGATCTCTCTTCCTTGTTAAGAAAAGTCAATGATTCAACAAAATGAAAAACCCAAAGTCCAATAAATTGATTCATTAACAACAATTTCATTCATTAACAACAAATTCAGCTAAATCCTAACAATAAGATAAGGAAGAAAAAGTAAACATACATAATTATCCAGCATATTCAAAAAGAGTAAAGAACAAAGGAGTGGTAAGAAACAAGGGCATATAGAGTTTACTTATTTACAAGTCTAAATAAACAACTGTATGGAATCAGTGCTTTATCTTGAGGGTACAATCAAAGCCAGCAAAGGTGGTAAAATGCTCTGCATCATATTTTCACAATGTCACCTACCAATGGATTCAACATATGGCTATAAAAAGTCTATGGGTGATCCTGCAGAGAGCACTGTGAGATGAGGCAGCAGAAAGTACAGATGCAGAAGTAAGTAGCAAAGTAGAAGCAGAAGCTGCAAAAGCAGCAGTATGAAATCAGAAGCTGGAGGGTAAAGAGCCCTCCATACCGAAGAGGCTATCATATACAGTTATCAGGTTGCTTTTACAGATATGTTCTTGTAGATTGATTGATAAAAATAAAGAGGTGATTGCTACATAAAAATGTTCTTCTATGAGTTAAAGATTTTCAGATGTTTTCTCTATGAATACCACCCTAAAATGCTATCCAAAATAAATCCTTCTTACTGTTTTGAAGCAATCATTAAAGGATTAGTCTGCACAGCCTTTAACTCACGCATGTTGGTACACCTATGGGTTTAATTTTTTAAAATCTCATTTTCACTAACATAAAAGTACATTGTATGATTTCATCCTAAAATAGTTAGGGCAGACTGCTCCCATATAGAGTTGTCTAGAAGAACTACAACATATAGTTGTACTATACAAAATACCCAGAGAGTTTCCCATATTTCTGTTAAACCATTTTCTTTGAAGGTTGTAAAATGGAAACTAAGTCTTCTTGGATCTGTTAGCTGAATCTCTGATTTCAGTGAGCTATTCCTTTAGAAATAGGCTACCAAAATTAGGAAATCTGAACTTGACAGCATTATAAATAAATGCTACATTTCCCCTCTTATCAAGCCACAGTGGAAACATCTGTATAATAAAACCCTTTTTCACACCACTGGCTTCGAAAGTGTAGTGAAAGGATGTAATGCAGTCAACGTTAGCTTGACTTTTGTGCTTCTTGATTGCCGAGCAAATCATGCCTATTTATTTGGCATTTTTGTAATGAGGACTGGACTAGAAGGGAACACTTGACTGCCTTTGCTTAAGATCCTGTGCCAGCTCCCACAACATGGGAAAACCAGTACTTGATATACTAAATCACTCTATATTGCAACCGAATACTTGATACTAATCCTCACTCGCCCAAAAGTATTCATTTGGAAAATTTCTAATAGCACTTGTGGTCTCAAACTCCTTTCTCCTAATCCAAACCTTCATTTATTTAACAGAAACCACTGGGTTTTGATGTTATTGAAAGTCTGCTCAATTTTTGCTCAGAGGGATCTGCCTACCTCTGGTATTGCATATTCTAGGCATCTTTTGCCAGTTAAGCAAAGTAGGTCTCCTCGGAGGAAACCACTATTACATTTTATTTTCATTTTTATTTTCAGGCCATACTTACAACTAGGCTAAAGTGCAATAAGAAGCCCACGCTTCTCACAGCCTGAAAGCTCCAGGCACCCAGAGGCCGTGGTAGAGAATTACTGACCCCTAATGCAGTCACTTCTCCCATACATAGCCTAGCAGGGGACCACCCAGGAAAAAAAAAAATAAAAATACTGAGAACAGTACTGTCTTACACATCAACTGATTTCTATAGTGATTTCTAGTTTTAGGTATAGCTGTCCTCTAGGAATTTACGTATATTTTATGTTACACATAGAAATAAACCAGTCCCTCAGCCTCAGAAACACTGAGTGATGCAGCCCAGCAAACTGCTGCAGACAAGCCACATTCAGTGCCTGCCACTGGCACCTACAGGGAAGCAGGGGTTACTTGGGGGGACAGCCCCACGGTATCATTCAGTCAGCCAAAAATAACTGTGGCATAACTTACCATTAAATGAAACATTACATGTTGCTTTTGGATCCTTATGGATTCAAGGGTCCTAAAGTGTCAAAACAGAGGTCCTTCCTAGTTTTGATTTGGAAGAAAGTATTTTGCACAAAAATCTCTCCAAACATTGGAAAATTTAAAGATTTCAGCCTTCAGCTGCCTATATTAGAGACAACTTTGTTCTGAAATGTGAGACTGAGTTTATGGAAAATCAATTTGAAAGTGAAAACTTCAGACTACTTTATACAAACCAGAGGTTGCCCTGTATTGATACCACTCCTAAGATACAGTCATTATGAGAGACTTTGTCAACTCTGATTTTAATCCCTTTCTCCAGATGGAATACATAGCTCTAGTAATGACAAAGATTACCTTTAGGTCAGCTAAGAGCTTTCTCTCTCCTTCACTGATACTGAAGAACACTCTGTATTTTCTCCTGTGGGGCAGCTGTTTGCAGTTTCATTCAAGGCTAGTAACAGACAGGCTACACACCCAAAGCCAGTAAGAATTTGCCACTTATTTCCCATGAATGTACATGCAAAATTAACCCTATTTGCTTCACAATACACAATGTTTCCTTAAAACTTTTTTGGGGCAAGAGGAAGTTCCTTAGTTCATGATGATTTTTTGTTCATTATGTTCCATGTTTCTATAAAGGTGTTATTTACTGGATCAGTAAACGCAGGTTAACTAATTACAGTTCTTAAAAACAATTCTAAAATGGTCATGCTAATTAACTTTAGGATACTCTTAACACCACACCACAGGAAGTATCCATTCAGGCAGTACAACCACGTAAACTTTAAAAGCTTGTGACAATGCATCTTCACCCAAAGTCTAAAATGCATTTCAAACATATCCTTAATGTAGTCACATTTACTTTTTTATTAATGAACAACAAAAGACACTACAGCTTTTTTGTGTCACAAGAAAAAGCAAATACAAGCTTCCCGCCCCAAAACAGAGGGAAATGTTGTCTCCCTAAAAGTATTCATTATCAGCAGGCTGAGAGCCAAAAAGTGCTCTGCTCCTTTCCAGCTCACAGTCTTTTTTTCTAGGTTTACACAGTCAAAGCACAAGATCTCCCACTAGTCTCATTGTGTCAAATCTGAGAATTTTTGGGGGGTTCAGTCCTCATCTATATTCACAGTTCATGGCATCTTTCAGCTGAACAACAGCAGCAGACTACAAATAGCTGAAAAAAATATACACTTAATAAATATATTCTTAAATTGACACAGGCATTTAGGATGATTTCTTCATTCTCTCCTCTTTGCTTTTAACAATTTTAGAGAGGATTATTACTGCTGCTTAAGGACTGTCTACTAACCATACTTTGTTCAACATTCACCTGTGTTTGGTAGAAGTGGCAGACACATTCTCATGTCTGAGAATGTCATGAGACATCCCGCTCTCCTCCAGACTTGCCTCTCTAAGTGGAACTTGAGTGGACAATTTTCACTTAATGCTGCAAAAGCCATTTCTGTGTGCTTCTTGAAAAAGCTAACTGAAGCACTTAGATCACGTTTGAAAATAAGATTTGGATTTAAGTCCCTAAAGTGTTTTTCAAAAAGTTTAAACCTTACCTTTATTAAATCAAGAGAACAGTAACAGCAACATTTTGTTATCTAGCTACCCTGTTCCGACAATTTATGTATTAAGATATATTTGGTACACTGGGGTCTTCAAGTGGAGAATTATTTCGTGTACCTATTAGGAAATCTTCAACAGACAATCCTCCACACTTTTATAACCACAATGAAATTAATTAAAACACTGAATTTTCTACTAGAAGCCATGAATAAAAGAGAAGCACACACAAGACAGTTTTCCATATTCAACCATCGCAGAGTTGACACAAAACAAAAGGATGGGAGGAGGAAGAGAGAAGAAAGCAGACAGTAGTATGCATTTTGCACAAAGGGAAAAGAAGATCATAGAATCATAGAATGGTTTGGATCGGAAGGGACCTTTAAAGATCATCTAGTCCACCCCCCCGCCACGGGCATGAGATGAAGGTCTAAAGGTTGTATGTCAAGTCAGCAGCTCAACATGCTTTGAAGGTATCATCAATAAAGGTCAAGAGGAACAAAGTTATGACAGTGAACTTTAAAATCCCTGACAGAATGCTACAATACCGGTTACCATGTGTACCTCTTTGTTATTCATACTAAACCATTTGTCCATTTATAGAAAGTGTTATTGATTTACACAGACACTCATTTGTTATGCCCTGTGCAGTGCATTAATAGCTGTCCAAGCACTTCAAATGTGCTCAGCAATTTTTTCCTGCTTTCAGCCTCTGATTTTTGTATATTTTTGTGGTCATAGCTTCATACGGAGCACATGAGAGCTCAAAACCTAGGTCAAAGTCAGTTGTTGGTAAAGTAATGTTGTTGCAATCTTTCCCTAGGTCCTCATGGCATTTTTTTGGTAAGCCACTGTTCTAGGAAGAGTTTACCACTTGAACCATCTCCATATCTCTGGACACGCAAAACACTTTGCATTATTCTGTTCATGTTACACAGAAAATTTGTCCAACAAGTTGTCAGAGAAAAGTTTAACAGCATAGTTAATGCTGGTTAGAAGTACTGAAAATCACATTTGTGTTTTTAAATCAACATAATTGTAGCAAGAAAAGCCTTAATTTAATTCTAGCACTACAAAAGCATTTCCACTGGCCACTTTCCAGTGCCTTTTATATTGCTATAGATGTGTAGATGTTTCCACTTTCTGCTTCACTCTTTCCACAACAGAGCAACAGTGGAGCAACCATGGAGCATCTCCCTGCTGATCTGCAGCCTGTGTGCTACAGCTCCGCTCCCTGGACCCCTGGCCCCAGGACAGTAACCAAGACTGGAGAACACTACTTACTGGATGAAATAAGCAGTGAATTTAGCAGACTAATACTTAGCAAAGTATTACTGTATGCTTTTTCAAACATCCTAGTCTTAACTATTTCTTTCAGCTCATGGAGATGGATGAAAAAGCCCAAAAGTACAAATTACTGATATGATGATAGCCAGGATTCTCAACCTTGCTTCAAAACAAATAGGCCCTTAGCCTACTCAGTTGCATCATTTTCATATTTTTTAGCGTGATAAAATAGCCTATTCTCTTTAACCACACTTAAAACATTTGCCACGTTTTATCTGAAATACTCAGCCAATGGTCAATTCACATTCAGGTGAAACATGGAATAAAGGCAACACATACATGATGTTAAATAACAAAATACAGAACAATACAAATGTTAATTATAACTCTGTTTATAAAAAGCCTATATTAAACCTTACTGGGCAGTTCTGGTAAGGTTCATTCTTGCAATTCAAAATCTCATTAATACTTCTTTTAATTCTTTACTAACACAAAAATACGGTGACATTAGAACAAGGCACCAACAGTTCTCATAAGCAGCCTGTGTCACAGACCATGCTATGCTATAGCTGTGCTACCAATAAAATGGGTTTGTAGCCTCACAAGACAGCAGTGTAACCTCCTTCATCTAATGTATGCTAGAAACCAGAAGATATTTATTCAACATCAGAAAGCTAACCACTTAAGATTATGTAAAAACTTGGGCTTAAATGTTCCTAAAAGAAAGCAGCCCAAGGTCTATGCAGCTGCATATGATATTTTACAAATTATTGATGAGCTGATTCATGTATTTAAACATGAATCTGCACTGGAAATTATGTAACAGCTTTCAAAATTGTACAGATTTCATGCTGCCAGAGATCAGAAAACAGAACTCACTGGTTTATCTGCAGCAGATCACAGGGAGAGACCCACACCCAGGGTCCCATAGAGGGCTCACAACCACAGAGCTCTTTTCCTCTCTTTCGAGTGTTTCCCAGTTCCCATGAAAAGAAACAATGGATGTTCAACCTAAATGATGAAGTCACCTTTTTGAAAGAAGTGGATAACTAGAATTTGATCCTTCAAATCTACTTATATTGGATAAATATATGAACTTCAGGAGTTGAATCAAAGAAACCAAAGCTGAATGTGATTCACACACTGCTGATGAGACTGTGTCCTAAAAATGACAAAAAGTAAATCTCATATTTCTTGGAACTCCTCCATGAAATACCTTTACGTTTTTATTATTTTTCAGAAGTTGGCACGAGTAATTTTTAACTGGTTCAAGAATGGTAATATTTGTCTTTTTTATTTTGGTTGACTCTAAAGTAGTTAAGAATGATGAGTCTTTAAAACCTTCAACATTTTCCTTTCTGACACCACAGAAATGTCTGCAGTTGACATTTTGAAGAGAAGGTTAGGAACAGATCTAGCAAAACAGAATGCATTATAAGCCCAGGCTTATCATCCAGCAAATAAATATCTAGTCTACTAACAGATATATCAATAATAGCTTTGCATGTTTACCTGCATGCAAATTGCTGAACATTGCAAATTCTATCACTATTTACAGAAAATACAATAGACTTACAATACATCCACTGTCAATAAAGGCCTTTGAACAAACAGGTTAAAATTATGAAGGATGCCTTTTTTTTCGCCCAAATTTCTTCCAAATGATCACATAAAAAACATTTTTTTGAGGACGAGGATTAAAAGATCTAAGTAAGGACAGGCAGCATAAAGATGTGTGTATTTTCTGACATTAAAGACATACATATTATGATCTATACAATGCATATACACTTGATAAACCACAGAAGTACAGGCATGGAAAATCAGAAGTCCCAGCAGGACTCCTGTTTTTTATCACTCATCCTCTGAATAAAGTGCTGGGCTGTGTGTCTCAGTCCGATGCATTGCTCCGCACAGAGACCAAGGCACTCACCTCCCCAAACCAATATCCTCGGCCGCCTAAAGAAAAGCAGCTGCTATTAATGAGGGGTAAAATGCCAGACAAGAGAAAGTCCTCTCACTTGCAGTCAGGCAGACCCACAAAGCAAAGTGATGCCAATCCTGTCATACAGGAACACTGACTTGGGCAGTCAGGAAGGAGGAATGCTGAAACTCCTCCACCATTCCCAAAACTGCCACTGTTATAACAGCACAGGGCATCTCCCTGAAAGCCTGCATCCAGGCTCCCATCGTGTACAGGCCACGATGCCATCACACAAATGTAAGACTTAAGACTGAATTTTCATGCAAGGAAGAGTTTGTGTGTGTCGTGAAATTTTTTTATTTTCTGTTATTTCCAATTTCCAATATTTACACTCAGTAATCCCTCCCCTTACAAACTTGCAGCTGTTCCATCCCATTCTTTTTTTTCCCCTCTTGTTTTAAGTGATTTGTTCCCTTATGGAACTGTTCTCCCTTAAGAACTGAGAGCGTTTCACTCTGACAGACTTACTGTGCTTCCCCATGAAATATTAACAGGCAGTTATTTCCTCTATCAAAGAACTAAAAATAAAATCCCTGGTCCATGAAAGAAGTATGAGATCCTGAAATTGTAAGTGAAACTAAGATTCTTACAATTAACGCAGGCAGATAAAAGCAAACGGTGTGGACCTGATAAATCTTAAAGGGCATTTTGTGTTTAATTCCAACTTGTATTTAACATATACATAAATATCTTTGCATTGAAAACTCTTATATGAATTAATCATATCACATTTGGTCAGTTGCATTTGTTTCAATCTTTCTTGGAAAAAGCCCAAACTCTTCAGGGAAAAATCTAATTCTTTGAAAAACTCTTTCTGTGATATTAGTAAAGACTAGTTGAAAACCTTTGACTATCTAGATGTCCAACATGGAAGCTTGAGAGAAATCTTTCAGTGCAGTTGTTATCAAAGAAAATATTTCACTGAAGATTTTGATCAAACTTAAAACTGACATTGAAACGAATACAAGTATTTCCAGGGCTCTGGGTCCTTCTGAAATGATACACATGGCAAACACTTTTTAAAAAATTCACTTGCCTAATCATGAAACAGAAGGTTTTTCACATTTTTGAAATTCATATCTTGAGGAAAACTCATATACTTTCAGGACAGTTTTTCAGGCAATAAGAAAGGCAACTTCAGAATTTACTTTAAATGAGTTATCCTTCAAACCTTTGACCACGAGGTTACTGACACAGCGACAGTTTTCTACTATTTGTGATTCCATTATCCATCTCTTCCCGAGAAGCATACTCAACTTCAAGGTTAATCTAATCTAGAGTTTGAAAAAAACAGAACATTTCAGATCTATGAATGATAATTAATCAACTTTATTTCAACAGAACCCATTTCTTACTTTCTTCACTTCTTTAGCTGAGATATTCATAGTAAATACAGGCCATACTACTATCAATTCATGGCACTGGGAAGCATGTATGGAAGAAGTCCAAGAGACAAACAGTTTGTCTTTACAGGACATCTCAGTATCTAAGCTAAGGAATAAGCCACAAAGGCCTCAAGCTCAGTTTCTTCAAAAGCTGAAATTCAAGAATTTAGCTGTTCCTTTTAGCAAACTTAATTTACCTTTTCAGATTTTGGCAGGTGACACTAAAATATTGAATTCAGGAATAGAAAGGAATTGCATAATCTAATTGATGAAAACAAATTGTGACTTATTTTTCCTTAAGAACTAAGATAAATTAAAAATGACAGTCAATGGAATTAAGTAGAAAACCTTGAAACTAAGTACCAGGAAGCAAAGGATTACACATATGTATATAAAGGAATTTTTTTTTTAATTTCTATAAATTCTACTTATCAAGACCAGCTCTTCTCCTTTAAAGTGGCTTTTATATATTTTTCTCTAGTATCATTGGAATGAACACGAAATGTAATTTCATAGGTCAATGTAAAAAATGGCCCTAATGCCATAACTGCTCAATGCATGTGAACTGAAGGGCCATTATTAAATGATAGTAAACAGTTTAAGTTTGGCAGTAGCTTTAAGGAACACCAACACCAACCTCCTCTCCACTCACCCAACTCCCCTCCCCCAGGAAACTAAGCCACTGAGTGTGCTTGGGGTTGATGATAGAAAGAGAAGATTCAAAACTTTAACATATTCCTGCTTTTTTGCCTGTGTGTCTTTTACTGTATAATCAACAATACTATTAATTGTCTCCCATAACCAGTTATTTTGCCTCTTACTGGAAGGTGAAACAACAGATGTTTTGCTCTTTCTTCAGAGAAATCAAATGCTGAATTTTTATCAAGAAATATTTTTTTCCACAATTATTTATCCTAAGTTTCTTCATTTAGTTCAACCAAAAATAATGATTAAATAAAGTGATTTAAACTGACAGCCTGGAAAACACTCATCCCATATGCTTAAATGTCACATTCACTGGCTGTGTGATGGGAACCTCATATCGGTTCTCTGTTATCCAACAAGTCTTGAAGTGGGAAAATCTGATTCTCTTCTTCTCCAAAGAAAGATGTATGACTTTTTATGAAACTGAAAAAAGTACATAACTGGTTTTCCTTTTAAAAAATATCCATTGAGCTTATTTCTATTTGAATTCTGAGAAAAAGAATTACTTTTCTTTGCTATAATATGTAATAGACTCAAAGTATTACACCATGTTATAATTGATATTGTCACAAAATATTTTTAAACATAGTAAAATATAAAATACATTATTTTTCTTGCAATGAGTCATTTTACTCTATTCCTTTAAAGACTTGGAGTTAAAAGTTTTCCACTACAATAAGCTATTAATGTCAACTATTTCACAATTCATAACATAAATTTATAACAAGTTTCTCTGTTTTTAACTACATGGGAGCATTGAGTTATTTCTGAAGGCAATGTTTCCTGCAATTTCACTTTCTTCATCAGAAGTAACCCGTAAGTCAACTGCCCCAGGTATTTCAAAATGAACTTCTTTTGATGGCTTCAGTTATTTCTCTCCCTTCCAGCTAAGGAGTTGCGAAGGAAAGCGAAGCAGAACAGGTATTGGTGCACTGTATTACGAATGGGATCAAATGCCATATAACGTGCAGCAATTGTTTTGTAGCCAATAGCTAACTTCTAATAACTGAAACACAAAATTACTGTTCATTTCTTGCTAACTGAAACAAAACTCTATTTGCAAACATCACCTTGCTTCTCCGGAAAGCTTTGAACATTTTTCTTTTTTGTTTTTATAGGCACAGTAAGTAGCAAGCAATGCCCCTCACTGCACACAGCAATATGCGGTAGGTTGATTTCTGCACTGACATTTGCTAAATTAAAAGTTCTGATTCATTTCATTTTTAATCTTTTAGAGTGGAATAGTGAAGTTGCAGAGTAATTGTATTTTGTTCAAAAGAACAACAACACAGACCCCCAATTCTGTCTCTTTTAAAAGCTTCAACAGTTTGGAGTTGTGTCTGCTTTTTCTGCCCTGCAGACTGTGCTCACTTCAGAGAAGATGGATGGAGAGGGATGAAGATCCCTTAGAAACTGTCTGGTGTGGTATTTGTAATGGCTGACATCAGGTGCATCTACATCAACTTTTTGGCTTGGAGGAGCAGTGAGTGTCCTTCTCAAGTGATTTTTCTGCTCATGGCACTGACCAGGCTACATTTCCCACTGCAGTGTGGCCTCGGAACCAACAGACTGGGTTTTTTTCACATGACTTTGGAAAAGGAACTCCAACTGTTGCTGGGCTTAACTAGAGCTCAGCCGAAGTAAATGTCAGGTCCTTAGCACAGACAGCTTGGCTCTGAGGATCTGCTCCTGTTACATTGCACTGCTTGCTAAGATAGACATATAATTATAGCAGGCTATCTTCAGAACCTGAATTAACAGTGACAGACCTAAGGAAGTCAACTGCCAGGAGAAGAATGTACCCCTTAACACCATAGGAAAAGATAAGCCTGTTGGTAAGGCTTTTTCCTACACACAACAGAGATGTGCCAGAGGCATTTTTTTACTTGGATAACTTTACAGCTTTGTGCTTTATGAAAATAGAAAATATAAAACTGTATAAAAACATATACACTAAAGCCAGCTACACGGAAAATAAACTCTATTTTTATTACATATTGCTCTTACTGTGCAACACTAAATACTTTCCAATTCCTTACTTAACCTTGCTCTTCAGCATATAAAATTTATCTCAGATTTTGTTCTTTGTAAACTACATCCCTAGGAGGTCCAAGAAAAGCTTTAGACTACACACTTTGGGATAATGTAGCAAACTGTAGAAGTTCTTAGAAGAACAGGCTTGGATGACAGTAAGTGTCTCATATGGAGCATACATTAAATCAAAGTAGATGGGATTCAGTGGTGCTCCAGCAAGAAGCTCAGGCATGAAAAGCAGTGCAGCAGCAGCCCAACAGCTCAGCTCTGATCTCCATAATGAGCCAAAATCGCATCACACGTAAGCAAGCACAGCTCAAGACCAGCCACTGGAACTGCACCCACCTTCAAATCTCCAAATTTGATAGCCAAATACACTAACATTGGTATCAAACATGAGGAAACGTTGCTATTATCTTATTCCAAGCTGCTGTTCAAGAGCAGTATCAGTTATTAGTTGATTGGCCTAAAGGGAAAACGCGGAGAATAGAACAAAAATAAATCAATGTATGAAATACTATGCAATGTAATATATACCTAGGATCGATCACATTACTGCTCTGTCAGATTGGCCTGCAATTGGGAAATATTCCCGCCTGGCAGAGGTCACCAGCAGGGCAAATCAGTTGCTGAAAAACATGAGAACTTCTCACCTCTTATTTCTACTCAATCTCTGTGTGAAATATAGAGTTTTTGCCTAATACTAGCAAGTTCTTTTTTACAATGAACTAAGAGTACCTGTTTTAACTCACCTAATTGGGAAATATTTTGAATAGTTTCCCTGGGGTCACTGTCAAGGACAAAATATTTGATAAAAAAGAGTCCAAAGAAGACCACCACTGCAATGGGGAAAAAAAATACACTCTGCCACACCAAGAGGAGCCAAGAGGAAGACACAAGCTGTTTCCTTAGCACTGAAGTGATGCCAACACTACACCAAGAAGCTCTGCGGAGATCCACTAAAGCTGGCTCAGGTTGCTAATGCATTGCTCTACTGGGGCTAGTACCCTGGTTTTCAAGAAGGGTCAATTAGTTCAACTGAACACTATGCTGTGCAGCCACAGCGCTTCTTTACCTGAAGCACCTTGCATGGCAGGGCACTATATAAAAAGACTATATCATTTATAAAGTTTGTAACACGGCCTCTTTCTCTGTTTCACTTCTCCTATCTTAATTTAATCAAATTAATATAGGAATGTACAGAACAGCTATCTCTGCATGGCACTGGGGAGACACTACAATGTCTAACTAAATTGTTTTTGTGATGATACAGATCAGATTTAAGGTTACAGAAAGAACATTTATTGCTTATTTAAGAAAAAGAATATTACAACCGTCATTACTGGTAATAGCAGTTAAAGTATAAAGTTATGAAATGCAATACAGGACTGAAGGAAATTATCAAGAAGGAGGCAACAGGCTTTTCTCTGGCACATGTCTAAGGTCTAAAGAAGCAAACTCCATAAGGTTTAAAAGAAGAAAAAAAAGGAGCTATTAGGAGACAAGTAAGGAGAAACTTTAGCCGTTTCAGCCATGTGACCTCTTCACTGAAAAGCCTGTTCCATCTCATTTCCAGCTTACCATAAACTATTAAGAGAAATGCTAAACAAGTATTTCAGTGGAAGAGATGCAATAGAAGAAAAGATTGTAGCTTCTTCCATCTAAATGCACAACAATATCACATAATGGGCAACCTTCAGTTCCAGGAACTGTTGCTGCAATAACTTTACAAAGGACTTTGTCTAGCAGAGTAGACAATTTACAGGCTTGGGGAAGAGTGGCTGGAAAGCTGCCTGGCAGAAAGGGACCTGGGGGTGTTGGTCGACTGTCGGCTGAACATGAGCCAGCAGTGTGCCCAGGTGGC